>CM052898.1:188246118-188271659 GCA_028534135.1 Potos flavus | reverse complement strand
CCCACCAAATAGTTTCCAGGTTTACCTTCAGTAAAACTGAATCCCTGTCCCTGTTGACAGCTTAGGGAAGCTTACATCTATTCTTTGGAAATATATAGCTTGGAGGCCATGCATTTCAAACATTAAAAAAAAAAAATTGACTGCCTCTAACATTGAAAAATACCTGTCCTATTATAAGCATACTACTCTTCCTCTCTTAAAAACTATAAAAATAATTCTTTCCTTTAACAAACAGACCAAGCCAAAGATCACTGTATTTTAAACAGCCCTCATTTTTTTCATTTATTCGACAGTTTTATAGCCTCTTCAGAACATTTTTGTAAAACTGTTAAAAAGGCAGAATTTACTTGTAAAAGTTAGAATACAAGTTGAAAACACATCGTTCAAAAAAAGTTTCATTTCTGCACATTTTTAAGCCCAAATTCCAGATAATTTTCAGTATTCACCTCCCTCCAAGGAATCCCTGGGGTCTTGAGATACTGTCAGACTATATGGGCCCCATGACACTAAGGTGTAAGGCAAGAATGGCTTATTTTGCTTTTTGGGGAGTGTAACATAATTATTTGGTTGAATCTATCCCTTCTATTTCCTTAATCACCCTCCTCCTCCACTTTCTATTGGAAAACCAACAATATTGGCAAATATGCTCACTACAGCATACCAAATAAAGTTTTACACAAATAAAATATAATTTTATTTTTTGAAAGATTTCATTTATTTATTTATTTGAGAGAGAGAGAGAGAGAAAGCAGGAGCTAGAGGGAGGGGCAGAGGGAGAGGGAGAGAAAATCTGAAGTAAACTTCTCACTGAGCGCAGAAACAGATGCGGGGCTTGATCTCACGACTTGAAGACCATGACCTGAGCCAAGGACAAGAGCCAGCCACTTAACTGAGTGAGCCACCCAGATGCCTCCCAAATATAATTTTTACAAAGGGAACCAGCAACTTTGCAGAAATATAACCCAGACCGTGCAGAGTATTAAGTCTTCAGGTCCTATCATAAGTTTTAGCTCAAATTGCAACAATTCCACTTCCGGTCTATATTTCCTTGCCCAGAATCCTCCCAGAACGCTTTCTGCTCTCTACTCTCAGAAAAAAGTAGGCCTATCCTACTCAAAGCCTTTGGGGTTTGGGGTCACTCTGATCTGTGGTATTAACTTAGCCATGCTACTTTGGACAAAATCTAGTTCCCTATTCTGTAAAACTGGAATAATAATACCCATTCGTTTGTCCATTCAATAGCTCATCGGAGAGCTTTTTTTGTGTTCTATCGCTGTGCTCCACGCTGGGGATACAGTGGTCTGTGGGAAAGGGACAGTTCTTATTCTCCTATGGTGTTGAGAGTGATGGGGGAGACAGGCAATGAAAGCAGCAATACCAGACATGTTCCATAAAGACAATAGAAGGATAACACAGGGTTCCGTGGGGGCACTTAATCTCATCCACAGCATCAGTAGGGAGTTCCAGACAAAGTGGGCTTTGAGCTGAGATGTAAATAACAGTAAGTGAGAATCTGTTAAACAAAGAAATGAACAAGTTTATGTGAAGATCCAGCAGCAAGAGCAATTGTGGGGGTCGGAGAATAGATGAGGTTTTAGAACAAGAGGGGAATGTCAAGAGATGAAGCTGGAGACCAGGGACCCAAGTCATAAAGAGCCTTCAAAATATCGTAAGAGTCTGGATTGGATCAAGGGACGATGGGAATGCACTGGAGATTTTAAGCAGGGACTCACTTCATCCAGTTAGTGTCTTGGATTCTCCAAGCCACTGTGTGAGGAACGGATTCAAGCTGGCTGTAGGTGCCAGTAGACCAGCGAGGATGGTACTCAGAAACCAGCTAAGAACCAGTATTGGTCTTGTCTCAAGGGGAGCTCCTCTGAAAGCAGAGTTCGAGGTCCACGACTGGCTGCTGATCACTTATTTGAGATGCGATTCCTGGATTCCAGAGTGAGGGATGGAGGGGGTGGAAATGAGATCAGAAAGGGAGGGAAAATATCAGTTAAAGTTGTTTTAATGAGCTTGCTGATGCTGTGGGCAGTTGGGGCTCATTTGTACTCTGAGGAATCCTCTGAGGAATCACACAGAACAGGGATTCTCAAAGTGTTGTCTCCAGACCAGCAGCCTCAGCATCACTGGTAGATTATTAGAAAGACAGTATCTTGGATCCCTCTTCAGATCCACTGAGCCAAAACTTTGGAAGATAGGGCTCAGCAACTTGTGTTTTTTGGTCAGCACTTCAGGTGATTCGGATGCCCTCCAATGTGCCGTAAAACATGCCTCAGAATTATTCCATGGGATGGGATGGGAGGGCACCCCCCTCCCCGCCCTCTCATTGTTATATGTTTGTCTCCCCCATTTCTGTGTTGCATCAGTGAAAGTGAGTAAGCATTTGTGACTCCCCAGAAGGCCGGGAGACAGCAGAGAGACTCATGCTCTTGTGTGGCAAGTGTATGGAACTGTCCAGCCCTTGGGGTGCTGAAACCAGATGGATGGAGGGTGTGTCGCACTTTACCACACATCCTGCCTACCGATCGTGATGAGAGCATGGCAGTGAAGATGAAGAGAATTTGAGGATATGTGATACATTTTGGAGGAAGAACCATCAGTACCTGATACAAGGAGATGGAAGAGGAAGATACGAAAGATAATTTGCAGTTTTATGGGCCATTTCCATCTGTAATTACCTTACACTTGAGATATGTCAATGGTTATTTCCCATGGAAACCTCTTTGATCAGTTTTTAAGTAACGTCCCTTTGGATTGGAACCAAATTGAGGGGAGAGGTCATGGATCAATTATAATTAGACATGCTTCCAGAGGAAATGCAAGCGATTAGTTACCCTGCCCATTTGACAAGGGGTTTCCTTCTCTCAGCAGAATTTGAGCCAAACAGAGCATAGACTATAGATGACTTCATATTTACCTTCCACCTGGCCAGAGTGATTTTGGCATGGTGCCTCAAACTTTGCAATCTATCCTTGAGGTTGATTATTTCTACTAAAAATTTTGCTCTATATAATCTCCAGCATTTTCCTAGAAATAATTTTTTCGGCATGAGATAGTCATCCCTTATCACCCAATTTAAATATATTTACATTTTATTGAATATGTGTGTCTCAGAATGCCATCTAAATGAAGTCAAATTGCTTAATAGTTAAGCAATATTGAAGAGACCCATTGGCCATATAAATTATTTAATTCGCAAGTTGGGAAGTGTGTTTGTTAAGGATATGTTAAAGCTGGACATACCTGCGTTTATTAAATTAACCAGCACTCCTAGAGCACTTCATAACTTCCAGCCACTGTTCTGAGACATTTGCAATCATAATTCATTTGATCCTCACACCAATCTGATAAAATCAGTGCTGTAATTATCCCCAATTTACAGATAAGGCAATTGAAGCCAAGAGGCATTTGATAATTTGCCCCAGATCATCCAACTGGAAGAAAGAGAGTTGGAGCTCAAGCCATGGTGTTTAGTCCTTGGCTCTGTACTCCTAGCCATCACTGTCATCTCTTTCAGAAACATAGCAGTGAGGCGTGCCTGGGTGGCTCAGTGGGTTAAAGCCTCTGCCTTCAGCTCAGGTCATGATCTGAGGGTCCTGGGATCGAGCCCCGCATCGGGCTCTCTGCTCAGCAGGGAGCCTGCTTCCCCCTCTCTTTCTGCCTGCCTTTCTGCCTGCTTGTGATCTCTCTCTCTGTGTCAAATAAATATATAAATAAAATCTTTAAAAAAAAAAAAAAAGAACCATAGCAGTGAGTTCCATCTCTAGCTGCTTCTCGTGTCTGTCATTCCCTCCTCGTTGGCTGTTTTATGATCAAAATGATCTTCACTCTGGTTCATATCATTTCAACATGCTTCTAAGCGTGTAACTCACCTAGATTCTGATCTTTCTACTGATCCATTCATGTGCTGGCTGGACTCCCTATTGATCTGTAACACATAGGCCCATGTTTCTGTCTAAAATAAGAATTCTGGAATTTGCGAAGCAGACAAGATTAGCTTTACCAGGAATTATGGAAAGGAGAGGAAGAACGCTCACATTTGCTAAGTGTCTGACATACAGGGGACACAATCCATCTCCCTTTACATAATGCTGTGATTGCTTCGTTGGAAGTTCATTCTGTAATTAATCATTTTGGGATGGAAAAGTTTCTGAGATTCTGATTTTGATGGAAAAGTTTCTGAGAGTCTAACACCCTCAGATGCTGCCTTTTCTAGAAGTACCTGTATCATCTCTTTCAGAGAAGGCTTGAATACTCTTAGAATAACAATAACTTAACTCAAGGTATTTGCCTTCTCTTGGCAGGTATGTTCTAAACAGAGGGCATGTGTATGTTTCGGGTAGGGATGCATTTTTTTCAGGACCTCACAAAAGTCACCAAATACTCAGTTATTTAATCTGCTTTTTAAAATAAGTACACTTATTATAAAGCCATCATGGTACCTCACTTTAGTTAGCCTCCATGGTCCCCCATTGGGCCAGAAGAGTGCTGACATCAGGAATAATGGTCTATGTGTCTTCATCAGATTTTTGGGAAAAGTTCAATACCATGCTATGTTCTTTATTGCCTTTAGGGGATGCCTATTAATTTTCCCTTCATCTCCTGTTAGAAGAACAGAAACAAATGCTTTGAGCAGTGCACACCCAAGAGGAATACTTATTCTTGACAATTACTCTTTGTTCTTTCAATTGTGGTCCTGATTCTATTTGCCATGGATTGGGTTGCCGAAGATCTTCCACAACACAACTAAAAAAAGAATGTCATATGCCTGTGGTTTAGTCAAACTTCCACACGAACCCAGTTTTTCCCAGTGCAAAGTAAAGCTTCAGTTTGCAGAATCTCATTGATTTCCTACACTGAAGTCACTTTCCTAATTTGTTCCAGCTCACAAATACTGGTTTTCAATTTTCCATATATGTTAACATCCAAACATTATTTGTATTTTAATGCTCATTAAAATTCTGGAAATTCTTCAGATCATACCTACAGGTCTTAAAGTAAGTTGTGTTCTTGTCTGAACTAAGGGTGACATTTCTCTCTTTTCAGTTCCTCCCAAATTTGTGGTTCAGCCACGGGACCAGGACGGGATTTATGGCAAGGCTGTCATCCTCAATTGCTCAGCTGAGGGCTATCCTGTGCCCACCATAGTGTGGAAATTCTCTAAAGGTATGACGTTACTTGATTTGCTTATTGCCTGCCAAACATGTTCAAATCTAAAGAATTAGAGGAGCATTTCAAGTCCTTCCAGACGTGCATCTGGCAAGGAAATATGTTCCCACCTCCCCCAAGTCTGTCTTCTCAATTTACCCTTACTGCTCCATCTGAGTGTTTTTAATTTGGACCAGCAGTGTCTGGTCTTGTATGGCATGCCCTTGGAAAGATCACGAATGGGGCAGGGGGTTCAGTGGAAGTTATTTCAGTCTCCGGGAAAGCTCTGTGTTGCCTACCTGTGTGGTGTAACCGTGATCCGCTTGGGGAGCACCGTGCACCCCTCCATGTGCAGACAAAAGAACCAATGGTCAGAATTGCTCATTGTTTGAAAAGCATCTGCCCAGTATTTATACATATGACATGAAGTGGGTTTAGAAGGTTAGAAAATGATATTGTTGATTGATTTACCTGGTTATCTTAGAATATACAAATTCCGTGTCATTTGCCTGGTATGGTCTTTTAAAAACACACACACCCATGTCCTATGTTCAGCATCCAATGTTCTTTGTTTGAGTATGTGTGTGTAATCATGCTTTCTCTTCAAAGGCAAAGCAGCTTCGCCAGTTTTATGGCAAGGCTGTAAACGTTGCAGAAATAGAAACATGTAACACGCAGGCTAATGGGGAACATTCTAGACACCATAGAGATCATTTGTGTCCATCTTGCAGTCTTCTCCAGTTCTTAACTGTGCTCACCAGCATATCGGAGTTCTTTCTCTTTTCTCATTCACTCATCTTTACTCAGTAATTTATTTATCTAGCGGTTGAAGGTCAAATGCACATGGGTGGGATAAACAATCAAATAAATCATGGTCTCTTTTCCTAACAATCTAAGACCTACTATGTGTGTTTAATTGTTCTGAGTGTATTATTTATTTGTTCATTTTATTATGGTTTGTAGTTCAGATGATGCTTTTTAAAGTAACCTGTCGCATTTTCTTATTATGAAAATAGCATTGCAAAGAAAGCAAAACAAATGAGTCATTTACCACCTCCTTTCCAGTATATTTCCTTCTGGAGGGGGAGGGAAGAGGGTGCCCAAAGTCACTTCATTGCAGGAGGAAAGCAATTAAATTTTTAAGAATTCCCTAAGGCTACTCCCCTATAGACTGCCACATGCATTGTCCATGTGAAAGCACTTTATACAAAAACCTGTCCCTGGTATTCAGAGTATCTGCCCACATGACTTTTTATTTTAGGACATATTTGAAGCCTCGTGTTACGTTACATGAAAACAAACAGCATGCATTTAACTTAGTTTATAGACATGTTCATATATGGTATTATGAACATTTCCCACAACGTTTACCTTCTTCAAAATTATTTCTAATGTTTGCCATTGTGCAAGGCTCCCTCTTCCTCCTGGAGATTATTTTCAGTTTCTCACTACTGTGGAGTCTGCATGATAAACATCCTTGGATATGCATGTGGGGCAACGTGTATCTGTGTGATTGTTTCCTTTAGGGAAGTCCTTGGAGGTAAAGTAGCATGACCACATTTACGGCTTTTGGTGTGTCCTGGCCCAGGGTCCTTTGGAAAATACTGCAGCATGAGCCTGTGTGTGTCCTCGCCTTCTCACCAGTTCAAAAGCATCTTTTTATTCTTCAACTTTACAATGTGATGGTTGAAATGGCTGTTTTAATTTGTATATTTGGATTACTAACAATGTTAAAATATTTTTATCCTCTGTTGACTGATCACTTCTGCTTCCCTTTTGAGAAGTTTCTTAACTCATGTTACTTACATGCTTCTCTCCATATCTTATTTTATTTGTGAGAGTGTTTTTCATACACGAAATAGTGCTTCATCAGTCATGGATCTGATAGACATTTTATTCCTTCCCATCACTGATGTGCGAATTAAGTTAAATAGCCTTTTTTTATTTTTAAATTTTTTGTGCAATATGAAATCATCCAAGAAACAAATAGAAATCACAACAAATATTTTATAAAGTGAAATTGCCTCCAAATAGCATCATTCAAAGATAAAGATAACTACTCTTAGTGTTTTGGGCTAGCCTTTCAGACCTGCCCCCCTGCAAATATAAATATATATCCGTGGATATGCATATAATTTTGCAGGCTTTTTAAATTGATCATATGATTCTTCCTGACTTATAATCTCCTTTCTTCGGTTATCAATATGCTGTGAATGTCTTTCCGTCTCAATAAACATGGGTGATCACTATGACTTTTTAATCCCTGTGTAGTGTTCACATTAATACTTCCATAGGTCTGTCTATCTCTTTGCCCTCATTAGGATTGGGCTCAGTGACTTAAAGCCACAAGGGTTTTACTCTTTCTCTTATGAGGAGTCTGGACAGATAGTTCAAGACCAGTTTGGTTTTTTCTCTAGGGTATCGGGGACCCAAACTGCTTATACCTTTGTTCTGCCTCTGTTGGCACGCAGCTCCCACTGCTGAGCTCCGTGGCCACTTCCAACTTTTCCACGGAAAGGAGAGAGCTACCCCCCCACCTGAGTCATCTCCCCGCAGGGACCTCTGCAGAATGTCCATAAATCAGTTCCCCTGTTCACGCTTGTGGCCAGTCCCTCCCCCACCTTTCCTCTGGTGGCTCCGTTGCCTCGTCGGTCCCACCCCAATCTCGTTTTTATGGTAGAACTGATTCCAAAACAATGAAACTGCAAACCACGTTTCCGTGGGTTCCGTGTGCTCAGCCCCAGTGGTCTGGCGTGTGACAATCTGGAGCGCGGCCTCACCGGGCACAGAATGCTGTGATGGTCAAACCCAGAGTCACGGGCACCGCTGTGGTGCTGCTGCTGGCCCCGGGAATGTATGAAGCCCCGCGCCTCTCCCCATCCCCGCCCCTCTCTTCTTCTTACCTTGGAGAGAGATCTCTCTAATAAATCAGGTAAGAAGCATACAAGCCCCATAGGGGTCTGTAAGATGCTTTGTAATTACGCGGAGGCCGTGCCTACAACTTGGTCTATTTCACGAAGTAAAAGGGCAAGATGGACATTTGGCAGCGGGGTGTGTCCAACACTCTTGCTGCATAGTGTGTTAGCTTCCTTCCGAGTTTTCACTCTCCTAACAATGTCCCAGTGACTCTATCTCATCGAACTTTGTAGGTGTCCATTTTTTCCCAGGGATACATTTCTACCAGTAGAATTGCTGCCTCCGAGCAAGCAATTTCTATCACTTTAAATACATCTCGGCCACTGGTCAGAATTGTATTCCTGTACACAACCTTCCACAGTTTGCACTATTGCCTGTTTCCTACAATGAAAATAATACTGGGTGTTATGCTTATTTTTATTATTTTTTTAAATAAGAGGTCTACTTAATTTTATTTATTTTTTATTTTTTATAAAGATTTTATCTATTTATTCATGAGAGACAGAGAGAGAGAGAGAGGCAGAGGCAGAGGGAGAAGCAGGCTCCCCGTGGAGCAGGGAGCCTGATACAGGACTGAGTCCCGGACCCCCAGGATCACGATCCCAGTCGAAGGCAGACGCTTAACCGACTGTGCCACCCGGGTGCCCCTAGGTCTGCTTATTTTTAAAGATTTATTTGAGAGAGAGAGAGAGAGATTGAGCACAGGAGTTGGAGGAGGGACAGAGGAAGAGGGAGAGAGGGAATTCCAAGCAGACTCCCTGCTGAGCGTGGAGCCCAATGTGGGGCTTGATCCCAGGACCCTGAGATCACAACCTGGGCTTAAATTCAGAGTTAGCAGCTTAACTGACTGAGCCACCCAGGTGCCCCAATGCTTATTTTTAAATATCTTCTGATAACAAAGAGGGAGATTGTATATTATCATTGTAATTATATAAGTGATAAAGTTGTTTCTTAAGAAAAATTTAGCCTTGTTTATGGAATGTGTTCCCAGTAATCAAATATTCACTAAGAGAATCAGGACACCTTCCTTATGTGTGACAAAAAGATGTAAACAAAAGGGACTTGGGTCATTCCTCTGAGAGCTGCAACAGTTTAATCTTGAGGCTGCAGAATTCCAGAGTAAATGCAGTGGCTCGAGGGTGGCTGGTGCAGGAAGGAAACAGTCTTTGTGGGAAGATAACGTTCTTACCCTTTTGACCTTGGGTCTGGATGTGCTAAATCTAAAACATCCAATTCTGACTGTGATTTTTTTGTCCTTTAACATGGACAAACAAGGCCTCTTGTCTAAAGAGATTTTTTTTTTTTTTTTTTTTAAATCAGGGCTGAATACCACAGTGGGCCTCATCTGTGTTCCCAGAAATGTATGGTGGCGGGAATGGCTTTCAGCCGCTGTCCTGGGGGCCATCCCCTTGTTAGCTGCTCGGACCCAACGAGGGGCTGCTGCAGTAAGAATCAGCCAGTGCTCGGCCTGTGGCCTGCCGGGGCATCCTTTGCTCTCTGGCTGCCCAGGGACAAAGCTACTTCTGACCCCAGGGAAGCATCGGCATGGAAACATTCAAGGGCAAGGGTCAGAGCATGCCTGGGTGTGTGAGGGTCGGAGAGGAGTGGGGAGTAGTTTGCATTTCAGGTAAAGTTGTCAGGGAAGGCCTGGGAGAAGGTCATGTCAGCAAAGCCTGAAAGAAATGGGAGACGAGGTTTGTGCACGTCTGCCAGGGAAGTGGGGAAGGTCAAGGGTCCAGCTGGTGGCAAAGCCAGGGGCAGAAGTGTGTTTGTGCCTGGAATGTTCCAGAAACACCGAGAAAGACCCTGAAGGCGGGCCAGAGTGAAAAGAGATCCGAGAGGTCCCAGGAGGTCAGCTCTCCCATCAGTCATTACAAGGTGGTGATGCCAAGGTGGGGGGAGTGGGGGTCACAGTAGTGACAGTGACGCTCTCCCCTTTGTTCCGCTGCCATGCTGACCCCAGAACTAGGAGGCTGTTAGAAGAATCCGGGAGCAGCCGCGGGGTCTGTGCATCGGCCCTGGGTGTGGGAGCAGGAGCTGCGGTGGAGCCTATGAGCACCCCCCCCCCCCCGAGCCGTGACATCGTGACATGGCTTGGATCAGGGTGACAGCAGTGCAGGAGGAGAAGCAGTTCAGAATCTGCTAGGCTGCTGGGCTGGCGGTGGGCGTAAGTGAAGGGGAGAAGACGGGCGCACTCCCGCTCCCGGAGGGCAAATCAGGCCTCCCTGAGAGGTGCGGGCCTCCCTCTCTGTAGACATAGTCCTCAATCCCCGGGATAAGCAACGAGGAATTTCCAAGTGGTTTTGTTTTTGTTTTTGTTTTTGTTTTTGTTTTTGTTTTTGTTTTTGTTTTTGATAAATGCTTTCTGCACTGTCAGAGCTCATACCTTCCACCTGCTGGTCTGCCGCCATATGCCCATCTCTAGATTTTCTTCCGCCCTGTGGCACTGACCCTGTGCTACCCCTGGTCCTCAGCCATCGTCTTCCAGCGAGCCCTATCCCAAGTCTGCTCCGTTCACAATGACGCGTCTGCTCCTTTCTCACACACAGAGCCGGTTTGGCCTGTCGGAGACTGGTGGCCCACGTTCTTTCCTGGGAGGGAATGGGGGCTGCCTGACTTCTCAGTAGAAGGGACTGAATCATTTTGCGGCATGTACCAAAGAGCTGACATCGGAGTCCACAGATATATAGTCTGTGCCTTGATGTCATTCATTTGGGGTCCAGTTGTCCCACAGTGGCGGTGTGCTATTTAATATGTAGATTCTAAGCATCTTAAATTTAAGAAAACAATGTTTAAATTACATCTGTGAATATTTGTTCCCTTCCCTGCTTTTCATTCTCTTCTGCAGTCTCCATTGTGGCATCATCTATCCGTTGCAGGAGCTGTTTTCTCTCTGCGTTTTTAGCCATTGACTCAAATATGATGTTTCAGTGTTTGTTTTCTAGACCTTTCACCCCAGCCGAGTCTGTTCTTCTTTGCGCTCTCTCCAATTTTTCCTTCACGTTTGTAATTTCATTTTTCCTCCTCCTTTTGCCACTCCTGCTGGTTCATATTTCACTCTTTCTTGAGCTCTGGCTTCCTAGACAAGCAGCTGTTTTGTTCACAGCTTTCGTCTAACTCATGGCAACGTTTTTCTGGTGCGATCCCATTACCTGATTGCTTTTTCTGCTTCTAGCATAGTGTCATGGCTACATGCTGGCTTCCTTTTGAGAACTCCCGTTTGAGGAGAATTCATATCCCTAGAAGGAGATTACTTTGTCCAGGTACGTGGCTCCTCGCTTCGTCCTGCCTGTCTGATTCTAAGAGCCACAGCAGGTGCAGAGAAAGCTCCGGCCCCACCCAGCCCGGGCACACTGTGGTCCCGGGTGCCGGCTGGGCCCCTCAGATGTGCCCCCCACTCTGACAACACATCCTATGTTGATGCTTGCTCAGATTCACACCCACAGTCATCTGTCCCTGTCTTTCTGCACGCGTCTCTGCTCCTTGACCGTTTACCTCCTTTGTGGCTGAGATATTCCATCCTTCTTTCTCCTATTTGCACTTGTATGGTTGGTTTTCAGGAAGAGAAGAAATGCTGCCATCTTTAAGCCTTAAACCCTATTGTTTATACACTAAGTTGTATTAAATTTGGGCTTTTTTTTTTTTTTTTTTCAGATAAATAAGTGAAGTGGGAATCTAGGAGAAGTAGTTAGGAAATCACGTGTTAAGAGAGTCGGCTGAGTTGAGACCCCAGACACAACACCGTCTGGCTGTGTTACTGCACGGAAATTATTTAACCTGTGTGAACCACAGCGTCCTCGTGTGTCTGGCAGATAAAATAAGGGGATTCATGTGATGATTTAGTAAGATGATTCATAGAAAGCATTTATCCTGGCGCCTGCACATAGCAATTCGTCAGTAACATCAGCGGTCATCAACCTCAGCTCACATGGATACCCGTGGTCCTAAAACCACGGATAACCCAACCTTTCCCCCACTGACATGTACTGCTTTATAGTCTATGAAAGAAGAAAATGTGTCCACTCAAGTCTGTTTTGGATGCTTTCTTTTACTCCATTCTGTCCATTCTGGCATCAGGACCATGTGTATTAGAAGGTTCTCTCTTCCAAATATATTTTAATATCTAGTACCATGATACTCTCTTTACTTGTTTTCTATTAGTAATAATCGCGCCTCAGATAAACCTCATTGGCTACGACGCTGCCATTGTGCAAAGCTTTTACTTGTTTTCTAAAAATGTCCTTATTTTTTCTTTTCCCCCCTTTTTTATTTAAATTCAATTAGCCAGTATATAGTACATCATTAGTTTTTGATGTATCGTTCCATGATTCACTAGTTGCACATAACACTCAGTGCTCATCTCATCCCGTACCCTCCTTAATGCCCATCCCCCAGTCACCCCAGCCCCCCACCTACCTAAGGATATCCTGTCTTTGTCACATGGGGTTTTGTCTGTTCATTTCTTCTAGATGAATGTCAGGATAATTTTATCAAGTTCCAGAAAAATTTATTCTGAGAACTTTGGGAGACTGTAATAAATTTAAAGTTTAACTTGGAAAACAGGGACCCCATTAAAACATCAGGCCTTGCCAGCCAATATCATGGACACTGTCTCTCTTTATTTAAATTTTTTTTTCTCCCAATTACTTTTATTTTTTCAGTATTCGAAGATTCATTGTTCATATACCACACCCAGCAAGATTTTATTTATTTATTTAGTTATTTGAGAGAGCGTGGGATAGTGAGAGGGAGAGCACAAGTAGGGGGGGAGAGGGAGAAGCAGGCTCCCTGCTGAGCAGAACCCCTCCCTGCCGCCCGCCCCCCACCGCCGGCCCCCGACACGGGGCTCGATCCCAGGGTCCTGGGATCATGACCTGAGCTGAAGGCAGACACTTAACCAATGAGCCACCCAGGCACCCTATTTAAATCTTTTTAAAATGTCCATTATAATTTAATTGCTTTCTTTCTGTGTGTCGGCGCTGTATTTGTAAGCTTCTGCCTGCAAGTGTGTTCGGTCCTCTTCAGTTTTCTGGGTGGAAAGCAGCCCATCCATAACCAGAGCTTGTCAGCCCTCTGAGGCCACCCATGTCTCCTCTTCCGGTGAGGGACAGGTTGCCCTTCCTTTGAGAGAGTTCCCGTTTCCTTCCGCTCTCTAGGACACGCAGGGTCTGCAGTAGGGGTGGGGCCCTCCTTGTCCCGCCCGTTTCTCTCAGACTGCCTCCCTCCCCACCCCCCCGCCCGCCGTGTTCAGGCTTCTCCCCCGGTCCCCAGAGAGCCGTTCACGGTGGTCATGTCTGCACCCACAGGTGCAGTCTGTCAGAGGGCCCGACTGTCCCTTACCACCCAGGTCCCCCGAGTAAGTGCACCAGCGTCACTCGGCATCGGCGCCCCTGCCCAAACCCTCCTCTCCTGTCGCAGACGCATCACAGGGGCCAACAGGGCCTTGACTCCTGTGTTCAGAAATCCACAGAAATAAAAGCAGACGCTTGCCACGGTCTCCTGGATGCTTCCATGCACCAAGTTCAACGTCAGACGGAGACACGAACACTGCTCAGCGTCTGGTCCAACGGCTCACGGGACACCCCGGGAGCCTCCTCCTGCTTCAGGGGCCTCCCCTGAAATGCCCCACCCTGGTCCTGCTCAGCCCTTGTCTCCCAAGGTCAAGGTGACGTCTCAGGACCATTCACAGTCTGCAAGGCCTGTGTCCCGGGATGACAGCAAGAACACGCTCCTGGGCTCGCCACTCCCCCTGTTCTCCATGTGTGCAGAGTGCCCTGAGTCTCTAACCTCACCTTCAACTTCTTCTGAGCCATTGGTTTGCTGGACCTATAGCGAACCTCCTAGGTCTTTCCAGAAACCCCTGCTTCAAGCTCATGCACCAGACCCATCCAGGCTATTGAGCCCGGTTGTTATCCAGTGTCCCTGTCCCCACCAGCACGATAATCTGGAATTAATACAGGGCAAGAGCTCAAAGAATCCAAAAAAAAGACAACACCCCTCTGTGACGTAGTGGTGAAAATAAAGGATGGATACTCAACATGTTTTATTTTCTTCCTTTGATGGTAGACTAAAACTCAGCATGGACGAAAATCATCTGTCTTCCTCTGGGCTAAAATAAGTGGAGTCTAGTGGCCCTGGGAGGAGCTCCAAGATACCCCCCAGCCCTAGTAATTTCCCTGAGCCTTGGGAGGGTCACCATGACCCTAGGCCCCAGGCCCATCTTTGTGCTCACATTCACACAGCCTTGCTGCCTTTGGTGAACAAGAATCTACAGAGCATGCAAATGCATTGTTCTTCCTGTTTCATATCCAGTGCAATTAAGGGTTCAGAGAAAATAAGCTATTTGCTCGGGGGCATAGTTTGTAAGTTTCCAGTTCTGACTCTTAGCCAAGTGCATTCGCTACAGACCAGTAACCACGACTCAAGAGTGGAAGAAAAGATGAATCAATCAACATCTTCAGTGCTGCCTTCCAAGTGGGTTCTCTTGGTGACACTGGTTGTTCTCTTCCCCCTGTGCCCACTCCCTCAGTCCTTGGAAACACTGCTAAGCATATCTTTCCATAAATAAGAAAGGTCACACGGCATTAACGCACCCAGTAATTCAGTATGTGCCTTACATAATGCTTTAACATTTTCTTTTCGTGTAATAGAGCATTAATATTGTCCCCACTTGACCCTAGCTATCCACAGAAAATCGACAGCTTTTTAATTAATGACTTCTGGCTGTTATAGTGTATCTTCTAGCTAATTACCCAGAGTGCTTACCTCAGGCCAACAAGATTACAGAATTTTGAATATTGTAGGCGCCGTGTTAAATTTTGCGCTTTACAATAATGATGAACTTAAAATGGATGACCAATAATTGTATCAAACTGTGACAAGGTCTACTTCCCCCAAATTAAACAAATACTAACCCTTGGGCCTGCTGTTCTTATGGTAGATGAATTGGTTCACTATTATTCTGTTTAGCAACTATGATCAGATTTATAAATTGTATGACCCTTCAAGTTAGCTTCATTTCCTCATGAAAAAAACACTTAATGTTTTTTCAAACGCATTTATGCTTTATTTCTGACTTAGTTAAGACCTTTTAGGAATGAAGGGGCTTCTCTCACTCTAGATAGAAATTAATAGATAATCTTTTTCCACTATTTAATTGAGGCAGCTGAGCAACAGTTAAAGTCTATATTGTAATTCTTTGGTATAAATGTGTCAAATATTACAAGTATTTTTCTGGTGAACATTCTTTAAGGAAAGGAAAACATACATGTTTTTGACATGAATGATCCTATAAGTGGCTCATACTCTATCAGCATTTCATTAGATTTTTTAGGGTTTTATACACAGTTTTACATAATTTACAAATCCTATTGCATCTGCAGATTTCCTGGTTTCTGCCTTATGGATATATTCCTTAAATCCTACATTTGGCTAAATTTTTTGGTTGTGTGCATTGGACTAGATCTGGCTCCTTTCTTGCAGTTAACGTTGAGAAGGGCATCAGTAGCCTTTACGGATTTTCAAAATGTGGACCAAATTTAAGCACTTAAAAATTAAAGGCTTTTGCTTTGATTTTTAAGTCCTATAATATCCTCTTATCCTCACCCTAAAGAACATATGATCCATAAAAAGGAATTTTACAATTTATAAAACCAAAATTATAAAACATACAGTCAACTTTTATAGGAGTAGAAGCATATGATCATTTCAACAAATAATGAAAAATAGTTGCTAATATTTGACATCCAATCCTGATTTAAAAAAAAAGGACAAAAATAAATTTGTGTAAAATAAGAGTATAGAAATGCTTTTTGAGACCCAAAGTGCTTTGGCAAATGAAGAAGAAAAAGACAGAGAGTCCAATAGAAACATAGGCCAAAAATAAAAAAAAAAAACAAAAATAAAAAAAATAAAAGAAAAAAAGAAAAAAAAAAGAAACATAGGCCAAAGCTATGGAGGGACTGTTCACCAAAAAAACACGCACAAATTGCCAATACCTTTGTGAAAAGATGCTCAAAAACAAAGAAAAATACAAAAAATAATAAAATGTGCAAACTAAAATATTGAGATATATACTTTATTGATGACGATCAATTATGTACATGTGTGAGGAAAAAATGAACCCTCAGCCAGCACTGATGGAAATGAAATTGATGTATCTTTCAGTAAGCATGTTAGCCGTGCATTTCAACCCTAAACATACAGATTTCCACTCGAACCATTAACCTAAGAGATCACCTTCCACTCTGTTAGTGCACTGATTAATAAATGGAGAGAGTCCTTGCAACGTGGTCCTTATTCTTGTGGAATAAGAAAGACAGAAAGTCAATCATAAAGTAATTATAAGCAGAAGTCTTTTAAAAAGCAATATTGTGAGCTCACTATATGCTATGCCTTAGTTTAAGAACTTCAATGCCTATGCCATCTTATGAAAGAGATTCTGTATTATTCCAACTTTTACAGATGAGAACACTAAGGAAGCAAAAGGTTACCTCGTTACCAAGTTTCTCAGTATATGGGTGATTTATTGCTCTGTAACAAATTATCCCCAAAATTAGTGGCTTGAAATAATGCACACTTATTCTCGCCTTATGTCTGTGGGTCTGGAATCTGGGTGTGGCTTAGCTGAGTCCTCTGGTTCAAGGTCTGTCCCAGCATTGCAGTTAAGGTATTGGTCAGGGAGGCAGTCATGTCAAGGGTCAATCTGGGAAGAGAGTCCTCCCAGGCCCACTCTTGCGTGGCAGGATTCAGGTCCTCACGCAGTGCTGGTTGGAGGACATCTGCACAGGGACCTCTCCATAGGGTAGCTCACATTCCCCATAGTGAGGCCAATAGCTTCAGAGAGGGACTGAAAAAGAGGCCACAGTCTTTTGTGACCGTAGCTACGTGCAGTGTTTGCCACTCCAGTGGGTGCTCAGTAATTGAACAATAAATTCCATTTAGGTAAAAACAGGGCACATTTTTATATGGACTTATAAAATATTAAGAAGGGAAATTATGGGATTGGGGTCTTGAGAAAAAGAGGACATTTACTTTTTTACTGTTTGAATTTGTTATCAAAAATTCTCAGATTCCAGGGCGCCTGGGGGGCTCAGTGGGTTAAAGCCTCTGCCTTTGGCTCAGGTTATGATGTCGGGGTCCTGGGATCGAGCCCCACATCGGACTCTCTGCTTGGCGGGGAGCCTGCTTCCTCCTCTTTCTCTGCCTGCCTCTCGGCCTACTTGTAATCCCTCTCTCTGTCTCAAATAAATAAATAAAATCTTTAAAAAAAAAAATTCTCAGATCCCTAATCTGGGAATCTCAAGTTTGCACCATAATAGGTAAGCTGGCAGATAGCTTTCATTAATTATTTTTCAAAACCAATCATTCATTTACTGGCATGTTCATGATTCATCAAACATTTGTTACAATCTGTGAATTTCATGTGAATTAAGTTTTAAAGGATCCATATTGCACGTTTCTAAGCTTGTGTTTTCTACATTTTGACAACTTCTCTATTTCCAAAGAATCAACAGATTTAGGGACGAGATTGGTTTCGTTCATTCTGTCTCACTTTAGGAAATAGTCAGTAGCTGATACTATGGAAACAATGTGTTGCAAAAGATTTTATTTATTTATTTGAGAGAGAGAGCATGAGTGGAGAGAGGGGTAGAAGGAGAGAGAGAAGCAGGCTCCCCGCTGAGCAGGGAGCCTGGACACAGGGCTCAATCCCAGGACCCTGAGATCATGACCTGAGCCAAAGGCAGACACTTAACCGACTGAGCCACCCAGGCGCCCCAATGTGTTGCAATTAGAAAAATACTATTATGTCTTTAAAACTTTTCATCCCTGATTTTGAATTCTTTATGAATAATATAAATTTAAAATTTTCTACTTAAAATGTTATGATATTTTATACATCCGATATGTGATACAAAACTAATCCAAACGTGTATTATTTGTATATGCTCCACCTTCCGAATTTACAACTATCTTATCGCCGTGTACTCTTTCCCTACCTTTAAACCAGATGTCAGCCAGATGTGGGGCATCAGTCAAATCCTACCCACAAGCAGTCTTTCTAAATAGATGTTATTGGAGCCCAATCACGCAGCTTTATTTGTGTATTATCTATGGCTATTCTTGTGGCAGAAGTACATAGTTATAACAGTGTGGCCTACAAAGCCAAAAATAGTTACTATTTGGCCCTTTATGGAAAAAGATGTCCTCCTACTGTCTGAAAATATTGAGAATTTTTATCCACGAGCATGGTGTCATGCTCCTTTATTTTGGTCTTCATTAATTGCTGGCAAGAACTTTTGTAGTCCTCAGTGGGCCAGTCTCCCACACATCTTTTCAAATGAATTTCTAAACATTTCATGTTTTGATGCAAATGTATTGTTTCTTAATTTCAATTTCCAATTGCTTGTAACTAATATATGTATGAATAAAATTAATTTTATATATTTATATATTGATATCCCATGACTTTGCTAAGCTCACTATGATTCTAGCAATTTTTTGGAGGTTCTTTTTGATTACATATGATTTAGTTACGAGTTTTCTGCAAAATCTTTTATCAGGTTAATTCATTCTCTTCCTAGTTTGCTATGAGATTTTATCAGGATGTTGAATTCTGTAAAAAAAAAAAAATGTATCTATTCAATTTTATTTTTATTCAATTTTTATTCAATTTTATTCATATTGTATTTCTATTTTGCTCTGTTGATACAGTGAGTTTCATTGACTAATTTCTGAATCTAAACCAACCTTGCATTCCTGGAGTAAATCTCATTCAGCCGTGATGCATTGTTGTGTGTATGTTGATATACCTGATTTGGTAATGTTTGGTTCAGGATTTTTATGTCTGTGTTCATTGGGAATATTGGTCTCCAGTTGTTTCTTTATAAGGTTTTCATCTGACTGTGGTATCAGATGATGCTGGCCTCATAAAATCATTTGTAAAGTGAATTTGCATTTTCTGTAAGTGCTTGTGTAAAATTGGTTTTATTTCTTCTTTAAATATTAGGTAATATTTGCTACTGAAACTGGTATTATTTGTGGAAAGTTTTTAAACTATAAATTAATTTGTAGTTATAGGACTATTAACTTCATCCACTTTTTCCCCCCCGAGTGATCTTTGATAGTTTGTGTCTCTTAAGAAAGGTATCTATTCAATCTAAGTTTTCAAATTCATTGGCACAAAGTTATTCCTGATATGCTGCTATCATCCTTTCAATTCAAGTAGGGGCTGTAGCGATGGCCTCTCTCATTACGGTTATTTGTAAATTTGCCCTCTCTTCATCAGTCCAGCTAGAGCCTCACTTATGATATTGTTTTTTTTCAGAGAACTGGCTTTTGGTTTTATTGATTTTCTCTATCATTTTTCTGTTTTGTATTTCACTGATTTCAGTTGTCCTCTTTATCATTTTCTTCCTTTTCCTTACTTTGGGTTTTCCTCGCCCTTTTTGGAATCGCTTCTTAAGGTGGATGATTAGATAGTTGATTTGTGCTCTCCTTCCTTTTCTAATGTAATAATTTAATACTACAAACTTCCCTCTAATTATTGCTTTTAGCTGCATTCCACAAATTTCGTTATGGTGTTTTTATATCTTTGTTCAACTTAAAATATTTGTATTTTTCTCGTTACTTTAGTAATTTTTTCTTTGACTCAGGAGTTACTGAGAAATGTGTTATTTAATTTTCAAATATTTGGGTGTTTTTCCAGATGTATTTGTGTTACTGGTTTCAATTTTAGTTTTGCTGTGGAAATAGAACATAACGTGTATTATTTATGTCTCATAACATCTATTGACATTGCTATTATGACTAACAATATCATCTATTTTGATAAGTGTCAAATGTGCCCTCAAAACCGGTATGTCTTCTGCTATTGTGGGGTGCAGAGTTCTGTAAATGTCAGTTAAGTCAAATTGATTAATAGTGGTATTCAAGTCTTCCGTATTTCAAATCTTATTTCTTCTGCCCCTTTTTTCTTCTCCTTTTGAGACTCTAATTCTCAATATTAGAACATTTGATACAGTTTCAGAACTCCAGGACAATCCATTTTGTATTTTTCACTCTTTTGCACTTTTTCTTTATCTTTGGGTGTTTTCCATTGACCTAGCTTCAGATTCACTTATTTTTTCCTCTGCTGTGTATAACCTGCTGATTAGCTTGTTTAAGGATTTCTTCATCTCTAATATGGTGGTTTTTGTTTTTATCATTTTTTTCTCTCTTTTTATTTATTTATTTGACAGAGAGAGAGAGAGAGATCACAAGTAGGCAGAGAGGCAGGCAGAGAGAGAGGGGGAAGCAGGCTCCCTGCTGAGCAGAGAGCCCGATGCGGGGCTCGATCCCAGGACCCTGAGATCATGACCTGAGCCGAAGGCAGAGGCTTTAACCTACTGAGCCATGCAGGCGCCCCTCATTTTGTCTCTTTTATAGTGTAATAGTTTTAGGATTCTTTCTGAACCCCCACTTATTTATGGATATTAATCATAATTACTGTAAAGGCCCTATCTGAGAGAGCTCCGTGCTGAATTCTGTTGATACTTTTTTTCTCTGGTCCTTTTTTCTTGCTTTTTTGAGTGTCTCCATATTTTATTGAATTCTGGCTCTGGTGCATAAAAGAGAAGTAGAGATCGTGGTAGGTCACACTTATTTCCAGTTCTTTATTTCTTGTCTGCTTTTATGCTGAGGTCCTTGGCCTCCCGTCTTGTGCCAAAGATCCAATTGTTTATATACCCACATCTCCTTGCTGGGCTTTTAACTCTTGCAACTGAGTTTACCTAGTCGCCTGTGCCTTCAACTTCCTGAGTTACTCAAAGAGAAGAATGATTTTGTAGATTAACAGCCTCTCTTTTTCTTTGTTAGAATGAAAGTGACCTTCTTTCATGTCTTCCTCCATCCTTAGCCGTAGTGGAGCTCTATTTTTTTAAGTTCAAGTTTTCATATGTCCTCTGTAGCAGCTCTGTTTGCTAGAAACCACCTGTGGTAGGGATTCTGCTTGTCCGTGTTCAGTATGAAGTGTCCCCTTGATACATTAGAGATTGCCCTTGTCCCTCTGGTGGGGCTGAGATGCCTGGTGTAGAAATGAAGGAAGGGAAGGCACAGCCACAGTCCCTGTCGCTGTGGGCTGAGGGATGCCAATAGGTAAGTGATTAGTTCGGCGTAGAGCCAGCAGGAGGAAGTGTCTTCCTTCTCCTGTCCCCGGATGTAAACGTGAAGTTTCCTGCATGAGGATATGGTGACAGTGCACGTCCTCAGCTCCCATGCAGGATCTGGGGCCACGGAGACCAGAGGCCCTCCTAGAGCATGTGCTTGGCTCACGCTGTGGGCTTTCTCCAGGAACATGGAATTCGTCCTCACCCCTGCACCCTCTCCCCAAATCCACAGACTCAGGCCACAAAATAGAGAAGCTCTGTCAGCCCTTCAGGGCTTGGATCATACCCTTCTAGTCCCACCCGATGCCCCTCACACAGGGGCAAGCAATGTATCAGGTTAATCCAAACCATTAATCCTGCTTTCACTATTTCTAAAAGATTTAGTTCCATAGGGATCTCCCATATGAGTCCCAGCACATCTATGACCACAGCATATCTCGTCTGTGGGTGGCATTATCTCCTTGGATGCAATACTCTGGGGAGAGTCGTGTTTGAATACTGTGTTATCTTAGTGGCATGATCTGACTTACTTAAATAACATGAAACGGTATTAACCTGCATGTGTTTCTAGACTGGGATATGACGGTGCTTAGAAGAGAAACCTGTGATGCTTGTGTTCTCTCTGTAGACTCAGGTGTGTGCAGGAAGCAGGGTCTTCCAGTGCCCTGTCCCGGGGGCACTCCTTGTTTACCTGTGTATGAATTCCCTGGTGACACAAGGCTTCTATTTAGTCTCAGGAGAGACATTTGCTTCTGTGCTCGTTCCCTGGTGATGTCTTTGAATAATTTATCAGCTACTTAACACTCATCAAATTTGGTTTGTGTGTGTGTGTGTGTGTGTGTGTGTGTGTGTGTGTAGAAACAACCTGTAAGGTCTCTTACTCTTCCAGAGTTTGAAATAGTATCATTTGAAGTAAATGTGTTTCTCTCCAAATAGGAATGTCCACATTGGGAAAAAAAAAAAAAAAGGCAGATCCCATGACTTCCCTCTGGATGTGAAATACCCTTCCCTTCTCTTTACTAGTCTGGGTGAACTTGAGCTCACTGTCTCCCCATATTTGCTCACGTTGCATCATTCTCCCTCCCTTCTCTTCTCCTCCAGGTGCTGGGGTTCCCCAGTTCCAACCCATTGCCCTCAATGGCCGAATTCAGGTCCTGAGCAACGGGTCCTTGTTGATCAAGCACGTCGTGGAGGAAGACAGCGGCTACTACCTGTGCAAGGTCAGCAACGATGTGGGCGCGGACGTCAGCAAGTCCATGTACCTCACGGTCAAAAGTAAGGAAGAAGAATGCTTTGTTTTACCTAAATAGGTCTTTCTGTGCTTCAATTTGCCATTGTCTCCATACACACTTGTTTAGAAACAAAACAAAACATTGGTTCGCTCCAGCTGAGGTTTGAGGTCTTGCTCTCCTGGGAACACAACTGAAGACGAGGGCAAAAATCCAGCCAGTTGTAATAGCCTGACCACGTGCCCCGGGGCCACATGCTCCTCCCCCTTGGGTTCCCATGGCCTTGGGTACGGGCTCTGGGCAACCCAGCAAGTGAGTGGGCCTCTGCCTTTAGCACCCACATTCCTACTCTGTTGATTTTATTGCTGAGGAGCCTAAAGCATGGTCTCATATGTTCTTTTTTCCGAGGTCTGTTTCCAAGCATTTTATTATTAGCAACCTGGCTTGGCTATAGGTTTCCTTTTAAAGATCCTTATGAAATCAAACAACCAGAAACCTCATTACCAAAGACACACGACTATGAGACGGCAACATGCAGCACCATGCCTAGGGTCCATGTTGCTGACCCATTTTATAGGGAGGGCGACATATAATGAAATTATTTTTGTACTTTGGTAACTGAACCACCAAAGAAAGGACATAAAATGGGTCAATTTTCACTGAGTGCTGCTTTTTAACAAATGGTTGTACATCTAGTTTATAGCGAATGACTTACGTCTTTGTCCATGTATATAATTTTCTGTTGGATAAATTGTGATTTCATCTTGACAAAGCTTTGATCAGCCTTTCTCTTTTTTATTTTAATCGTATTATGGATAGACTGGAAAGGACCTCTACCATATCACTTATTAGGGGGATTAAATTTAAAAGTGAAATTCAGTGGTGTGTGTGTGTGTGTGTGTGATATTTAAGCTGGCTGCACAAAGACTGGTCTCTGTCCTATTTCACTAAGAATTTATTCTAGTTAGTCCATTATTTCCAACATAACAATGAAAATATCAAGCTATTTATTTGCTATACTTTTATATCATGAAAAAATTACAGTCCTAAAATAGGGTTGCTTTAAAATATGTTTTGTAGATCTCCAGTACATAAATTTGACTTTTAAATTTCATGTTCTGGAGGAGATGATTTGCAAGAATGTAAAGACAAATTGTCAGATCATCTAAGTCCAAAATTGAAATGGTGATTAAAAAATAATAAATCGATGAACTATTAAGGAAAACCAAGAGCTGAGGACCAATGTGAGCCAATATTGATCCGTCTTTCCCCAATAAAAGAAATATGTTTCATAATTTGGTTATATTTAATCAAATATATTTGATTTATAAATTTGGTTATATTTTGTAACTTTGATATATTTTAAAATCATAAAAATCTTTCCATTCCATAAGTACGTATTTGTGCTCTAATAGATGCAAGGCCCTATGAGGATGTAAATACATCAGCCATGGGCTTTACCGTCATGAATGAAAGAGCTTAGGTTTTGGAAGAGGAGATAACAAGGAATAATGTAGAGCGTACTAATATTAATGCCAGATGCAGAATAATATAATGCGTGTTACAGATGTGCCTTTCAGAGAAGGCTAGAGGTGTCATTTTGAGGGGATTAGGAGAGCTTCATGGGGAAAAATATCTTTACAAGTGAGTGGAATTTAAAAACGCAGAATCTGATTTTCCCTGTATTTCCTGTGTCCATATCTTTGGTGCTAGTAGTGGAGCTTGGGGGCGGGGGGCGCACAAAGATGTCTCTCTGCCCTTAGTGAACATTTTTCTCATGGGATGATCAGAAATGGGTGTGTACAATTCCTGTCTAGTAGAATGGGCTAGAAAAAAGTGCAGAACATGAAGGCACACAGACAAGGGTGTGTTTATATTTGTGTATAGGACCAGCATCTGTGGAATGAAAACCCATGGCATCTAAGTTCAGTCCTAGAGGATGCAGTGGATTTCAACGGGTACAGTCCCCGAGGGCAGACACAGGTGCATGAAGGAGAGGGAACTGAGAGGAGATAGGAAAAATTAAAATTCCCAAGGCAGGGCACTGGGCGGCACAGTTGGTGCGGCATCCGGCTCTTGGTCTCAGCTCAGGTCTTGGTCTCGGGGTCCTGAGTTCAAGCGCCGTGTTGGGCTGCACACTGGGCATGGAACCTACTTAAAATACAGACATTCGTACGTACATAAAAACAAAACTCCCAAGGCTGTCCATTTACTTATTGGAACTCTGTCTGAATGTTGGGCCTCATACATGGAGGGGGTCAGGCAGGGAAATGTTTAAAGCAAGCACGCATCAGAGGGAAACGGTTCTTAGAGCTGGCCCGTTTCAGATTCTCTCTAACCATCTATGAGCAGAGAGGTGCATTGATGTGACAGTTAATTTTACCAGCTTTTAATGACCCTTGGTGCTTTTGTACATTAGTTCAGCTTCAAGTCCCTGGTATCTTTAACCTATTATAATCGTAGTATTTAAATTCTGAAAAGTAAAAAATAAAATGATTTAAGAAAGAGATCTCGAAGCACACAGACAGGAGATATATAGTAAATAGGTCTGTTTCTCAAATGATACCATGAAAGCAATGACGACGACAAACAGGGGGGTCAGCTGGCTTTGTGTGTGTGTATTTGTTTGAGCAGACTATTAAGTGGATTAAAACGGACGCGTGGAGGCAGCGCGCGTAGCAATGGGAGGCCTGCTGCTTGGTGTACGGCTGGTTTGCTAAGAAAACGGAGAGGACGTTGGAGCACAGAGCACAGCCGGCTGATTTTATGTCGCTCTGAGTGGGAACAGGATTATACCTGACACTGCAGCAAGGCAGGTTCTGGACCCTTCTTATCTGGCATTAAGCAGGCTTTCATCAGGCGCATGCTTTACTGTTTCATTGTTACTTCTGTCGATGAGAGAAGGGGCAGATGCGCGCCCACAGGCACATGTGCATTCACAGTGTGCACACACCAGACCCAGATGCCTTCCAGGTAGAAGCAAGAAGAGAAAGAACAGCATCCCATCATCCTTTCTTTTAACCACTCTCTTTTTTTAAGAGAGAGAGAGAGAGAGCGAGCATGGGGCAGAAGGAGAGAGAGAATCAAGCAGAGGCTG
>CM052898.1:188220912-188245618 GCA_028534135.1 Potos flavus | reverse complement strand
CCTGCCTCTCAAATTCTTCATATCAGAGAGATCATATGATAATTGTCTTTCTCTGATTGACTTATTTCACTTAGCATAATACCCTCTAGTTCCATCCACATCGTTGCAAATGGCAAGATTTTATTTCTCTTGATGGCTGCATAGTATTCCATTGTATATATATATACCACTTCTTCTTTATCCATTCATCTGTTGATGGACATCTAGGCTCTTTCCATAGTTTGCCTATTGTGGACATTGCTTCTATAAACATTCAGGTACACGTGCCCCTTCGGATCACTACATTTGTATCTTTAGGGTAAATACCCAGTAGTGCAATGGCTGGGTCGTAGGGTAGATCTATTTTCAACTTTTCAAGGAACCTCCACACTGTTTTCCAGAGTGGCTGCCCCAGCTTGCATTCCCACCAACAGTGGAGGAGGGTTCCCCTTTCTCCGCCTCCTCGCCAACATCTGTCGTTTTCTGACTTGCTAATTTTAGCCATTCTGACTGGTGTGAGGTGGGATCTCACTTTGGTTTTGATTTGTATTTCTCTGATGCCGAGTAATGTTGATGGCTGGGTCTTTTTAGGTGATTTGGGCAAAGGATCAGGAAAGCAGAGTTTGGCACTAGATTGGATGTTATCCAGAATGGGGGCAGTTCCTTGATCAGGCATTCTAGTGAATCTTTTCCATATGGGGGGAGGGATGGGGCCAGGCCAAAGCTTAGCAAAGTAGTGAGACTAGCACATATTTAGTCATGTTGTGGTTTATTTGGACAACATTCATGCTACTGCCTGTGTTCAGACATGATGGAGTGGGTGTGTCTTATCTTGATCCATCGTGGCCACAGAGAGGTCTGGTCTGATGTCGGTATTTTGTGAAATTGTTTACTCTCAACAAGAGAACCCCAAGGCCCACCCGGGAGCTCCCAGCCAGCCCCCGGGCGTCAGGGGCTTCTTTTCTCTTCCTCGTTTCTCTTAATCATTGCTATCGCCTCCACGGTTTTAATGCAAGCTCAAAAAGGATGCATTGTCTTTAATGGATAGTTTTATTTAGTCACACCTAAGGAAAAGTAGCTACATATAAATGTCCTCAAGGGCCACAGGCCAGTGTTTTGTTTTGTTTTTGCAAAGCTCAGCTGCAACAAGGTCAGGAATCATCTGATCTGCCATAGACCTTGTGAACAGGTGCATGGAAATAAACTTGCAGACGGTGAGGCTTGGAGATTTCCCTCTGATAATTTATTCTATGTAGAATATGGTGTCTGGACTGTGATGCTCACTTTCTCTTGGGGGCTCCAGGTTTGACCCTCTGCAGGGACAGTCATGTTAGGGTGCATCCAACGACAACAGCCCCGAGAAGAGCTTGCCGATGAACGTGTGTGATGCAGTGGTAGGTCCTGGCGGGATGCCCTTGGCCGCCAGGGCAGTGACCAGCCATCTGCTCTCTGTAGTTCCACTACAGCCCAAACGAGGAGCCAGATTGACCATTGGCCTTCAAATATACTATTTCCCCACCTATTTAAATATATTTAAATCCCACGTGCTTTGCCAATTGATTCTAGCACCTCAAACTAGGTAGTCACATGTGTGTACCTGCCCACTTACCTGCTGACTTTAAAGCCCAGCATGGAGGAGGACAGCCCGTATACACGCAAGCCAAAAAAAACCTCCTCATCAGAGGAGGTCACCTGATTTTTAGTTCATTCTGGGCCCCAGAGCATGACTGTAGTTGTCAGTGTTGTGTATTATACACCAAAAGACCGTACATGATTTTATACACATGGCAGACACATTGGTTGACAACAGCTGTCTCCAGACTCTTGTTCTCTCGAAAGGGAACTATAAGATATATGGAATTCATCAGATTCTAATTTTAGTCTTTTCTCTAAGGAAATGGAGAGAACCCTTAACTTAGGGGCCAGAGGCATCACTTCCTGCTGGCGTGACCTGATTCTCATCACTGGGAGGTACCGTGGGATCTGGTCTTTACTGGGAAGTCCCAGTCTTGCTTCTTGCTGATTACTTAGCTTCTGTATTTGCTCAGCATGGACTCTTTACTGAATAGGGAAGAAATTGTATGCATTCCAGGAAGAAGGCATAGCCGGTGCAAAGGCCCTGGGGCAGGAGGAAAACATGGTGTGTCCCTTCAATGACGCTGCTGGGAGAAAGAGCAGAGTTCAAGGAAGAGGGGACTAAGTCCTTACAGAGCAGCAAAGATGCGGCACTGCAGTCCAGGTTGATGGCACAGCCTCTTCTGTTTTTTCTCCTAGTGAGTGTATCTGTATGTGTCAGCTTCTCCTTTAAAAAAAATGAAAGCACACAACATATGTTGGTTGATTTTTTTTTTTTTAGTTGATAACCTATCCTAGTTGTCTTTCTAGATAAATACACATAGTTCCTGTTTATTCTTTCTAATGGTGCACCAGGTTTCACTGTGTGGATTGGCTTATCTCTTACTGGACATTCAACATGAAAACAATTTCATGGGTTCATGTCCTTTGAGAATAACCTACTCTGGGCCCTGGGCCGTAGGTTCTTACCACTGCTTACAGTGCGAAACGTGCAGGACAGAGCAGGCAGGAGAACTGAGGCCAGACCACAGAAGACCCTGAGGGGGGAGTTTCAGAATATATGTTTTTAGATTCTCGTCTCTTCTGCACATTTTGTATATTGTTGAGTGCTACTAGAGAACCATATTTTCCCCCAGAGATGCAACACAAATGCCTCATCTTCTGTGGCTCATTTCTAGATTTGATACAGAATGGGCCCTTGCTGGGAAATGGAAACAGTCAAATCAGATGTGCCTCGGGTTCTGAGTCTCTAGCCATTCGTTCTGGACGGGAGAGAGGAGAGAAAGGCACTTTTAGGTAAATCCCACTGATCAGCACCAAGGGGAGGGTGCATCCCCCTGTGAAGAGAACGAGGAGAACGGGGCATCCTCTGGCGTTAAATTGCACTAGGGAGTACACAATACCCTGCTTGTTGTCACTGTCACCACACCGCGCTGCCAGTTACGACTTGCCTTGGCCGTGTTGGGGACGTGCATGACCATTAAGAAAATTAATGCGTCCTGAGTTGTCTTTGCATCCTCTTTGAGGGGAGGGATTAGTGTTTTTGGTCTCATACAGGATAGTTGCATCGTGTTAGATGAAAGTATGACCTTGCTATCACGATACTCTTTTTTGGAGATGAAGTGTGGTTTAAGGAAATGTGTGGGTGCCATTGACAACGGGTAGACTTTGATGATTAGTGCTACATGTCAGTTTGGCTGGGCCATGGTGCCCCATTGTGCAGTCAAACCCCAGTCAAGATGTGGCTGTGAAGGTATTTCTTAGATGTGATTGACATTGAAATCCATAGTCTTTGAGTAAAGCAGATTTCCCTCCATAGTGTGAATAGCGTCACCCAATCCATTGAAAACCTTTAGAGGAAAAGACAGAGTTTTCTGCAGGAAGAAGGGATTCTGCCTCCAGGCTGCCTTTAGACTTGAGCTGCAACATTGGCTCTCCCCTGGGCCTCCAGCCCACCCTACCGATTTTTGGACTTCTAGTCCCCGTGACTGCATGAGCCTGTTTGTAACGTAAATCCATCTATCCGTGTATCTATCCCATCGGTTCTGTTTCTCTGGAGGACCCCGACTGATAGGGACTTTGGAGCAGGTGGTCTGGCTGCTCAGGAAGGATCGTATTTCCACACACATGCCTTTCAGTGCTCATAACCTAACGCTCCAGGGGACTTCCACGTTGTTTACTAAGAATTGGAACGGAGAATGTTCTCTCTATAAATACTCAGAGTCTGCTGCCTTTTAATTTGGGAATACCCAGGCTGAGAAGCTCAAGTCAGAAATATCTATTGGATGCCTACTGTCTTTGTTCTCTCTGGCCGCCATGACAAATTACCGACAACTTAGCAACTCGAAAGAAAAAAGTACCCATTCATTATCTCAGGGCTTGCAGGTTTAGAAATCTGGTGGGCTCAGCTGTTGTCTGCATTAAATCTCCCAGAGCCAGAATGAAGGCGTTGGGGTGCACTGCTTCCTAGAGGTTTTGGGGCAGAAGCTGCTCATTCAGTCTCTTGGCAGACTTCTGCTCCATGTGCCTGTGGGACTGATGTCCTTGTTTCCATGGTGGCTGTCACTCGGGGTCACCCTCAGCCCCTAGAAGCCTCTTCCTGTTCCTTGCATAGCATCGCTTGCATCTCAGAACTAGCAAGCGCGGGTTGAGTCCTTCTCATCCTTCAAAGCTCTCTGACTCTCCTTCTCCCTCATTCTTCCTGCGTCTTCTGAGGCTGCATCTAATTAACTGACTCCTCTTCCACTTTTAAGGACCAGAGCCCCAGGGCCCGTGTGATTACATTGGAAGTAGCCAGATAATTCAGAGTCATCTCTCTATTTTAAGGTCAGCTGATTAGCAACCTTAATTACACCTGCAAAGTATCTTTGGCCATGAAACGTAACATACATGCTCCCGAGATTAGGGCGCGGACGTCTCTGGGGCACCATTATTCTGCCTATTGCACCTGCTGTGAGCTGGGTTATGAATGTCCTCACGGCCCTGACAGACCCACTGGAGAAAAGAGCCCGAGGCTCATGACCGATGTGCCATAACGCCATTGCAGACCAAGACGGCGAGGTGCAGAGTAGCAGCTTGCTTCCTAAATCACGCCGCAGAAATGGAGCAGGAGCTGAACTGTTGTGACCTCACCCGTAATACCCAGCACAGCGCATCGTACACAGTAGGTGCTCAGTGGTTGAATGAATGGGTGGATAGAAGGGAATATGGGCCAAAAAACTAAATCTATTGAAATCATCTGCTTAACGTGATTTAACATCTTTTATTGACATGTACATTCCTTAATTATAAGTTGAAAACGCACTCTATACCCCATTCTGTGCAGGGCCCTACAGACGTGATGCTGAATAAACCGGGAGCCCTCACGCTCGTGCGGTTAACAGGTTGGCACTGATAGTGCAATCGGGTGAAAACAGGTGTAGTTAAAAGCAAGGGGAGTGGCGTGAGGGCGGCACTAAATGGGCTGACGGCACTCCGTACATGGCACGTGCATCCTAAGCGAGGACAGTCTGAAGAAGCTGGTTTTTAAATGGAAAACGAAAAAACAAAGAGAGTGGGTCCTAGGGCGGCTTCCAGGAGACACAGACTCTGAGATGGGGACTTGGGGGCAGGAAGCTGGTGGGGGGGTGCTTGGGATCAGTGCCAGTTAGCAGCCATCTAGGAGGGGGGCAGGGACAGACGGAGAAGTTGGGGTGTGAGTGTAAGCAGGGCCTCGGCTGGTGCAGCACGGCACTCTGAAGCTGAGCGGGTCCTCCAGGGTCGTCTTGCGCCGGGGCTGGAGTTCTGGGCTTTATGCCAATCGCCTCGATCCTTGTGTTAAGTTGCAGCGCACCTCAAATCCCTCAGAGCTAGGTCTGATGTATGCCCTAGGTAGTTAGAAAATCTTGTGGTCGTAATAACCAAATGCATTTAATGTTGCCGGCTGTATATATTACAGTCATGAGCACACTGAGAAGTCTGGTCTTGATGGGGGACGTGAGGGAAGTATAGGGAACGAGTCTTCCTTTTTCTCCCATCATGGTCTTCAACTGGTTCGGTTGAACTCCTGTGACAACTTCTTGGGCAGGTTCCAGAGCTTTCTACTAACGTCTTCGTGCGGTAATGGCCAGTCAGGCTTAAACCATTACATTCTACCCGGCCCCTGGATGGAGGGTCTGGCCTTTTGTTTGGGGGATTGTAAGAGGAGATAGCAGGGGACAAAGGAGTCTCTGTAATCTTAGCTACGGTGATTTCTCTAATTCCTGATGACCATCAAAGCCTGTAGCCTACATTCCAACCCCTTTCTCTGACACCAGCTGGGTGTCCTACAATTCAATTCGATTCGAATGCTAATTACCCACAGTTAGTGTCTCATCCCAGAAATTAAAGGACTCAGTCCCTCAGGACTGTCCTAACTTCAGGTACCAGCACTAAGTGGGGTTCCCAGGCCACCTACTTCTGTGTGGCCAGCTACGAATTCGGGGTTTCCCATGATCGACCCACTCAGTTGCAAGAGTTCTCTGGAATGACTCACAGAACTCATGAAAGCACTATGTTTAAAAATTAATGTTTTATTTAAAAGGATGGGAATGAACTTCCCGGTGAATGGCTCCATAGGCAAGATCAGCAGTAGTCCTGAGTACAGGAGTTTCTGTCCCTGTAGAGTTGAGGCATATTTCCACCCAGGACACAGATATTTTCAAGACCAGGAAATTCTCCCAAGCCTTGCTGTTCAAGGTTATTATAAAAGTTTCATTGCTAAAGCATGATTGATTAGATCATGATGTATCTCAAGCTCTAGTCGCCTTCCTTCCGCAGAGATCAGGGGGTGGGACTGAAAGTTACAACCCTCTAATCACATGTTCTATCCTCGCGACGTGGCCAGCCCCTACTTCAAGCTACCTGAGAGCCCACCAGGGCTCTTAGTCATTAGCATGAACTCAGGTATGGCAGAAAGGGTAGAACGCAGCAATGACGGAGTATGAATTTCATTCTCATATTGGTTTGGCACTCCCAACATCTATAAGTTTCTCTAGTAGCCTCCTTTGCTTGGATCTGGGTGGGGGGCAAGCAACACAAGCCTTAGCACTCTCTCATAACTTGGGGACAATTCCTCTTTCTTCTCTATATTCCCCAATTTTGTTTTCCTCACTAGGAAGGAATGGGGCCTGGCTTAATGGTTGTAAGTACCAAAATAGTGGGAATCTGGTCCTGATATTCTTTTAAAAATTGAAGGATGGGACACCTTGGTCCTCAACCTTGAGTCATAGAAATGAAATCTGAGATAATAGCAAAAGTTCTCAGCACCCACTGGTATGTTCTTGGCCACTTAGCTGGCCTTTTTAAGTAAAAATACTTTTTTTCTGATTATATTAATTACACCTGTTCCCAGATCTTTTTAAAATGGAGTGATAAGTGAAAGAAAAATCTTCCCTGATCCCAGCATTCAAATAGGGTGTTTTATTTTTTTTTGTTTGTTTTTTTAATTAAAAAAATTTTTTTTATTTTTTTTTCCCCAATTACTTTTATTTTATTTTTTCAGTGTTCCAAGATTTATCGTTCATGTACCAAATAGGGTGTTTTAAAGGAGACCCCATAGAAGTCTTTCTCTTTGTCCTGCCCAGGATCTGAAAAAATGTGAAAGAAACAAAGGAGTCAAGCAATAGCATCTCATTTGTTGCTGTTAAAACTGATAGGAGATAGGGCTGTTTATATCTATGGGCGCATGACCTTCCTAACTTGAGCCAAGAATTCCACAGACTCACCCAGGCAGTCCTAAGCATGAGTGTCTTACCAAAGCATAGACCCGTCATGCATACCTTAACTGCATGGAGGTGTATATTCATTTCTGTGGCTTTGTAACGAATTATCCCAGTTCAGCAACTTGAAACAGGGCACATTTATCATCTCCCAGTGTCCACGGTCAGGCAGGCAACCACAGCTAATCTGAGTCTTCTTAAGTGTCTGTCAAGGCTGCAATCGAGGGGTGAGAAACAGCTGGGGTCTCATCCGAAGGCTCACCTAGGGAAGGCCCTGCTTCCAAGTTCATGTAGCTGGTGTCAGGATTCATTGCTCCTCAGCTCTTGGACTGAGGACCTGAGTTCCTTCTTGGTGAGTGGCCAGAGCCTGCCTTCCATTCCTTGCAATGAAGATGTCTGCACTGTGGCTGCTTGTTTACCAAAACATGCAAGAGAGTCACAAGACAGAAATGTACGCACAGAAGCAACATCCCATGACATTGACCGTGCTCTGTTGATTAGACTCGCAGGTCCTGCCCACACTCAAGGGGGAGGGATTCCACAGAGGTAGGAGCCCCAGAGGCAGGGTCACTGGGAGCCATCGCAGAATCTGCCCATCACAGGCTCATGTTTCCTTGGGAGCTGCCAGCTCCCAAGAAAAGGCAGAGGAAAAGACAGTTTGCTCTTGAATAACCTACCCAGTTCGATCTACATACTGTCAACATTTTTCTCTCGTTCAGCATTCTTCTGATATGTGCTTTGCGGGGGCCTGCATCACACGCTAGCCCTGTGTCCATTTGGCCCCGTGGCCAGCTGTACCTTCTTACCATTTCCAAGCTGCATCAACAACCTGCCCTCCTGTACATATTCCACTCCCATAATCCACAGGATGTGGGATCCCAGAAATGGGCAAAAAGGCCTGCGCTGCCTTTCAGGACGTCATGAGATAGCAAGCTGGTGCTCGGCGGCCTCGGCAGCCCCCAGAACAGGCATGATGGGCAGGGAAGGGTGCTGGGAAGGAGAAGGTCTCAGAGACGCTCTGACCCATGCCCCTGACTCTTCCTTGAAATGCCTTACCCTTGTAGGAATATTTTGTAGATATTCCAAGATGCTGCCTAGATTAAGCTCACCACAGAGTCCATGAATCCCCAGCCTTCTAGAGGGGCTTCTGCCCGCCTGAGCTCTGGAACTGCAGGACCCAGCCAAGGACAGGAGCACTCCTGGATTTAAATTCAAAGGTTGTGAAGTCAAGGTCACTGTGAACAGAACCTCTTCAAAAACAGCACAAGGTGATGGTGTGCTGGGGCTTAAAAGCCAACAAGGAGGCCACTGCATTTATTCAAAACATTTCCACCCAGGCCTGAGACCCAGGTCAGAGTGGGGGCCTCTCACCCCAACGGGCCTGGCCCAACGCGGTCTGTCTCCCAGAGGGTGGCCCCTTGATGAAGCCTCCAGAGGGGGGGAAATCTGTTGCTCACCAGCCAGAGCCATCCCTTGGGTCACTCACCATGGTGCTGCGTGCCTCCCCTCGTGCAGAAGGACAGGGGTTAGCTTTCCACTTTCCTGGCTGCACAGAACCAATGAGGTCATAACCCCCTCCAGTCTGGGCTCCCCAAACTTAAATCCCAGCATCCAGGCTGCAGAGTGTTCCCATCTCACCCCTGTGCCTGGAAACCTGGCTCATCCCACACTTGAGAGCAACAGCTGCCTTCAGACAACCTCCTAGAACCTTTAAGAATGTGCATATGTATCCTTGTTCACAGCTCTGCAGACCCTCCCTCCTAGAAGTCCTGGACTCCCCAGAGGGACAGGACCTCAGTGGGTCCCCTGGTCCTGCATGAGGCTTCGACCCCCTTCAGCCACCCAGGAAGGGTCTCATCTGGACGCAGCTTGTATGCCTCCGTTGACAGAGAGCTCACTACTTTTAGAGGCATGTTATTCTAATTGAAATATCGTGAATACTATTTTTATAATACTATTACTGAATCCCTACATTGTTCTAGGGAACATACCAGACACTTTCAGTACACTTATGTGCTAATACACAACAACACTGCAATTTGTATCATGGCATTTGCCATGTTTCAGATGAAACTGGTGTTCATCAAGGTTAAAGATGGACTCGAGGAAACGTACAAGGTAATCAACCATCCTGGTTTGCCTGGGACTCTCAATTTTAGCATGAAATATCCAGCATCTTGGGGATTCCTCACGCAGGTGGATTAAGGAACTGAGATATGAACCTTCGTTTTTCCAGGCTACACACTATCAATACCTGCCTGTTCTTCTAACTCCGCTCTTTACTGTCTTACTCACTGTTACTGCTTTCCCTTCGTCTTGGCTCTCATTGCCCTTCAGTCCTGAGTACGAAGCATCACCCACTGCAGAGTCCTGTTCTTCTGGGACCTCCGTTTTTGGCCATCCCTGTCCTAGCTGGGCATTTGGGAAGTGGCTAGGGATTCTTGCTCATGCTCACACAAGCCCCTGGACATGCTTCTTGATGAGACTTTAAGGAACAGGAACCTGGATCTCACCGGAATGCAGAGACCATTCTTCTTGGGGTCACCCCCGTCCTTCTCCCTGGGTCCCCCATCCTTGCCCCCGGCTGCAGCAGCATGGCAGCCGAAAGCCTCAGTGGTCTGTCCAGTTTTAAAACGCTGCAAAGCACCGAGCCTGCAGCATGCCAGAGGTGCACTTACCCAGCTCGGAGAGCCCTGCAGAATATGACGTCCTCATCACGGAGCCCTGGGATGAAGGGAAAGGGGAAATGATGAGCTCCACTTGTTCAAGCCGCCCTCCCTGCCAGCACGAACCCAAAAGGGAGGGAAACAGGGTGAGGCAGCTGTTTTTCCTCTGGGAAATCTCCCTGCCTGCTCCTGTCCCGTGTCCCCTGTCCCCCAGGGCCTCCCTGCAGGAGAGGTGAAGATGGGGGCCCGCCAAGCCGTGCCAATGCCCAGCAAGCTGTGGCCGATTGGGCCCACCCCAGCTCTCTCTTTCTCGCAGGTTCTGGGGAGGAGCTCAAGTAAATTCTGCAAACAGGAGAGGGTTCCCAGGAGCAGAACTTGCTCTTGTTAGGATTGCAGTCCCTTTTCTTTCGTTCTTTTCTTTTTTCTTTTTTTTTTTTTCCTAATGAGGTCCTCCTGCTCAGAGGGGGTGAGCAAGCTCCCAGGGCTGTTTGCTGCCTCCTCTGACCATCTGCACAGCTTTGATTTAAGGACGTGCACTTTAATCACCCATCATGTGTCATTAGCCCGACAGGCGGCAGCAGCCGCAAGACACAGGTGCCAAAAAATCGCGCTGGAAGTCGCTGGAGCAACCCTTTGTTGATTTTCTCTCAGCCGTTCCACGCAGCTTGGCCGTTGTTAGGGCAGCACAGCGTCTTTTGCAGCAGGGGGGAAGGGAGTGGGTTCAAGGGAGCTGGTGGAAAGGAGGAGCATCCCTCTTCCTCTCTCTAGGTTTCCTTGCTGTGGGCTAGACTCTTGTGAGGTCGAGCTGGCAAACAGCGCAAGGAGCCCCGTTTTGTGAAATAATTTCCAGGACAGAAATTCAAGCACATTTGCGCACCAATCATCATGGCGCTGAGCTTGCTTGCTTTTTAAGACACAGCCTTCGTCCGCCCCCCCACTGGCCGCCGGAAAAAAGCTTAGGCGTGTCCGGTGATGATGGGGCTTTTCTACCTGGCACTTCCCACTCCTGGCACCTGCTTCCGAGTAAGGCTCCCACCTTCTGGGGCTGCTCCTTCGTAGCCCACGCTTCTGCTCATTGAGCTTCGACAGAGCGCACCTCCAGCAGCTTCCCTGCAGCCCCCATTCCTTTGCAATTTATCTCTGAGCCCTCTTGGGTCTGCATCACGAAGCGTGAGAGGCAAAACAGGTCTGGGGTCTTAAGAAACCGACTAAGCAGAGAACAGCCAATGGCAGCGCGGCTGTGACAGCAGTGTGGCTGCCCCCGGATGATGAGAGAGGCGAGAGATTAGACTCCTGTGAGAGTGCTCCGTGCCCAGACGGCAGGGTGTCTGCTGAGAAATGGCCTCCTCCACATGCTGTCTAAATGTGGAAAGAACACTCCATTTGGGCGCCGAGGAGCAGTTATTTCCTGTTTTCCTTTAGCTGTGCGTTCTGGGGTCTACGGGGCTGAAATGCACATCCCAGCGGGCAACTGCAGGGTACACCCCTGAGAGGTCCTTCCCTCTGCTGCAGGCCTTTTCTGGGACACCGCAGGGCGTGAATGGGATGACAAGGACTGGTGGCTGCAGACAGGGGCTTCCTCACTTTGTTTGCATCATCTTTTTCTCCTCCAGAGATGCTGGTCTCACAGCGGCCACAGTCCCACGCTCTCCGTGCTCACGGACGGTAATGCAGGAACAAAGCATGTGAGAGCGACACGGATCCTAGAGTCTTGCAAGGCTTCTGTGTTGCAGGGGGAGTTGACTTTGCAAGGGAAGGGCTCAGTGCCCAGAAAGATCTCATGCTTGAGTCGAAGCTCTGCTGTCACTGTTTGGAATATTTTTTTTAATTAAATTTAATTTTTTTTAAAAATTAAGAGTTTATTTGAGCAAAAATTGATTCCAGTGGGGGCAGTGCCAAGCCAGAAGTGGTTAGGATCGCTCTGTGGACAGGAATCAAGGGGAACACATACAGAAAAGGTGCAGAAGCAAAGAAAGGAAGGTATTGGATTATCTACAGCTTAAAGCCTAGATGGCTATTTGTGTTTGATTGTCGTTAGCATTTTGATTTTGTGCACGACATTCTACATCAGACGTCTCCCTGCCCACGTGTCAGTCTTAAGGCCCTCGCTTGGCTCCAACTCGTTCCCACTCTTTGGAGATGGGGTCTCATCCTCAACACTCCCCGAGTACAGCAAGTCTGTGTCCTATCTCTCATTGTAGTGATTTCTTGTCTGGGCTGGAGGATGATCTCATAGTCCAGGCAGTTCCTTTCCTTACTCAGCTTCCTTCTGAGCACGGTTTGGGCGCTGGGATGCTTTTGGATACTGCTGCATGGCAGTCTGGGAACCACGGAGATCCAGGGCTCAGTAGGTTCTTCTACTAAGGAGATGTTCCTCTCTTCTCTGTGATTGCTGCCCCGTGAGGCTGCTCCTCCTCGGCTTACACTTGACTCAGAGATCTCTATTTGTGGCTCCCCAAAATTTAAAGGAGTTCTTACATTTCCAACCATCCTGAAACTCCACTTTAAGGATTCTTGTATATGCCAGGAATGCTTTTGCCTGCAAAAAACTGATAATCTGGGGCGCCTGGGTGGCTCAGTGGGTTAAAGCCTCTGCCTTCGGCTCAGGTCATGATCTCAGGTCCTGGGATCGAGCCCCGCGTCGGGCTCTCTGCTCAGCAGGGAGCCTGCTTCCCCCTCTCTCTGCCTGCCTCTCTGCCTAATTGTGATCTCTCTGTCTCTGTCAAATAAATAAATAAAATCTTCAAAACAAACAAACAAAAAACTGATAATCTAACAGCAACTTAATAAGGATTTATTTCTTATCACCAGCCAGAGGGGTGCCATGACTCCATGATGTCATTCATGTTCTAGGGCAGTGCTGTCCAGTAGAAACACAACATGAATCACGTGTGTAATTTAAACATTTCTGGTAGCCACATTAAAAAAGTAAATAGGTAAAGTTAATTTTAATAATCTATATCATTTAACTCAATATATTCTAAATACCGTCCTTTCAACATGCAATCAGAAATAACATTATTTCAGAACTATTTTACATTTGGGGGGTCCTAATTCTTCAAAATTTGATGTGTGTTTTATACGTGTGGCACATCTTCATTTGAACTAGCTGTATTTCAATTGCCTAGGAGCCTCATCTGGCTAGTGGCTACTGTATTAGACAGTATAGGTCTAAGGCTTTTATCTTTTTTATTTTATTTATTTATTTATTTTTCTTCAATTTAGTTAACACAGTGTATTATTATTAGTTTCAGAGGTAGAGTTCAGTGATTCATCAGACTTATATAATCATGTGCTCATTCGCTCACGTGCCCTCCTTTATGCCCATCCCTCAGTTACCCCATCTTCCCACCCACATCCCCTCCATCAACCCTCAGTTTGTTTCCTATGATTAAGAGTCTTTTGAAGGGCATCTCGGCTCTTTCCACAGTTTGACTATTGTGGACATGGCTGCTATGAACACTGGGGTACATATGGCCCTTCTTTTCACTACAGCTGTATTTTTGGGTACTGTATGCACATCTGTAATGTGGGCCCTAGCCTGCCAATAGAACTAAGTAATTGAAAATGAAGTATCACAATATTTTGCACATTATGTCAACATAATTACACTCGTAATTAAAACTTTGGAAGAATTGGAGGGATAACACTTTACTCCTGTGGGCATACACGGAGATTAATATTATTTCTCACATGAATTCAAGAGTGTGCCACTAAGATGGGGAAAATAAAATAATCATCAAATGGTAAAAAAAAAAAAAAAAAAGAGTCTCTTATAGTTTGTGTCCCTCTCTGATTTCATTTTGTTTTATTTTTGCTTCCCTTCCCCTGTGTTCATCTGCTTTGTTTCTTAAATTCCACATATGAGTGAAATCACATGGTATGTGTCTTTCTCTGGCTGACTTAATTTTGCTTAGCATAATACCCTCTAGTTCCATACATGTTGTTGCAAATGGCATGTCCACAATAAACAAAATACAGAAAGAACCCAGATATCCATCAACAGATGAATGGATAAAAAAGATGTGAGATATATATGATGACATATTACTCAGCCATCAAAAAGACTGTTTAGAAATTCTTAGTAATTTTTGAAAAAAGAGCTCTACATTTTCATTTTGCACTGAGCTCTGCAAATTATATCTCACATTTATAGATAGTAGATATGAAACTAGCCTTTTTTAAAAAGGTCATTTCTTTCTTTCCTCATTTCTTTTCACTAGTTAAAAAAGAAAAAATAGTCCCAGGTCTCTTTACCAGAGCAAAACAAGCCAACAAACCCAGTCCCTCAAAATCTCCCCCAAAGATTTATTTTTCTCTCTGGAAAAAAACACTTTGTTACATTCTTCTCTTTCTGTATGATTTATTCATTTGCTTTAATTCAAAACTGTAAAATGTAAAAAGACTCTTGCAGGAAGACCTTTCCTTTCGAGCTTCAGTATTTCAGAGTAGGCGTGAACATTCAAGAACATTAGCTATATGCAGCACATTCAAATTGGGGGTGATCCCAGAGCTTGAGCCCCCGGGCAGCCCAGATGTGAGCTATGGGCCCAGAAGTCATTAGCTGTAAACAGACAATAAGATGCAAAGCCTGAGACACAGGGGCATGCTGTCAGGTTACCAAACAATGATGGTGAGGAAGGGTCACCACCAAGGTCAGAGGTGGGGAGAGATGGATGTGGTTATGGTTGGAAGGGTTGACCAGGAGATAGAAATGAGCAGGGAAGAAGAGAGGCTCAGAGGCCCACACCAGTGAGGATAGAGAGTTTATGCTCAGAAGGTAGAAGACCCGAGGCCTATGGTGGACAGCATTCATGACCCCTGCAAAGCCTAAAATATGGTTGTTTTTACTTGAATGCTTGAGTGTTTTGATCATCTGTCCATCCATCTATCCCTCTATCCCTCCCTCTGTCCTCCCATCCCTCCATCCATAACTCCAAGAGTTCCTCTAGCAAATAGTCATTTTCCGTGTGCAGGAAGTCATGCTAAACCTTGCTGGAGTTATCAGGATCTCCGCACCCAAAGAGTTCACGTTCGTTGGGGGAACTACACATACTTTGTAAGGAGGGAAGCCATGATATGTGTCACCGATGTCATGTCTATCGTACAGGCAATTTTCTACGGGAGTTTAGAGGAGGAAGCCAAGCTTTTTTTCATAGGGACATCAGTGAATGTGTCATAGAGGAGGTGGCCTCAGAGCTGCATATTAAGAACGTGTGCAGTTGCAGTAAGCAGAGATAAGGAGGAAGATGAGGAATGGCATTTCTGACATTGGGAATAGCCTGAACAAAAACGTAGAGGCTAGAAAATAAACTATTTTAGCTGGGAAAGGCACACACATAATCTACTGTCAACCTTTGGAAGAGGCTGAATACTAGTGAAAACAGGGAAGATCTCAGAAGTTCTGATGGAAAAGTAGTTAACAGCCATCTGTATGCAAGATGGCTTGGAAGAGATGGAGTGAGTGGAATAGAAGTGGAGGACAAGCCAGTAAGGAGGCTGTTGCAATTATCTAACACAGGTCTGCTCCCCACAGGTAAAGTGGGACAGGGAGGGCAGGGCAAGATAAGAGTGTCAGGAGGGGAAGTCGACAGGAATGACAGCGACCAGACAAGAAAGGGGAAAGGGGAGCAGATAGCACCCATGGACAGCAGCTCAGGTCCAGCCTGGGGCAGACTCTGAGCACCCCTGGCCTCTTCATTTTTACAAAGAGGAAGCAGTTGCAGGTCACGTGGAACCTTCAAAACACAGTAATCACTAGAAAGGTGATCACTTGCATGGTGAGTCTGAGTTCCCAAGAAACTGATCCAATAGGAAGTAGAGATACAGATATAGATATATAGTATATATGTATCTAATAGCATATCTGTATCAATAGACAGACAGACAGACAGACAGATAATGCAACACTGGCTCATGTAATGGAGGCTGAGAAGTCCCACTATCTGACATTGGCCAGCTGGGGACCCTAGATAACCAAATCCAGTCTGAGGGGAAGATTCCTTCTTTGTCCACCATTTTGTTCTCTTTAGGCCCTTACTGGATTGGATTTGGATGATGGCCCCCACATTGGGGAGGGAAATCTAGTTTTCTGAGTCCATTGATTCAAATGCTAATCTCATTTGGAAACACCCTCACTGTACACTCAGAAATAATGTTTAATCTGGGCAACGTTTACTATGGGCCAAGTTGACTAACCATCACATGAGATGAACAGCTTCCTGGGGGTGGGGTGTCAATGGAGATACAGACCTTGGGGAATGGAGGGCCCTATGGAATAGGCATATCCCATAGGATAAACTTTCCCCTCCTCAGGCTGAGACTTAATGCTGATGGCTCCCTCTTATAATCATGTTAAGTGGGGTCTAGGGACCCACAGCATCACTGGGCTCTGCAAATTCTCCTGGAGTGAGGCTCAGTAGTTTGTGCTCTATAATCTTCTTGCTTTGTCCTCACATGGCTGCTGCTTCCTCCTTCTCTTCCTCCTCCTCCTCCAACTTTTCCTCCTCCTTCTTCTACTTCATGCATGCATAGAGAAAGAGAGAGAGAGAAATCTCTTCCTCTTCACCTGCCTATAAGGCCACCATGCTATCAGTTTGGAGCCCCACCTTTATGACTGCATTTAACCTTGCTTGTCTAAGAGCCCTAATCCAATCACCCTGGGGGAAGTACAACCAGGACTCTTCAGATGGACCCCTGCAATTGGCAAGGATTAGGCAAGTACTGAAAACATTAAAAAGTGGCCACTATAAGAGCACTTAAAGTCACTGTTAAAATGTCTCAAATATCTAAGTCTTTCTCCATTTGCAATTACCAACTTTGGATGCTTTGTGGACCCTTTCAGAGCTGGATTACATAACTACCCCCATTAGCTATGCTACTTCCGAGGCAAGCAGCCATATTGAATCTCACCAGTCCTACATCAAGTGCCTTTGGAAGTTTCCTGTAAGATATTAGGCACTCATGCTCAGTTAAATAACTTCTTGCCAGCATAGGACAGCTATCTAATCTAAAAAGTACAATTCACCTGAGGCTGGAAAAAAGCATTACATTTTGTTTCTTCTCCATAATTTATTTCCTTTAAAAACTTAGATGGCGTCCCTTAGTTCAGCATTGCTTTTTGCTGGTTTTGTCCTGCACAAAAGCTGCCTAAGTCATATTTAAGAAACTGTGTCTCTGAAACACTTCTATGAAACATGCCCTCTTCTTCATCCTGTGATCCAAAGCAAAATCATTGTAGGCTCTCTTCCAGAGAGATTTGTGATGTCAATATTCTGTTTCTGATATATACCGTTGGGATTTCTCATCACTTTGAGAAAAAGACTAATTTCTCTCTCCTTTACTAGAGCCAAAATGATCTTTCAGTATCTTAACTATCTTAATAGCATTTAGGATTTTGACCTCCTGAAATTTTGCACATTCTTCTCTGCAGAAAAGACTTTTGAAACAGACCTACTAGAGATGGGGAAATCAGTGAAAACCCATCATAATTGCTTGATACCCCTCTGGACACAAACAGTTCTCCATATCTGAAGTCATTCATGGGGAGAATTTAAAGGATTATAAATTAGACGGTGAATGGCACATGTGATGAACATAGTACTAGAAAAACACTCTTTTTTTGGAAAGATCCTGCTGTTCCTCCCAAATCAAGGGAAGTGGGAAAGTCACCCGGTATGGGGGGTCATATCCCTGTCAGAGACTCAGGTGAGAAAGGCACAATCATTCTTTCTTGAAAGTGGTAAGGTTCTATTTCTTTGGGTAAATAGTAGTCTAATTACTGGATCATATAGTAGTTATATTTTTAATTTTTTGAGGACACTCCATACTGTTTTCCAGAGTGGCTGCACCAGTTTGCATTCCCACCAACAGTGCACGAGGGTTCCTTTTTTCCCCCACATTCTCACCAAGCCTTGTCATTTCTTGCATTCTTAGTTTAGCCATTCTGATAGGTGTGAGGTGATAGCTTATTGTGGTTTTGATTTGCATTTCCCTGATGACGAGTGATGGAGATACAGGCTTCCAGTTATGGAATGATTAAGTTACACGGGTGAAAGGTCCAGCATAGGGGATATAGTCTGTGGTATCGTAATAGTGTATATGGTGACAGATGGTGGCTGCCCTTGTGGTGAGCATAACATGATGTATAGACTTGTCACATCACTGGTGTACGTCTGAAACTGATGTAACTTTGTATGTCAACTATACTTGTAGAGAAGAGGAGAGGAGAGGAGAGGAGAAGAGAGGAGAGGAGAGGAGAGGAGAGGAGAGGAGAGGAGTGGAGAGGAGAGGAGAGGAGAGGAGTGGAGAGGAGAGGAGAGGAGGGGAAGAGAAGGGAAGGGGAGGGAAGGGGAGGGAAGGAAAGGAGAAAAAGAAAAGGAAAAAGAAAAAGAGAAAGAGAAAAGAAAAAGAAGGAAAGGGGTAAGGTTCTAGAAAACTATGGAAGATCTTCCAGTTCTTCCCAGACACTGCACTGTCACCTCTGGTGGTTGTCCTAAAAAAGAACAGTGGCTCTCCATTACATCTATGCAAAGCCAGTGGTTAGATTTAGTTAAGGCATAGAAAAGAAAGGACATGCTACCTGATATAATTGTCTACTTAGACGACACACAAATTAGTCGATTTTCCTTTCTTCCTGAAGCCATGAAAACATCTCATAGAGTGGAGGAGAGACAACTACAGCTTCCCCACTTAGAGCACTTCATTCATTCTCCTTCCTCCTAGAGGCCAGCCAGGCCACGCCCACCTGTTTCAGGTTTATTCCAGCTGCCAGGGGGAGTTTGGGGGTCAAACACCTCTACCCTCTCCCCTGCTCACTGTTACACCCAATGCCCCCAAAAGTAACCCAGCTCTCCCACCAACCTAGTTCCAAATCCCAGGGACTATGGGTTACCACTTAAGCAGGAGGATCTCCTGAGGGTCAGGCTCTAGAAGACTGTGCTGGCAAGAGACCCACAGCCCCAAACCACAGAGTCCCATGGAGGGACTCTTAGGACTTAGAGTCCCTAAGGCCAAATGAATACAAAACACAAGTAATGAGTAGTTGTCACCCCCAACAGATCTCTATGATGAGACTTTATAAATTGATGGCATTTTATCCTCATCATTAAAAAAAAATAACCCACAAGAATTATACGATCAGCCTCATCTTGCATGCCATACCCTGAAACCAGGTCTCAGAGAGGAGATGTGATTTTCCCAGTCACTCAGCCCAAGAGGCAAAGCCGGCTTCCAGGCCAGGTTTGTTGAAGGCAATTCCATGATGCCCATTGTATCAACCGCTCAAAGTCCTCTTGTTCCTAGAGGAGAAACTCTGTATTTGAATCAATCTAGTACCCCTTCCAGGTCTTACCCCCCATTCTTATGAATTATTCCTGAACAAAAGTAGGCTTTGACATATGCTCTCCCCACCCACCATGCTCCTCTGTGGCAGGCTCCTGCTTTCGTTCCCTTCCCATTAATCTCCAGGTTTGCTGCAGTGAGAAGCTGTGACCTCCCTCCTAGGGTGTGCCTGCCACATTTGCAGCATACGAAATATATTCAAGATGCTACATTATTTCATGCAAGATGAGATATTCAAGGGGCTGTGCACCATACATTTTGGATTGAATTAATGACAGGTGCACAGTTATATATTGCTTAAACAATCACGAATGTCTCCTGGGTGCTCCTTATCTCTCCTTTCTTCTCATTATTTGGCTTCTCGGTTGAACCCGGCTCTTGAGGTCACTGTTGGTTTTTGCCTATTTGACCCTAGTTTCTTCATTATCTCTAATTTTTCAAGTCCTCTGTTTCTTGAGAAGAAGCCTGGACCCAGGTTGTCTATCATCATATTGGCTTTGGGTTAAACTGCACTCCTCGTGCCAATGTAGACCTTCACCCGCAGGCGCACCGATAATTAGCGCTTTTTCTGTATGACCACTCAACTCCAAATCAGTCCTGCCTCAAGACCTCATCTTTCCAATTTTTACTCCCACAGACCCACATCTGAATTGATTTTTTTTTTACTCTCAAACTTCTAAAACCTTGGTGGTGGACAGAGTAATGGCCTGCCCAAAGATGTCTATGCCCTAATCCATGGAAACTACCACTGTGATTAAGTTAAGGGTCTTGATATGGAGAAATTCCTTGGTTACCTGGGGGCCCCAATGTAGTCACAGGGGTTCTTTATATGAGAGAGGTAGAAGGGCTGAAGTCAAAGAAAGAGATGGGACAATGGAAGCAGAGATTTGGGTGGGGGATTTTGAAGATGGGGGAAGGGTCATGACCCAAGGATTGCAAATGTCTCTAAAACCTGGAAGAGATGAGGACACATGTTTTCCCTTAGAGCCTCCAGAAAGCAAACAGCCCTGCTGACACCCTGATCTTAGACTCTGTACCCGTAAGAGTAGACTTAGACTCTGGAACCGTAAGAGAATACATTTGGGTTGAGTCACTAAGTTTGTGGTATCCTGTCACAGCAGCAGTAAAAACTAATACAACTCCTTAGAATTTTCGCAATATTGTTTCTAGCAAAGCAGGATGAACAGCGTTCATGCAATAGACTACATGCGAGCTCTGGGGGTGAGTGATGGGCACTGGGGCTCCCATGTTCCAGGTATTGACGGGAGAATTGGACAGGTGTCCAGTTGTTGTGAGATGTTTGGCGACAGCGCTAGAATAAAGCTGCCCCATGGCTTCCCATCCAGTTCTCCCAGACGCCCAGCCCAGTGACACCAGTGGCCATTGCTTCCTTTCAGCCATTGCTAAGATGGAACATCTATAACTCACTGACCTGATAGTAATTCACTGGACACTTATTTAATGCCTACTGTGTACCAGTCATTCCCCCAAGCTCTTTAACAATGTTAACTTATTGAATCATTATTCTCTCATGATGTTGTAGGTAGAGTTATTTTTAAAATTATTTATTTATTTATTTATTTGACAGAGAGAGAGAACAATCAAGGGGAGCAGGAGGCAGAGAGAGAGAGGGAGAAGCAGGCTCCCTACTGAGCAAAGAGCCTGACGAGGGGCTCGATCCCAGGACCTTGGGATCATGGCCTGAGCTGAAGGCAGACACTTAACCTACTAAGCCACCCAGGTGCCCCTGTAGGTACAGTTATTAATCCCATTTTAAAAGTGAGGGAACTGAGACCCAGAGAACTTACCTAAGACCACTGGGCTCGTATGAAGCAGAGGCAAGATACGTGTCTGCAGGGCGCCTGGGTGGCTCAGTTGGTTAAGCGACTGCCTTTGGCTCAGGTCATGATCCCGGAGTCCCGGGATCGAGTCCCGCATCGGGCTCCCAGCTCCATGGGGAGTCTGCTTCTCCCTCTGACCTTCTCCTCTCTCATGTTCTCTCTCTCTCTCTCAAATAAATAAATAAAATCTTAAGATACATGTCTGCAGTGCGTTCTCGGGGGTCCTGATCTGCACCCTCACTTGCTGCATCCCCACTGGGCTGGAACCTTTCCTTCCCTCAGCCTCAGGGACCAAGAGCTCTAGGTTCTTACTCCACACGCTTGTCCCACTGGAATAAATTAGCCTGCATGCATGGACAATCATTGGAATAGAAAAGGGCCGGAAAGCCATTAACTAAGGCGACCTTCTAACATGGTTGAAAGACACCGGAAGCTAAGGTGCCCTTGAGTGGGCACTTTGGGAAGCACATTTTGACTTATCCACTCATCAGATACTGGTTGAGTCTCCACTTTGGGCCAACCCCTGGGCTCTGTGTTGGGAATACTATAAAGAAGGGGAAGCTATTTCTAGAATGTGGGTAGGAAACATGGCAGCCAAGTTCAAGGCATAGAATCCCTTTGTAATACATGCTGTTGTGTAGGGAGAAACAAGTCGTTTTCTACTTCGGTGTGCAGATCAGAGCAGTTGTCTAGAGGAAGGGCACTGTTTCCGTTCCCAAGAGCTTGGTAATAGCACTAATTTGGGAGTGGTACCTCAACACCCAGGGCTTTGGTAATTTTTATTTGAGCAAAACAACCTTCCTTGTGAGTAATGAAGAATTACCCATGCAATAGTGAGCTTTTATTTTTTTTAGTTCCATTCATGATACAAACATATGTTTATCCTATCTAAAGTGATAGAGCTCTTACGTATAATGATGGTGGCCTCTAGTGTGGTGTAAATAGATCTGATTTTTTTCAATCAGATTGAAATTTCAATTTCAAAAAAATACAAGCCTGATGCATTGTCATTAGCTTTTTGGTTGCATTATCCAGAGTGGAGCTAAATTCGCTTGCAAATGAATACATTTGAAGAAGTGACAAATGAGCGGGTCCCTACGCAGGCAAAGAAAAGATGAGATTTGAATGGAAGGCAGTGGTGCACTCTCATGGAGGTGGTACCATTTTCTTCCCTCCTAAATGGACTCGATTCTATTTCCCATATCATCGACTGAGCTCTGTTACTGAAAGGGACAAGGCGAACAAAGAGATCAGAAGGAAACTTACAGAGTTTTAAGTAGCAGCTCTTTTAGTCATAATTATTGGCATTTCTGTAACATTGTCCAAATTACGTATGAGAGAAAATACATCCTATTTGCGAAAACCTACCATTTTTCTCTCTTGTGTCTTCCTGCTTCGTAAGTAAAATGTGTTCCTTTGTGGAGGCTCTTGCAGATGGTTCCTGTGGAACATAAGGCTGCTGTTTTGAGGGTTCATGTATGGCTTGGTTCTGTGGCCACTGTTGGCCCCCAAATGTGGCCTGCTGCCTTAGTAGGCTGAGGGGGAATAGTTCCATAGTAATAGGTCGCCCCTGCCACGGAGCAATATGAAAATACCCGATCTGCTGTATGTAGTCTGTAGGGGGTTCTTCAGCCCCATAGACGTGTAAATTATCCCTAACATCATCACATTTCTGAAAAGGCTAGTTTCATACGGGTATAGGCAGGTGATAGTGATCTTATTAACCAAGTTTACCATTGTTGTAGGCTTCAGACAATGGAGTCACGGTATCTGTGGTGTGCATGTAAAGGTCTGGAGCTGGAAGAGCACTGAGAAGTTGAGCAGATCGAAGCCTCTTGTCTGAGACCAGAGAAGAAGATCCACACTTGGGGTTCAGGACCTGCCTTCAGTCCCAGGCTTTATGGACGCATCTTATTCTCATTGCCCTTTCAGAGAACCAGCTCAGGGGTGTGGTTCAGGATATGAGAGGTAGTATCCCATAAAAATGAAACACATATGCTCCTGAAGAATTGCCAGTCGAATGCTTTTAAAAGCCCCGGGAAGATGACAGGGACCATGACATCGCAGAAAATTGAGAGAAGGGTGGGGCAATGAGCCAGATCCAGAGAAACATCCCTGAATAGCAAGGAACAAAGAGAGGAAGCAGGAGGCAACAAGGCCACAAGAAACAGGAGTTAAGACAGTCACCGAATTGTTCATTTGCCCTATTTTATTAAAAATCAGAAATCAACCACGTCTTATACCAACATTACCAAGAATGGAAAAGCTTGACTTTTATGTAATTATGTAATTGCTTGATTTGCTAATTGTCCACTGAGGACTAATTGTCCTCTGGAGTGGGACGTGACCATGATTTCCATTTTACAGATGAACAAACTGTGGCTCAGAGAGGTCGAGCAGATTGCCCAAAGCCACAAAGCTATTCTGTACCGCAGGCAGGATTTGGCATCCAAGCCCGCCCTCTTTACCACTCACCTTGACAACTTAACTCGACTGGATTCCAATCAGCAGGATAACTTAATTGCCCTGACACCTAACACAAAGTCATCCAAAAAATAACTTCATGCCTAAAAGGGAAAAATAAGCCAACTAGAGATCGTGAGACAAGGATGAGGTTATGGGAGCTCAGTCACGTGGAGGTCTCCCCAGCTCTGCAGGCAGACTGTGCAAGGGCTGTTTTGCACATCTGGGTATTTAAGCATGGGCCTTCTGGTTACGGACTACGAGTGTGTGTCACCTGGGAGCTGAGACAGGAGGCGCGAAGGGGTGGACGGGGCACAGTGAGGTAGGGACAAGTGTGCAGTCCTTCCCGAGCTGTCAGACGTTGACTCCTCTGGAGGCATCTGAACCTGTAAGGAATATTACACAGCAGTGAATAAAAGGGAATCAGAACGCTGTTGGGGCACATGGAATTGCCAGGAGCTATTGCCGTGTGAGAAAAGTAATACACAGAGAAATACGCATAGTAGACACCCTTTCAGCAAATGAACTATGACCGAAAATCTCTGCACTGTGCCCATGTGTGTTGTGCATGTGCTGGGGGGGATTGCGTGAATACAGAGAAAAATATGGAAGGACATACTTGAGGTTACGAGTCTCCTGATGGCAGGGATGAGAGAGACTGTCCCTGTGGAAGGGAGAGAGAGAAACGAAATGCCTGTCATTAGATAAACAGCATACGAGGTGCGACATATAAACATGTGTGCACGTGTGCGCTTGTATATATAAAGACAGTCATTGTTTCAAGGTAGCTGAATTTAATTTAATTTTAATTAGTTTTTATTTAAATTCCAGGTAGTTGACATACAGAATAATATTAGCTTCAGATGTACATTCAGCGATTCATCACTTACATACATCAGCCAATGCTCATCACAGGTGCTCTCCTTAATGCCCATCCCCGTCTAGCCCATCCCCCGCTCACCTCCCTCGATCGACCCTGTTTGTTCTCTAGAGTTAAAAGGGTCTCTTATGGTTTCCATCTTTTCTTTTCCTTCTCCTATGTTCACCTGTTTTGTTTCTTAAATTGCCCATATGAGTGAAATCGTGTCGTATTTTTCATTCT
>CM052898.1:188192482-188220412 GCA_028534135.1 Potos flavus | reverse complement strand
CAGAGAAAGTCAATTACCAGATGGCTTCACATATTTGTGGAACATAAGGAATAGCATGGAGGACATTAGGAGAAGGAAGGGAAAAATGAAGGGGGAGAAATTGGAGTGGGAGATAAACCACAAAAGACTATGGATTCTGGGAAACAAACTGAGGGTTTTAGAAGTGAGGGGATTTGGGGGATGGATGAGCCTGGTGGTGGGTATTAAGAAGGGCACATATTGCATGGAGCACTGAGTGTTATACGCAAACAATGAATCATGGAACACTACATCAAATACTAATGATGTACTGTATGGTGACTAACAAAACACAATAAAAAAAAGCACAGTTTTTAATATAATCACTAAAATCACCCAAAAGTCTTTAAATATTAGGAAGTTGTATTTTGTGCACAAGGGAGAATGCAAGTCTTTCAGAATCGAATTTTGACTTGAGAGCTCCGATTTTTCTCATTGGCAACAAACACGTTCCCTGGTTTGCCTTGACGTGACAGCTCGCTTCATTCATTTCGAGAAAATGTCAAATGCTCCAACAAAAAGGTTTGTCAGTTTTTGCTCAGTAAAAATGGTGTTGCATGAAGAAAGCGGCTAATGAGTCACAGCCCAGTGCCTTCTCCTGAGTGCCCCCGTCTATGTGCTTCATACGTGCTTGTCTCTCTGTCACACGGAAGATGAAAGGGACACGTCCTCCAGGGTCAAAATAGAATGACGCGCAGTGGTTTTTACTGCGTTGTCAAGGACATACTTAAGTGGAGTTGGCAACTGACGTGTTTGTGTTTGCTGTGAGTGTGTGTGATGGTGAGAACACGAGCCACCGGGGCAGGTGGCCACCACCACCTGAATCACACCAAGACCCCAGCAGTGTGGCCACCGTCCATTCTAAAAGGCATATACTTTCTTAGCATCATCCTGAAAGCAGCTTTTCATCTCACGGGTCCCCCGAAAGATTCTTGGGGATGCCAGGTATGTGCTGACTCTACCCAAGGTCGTCTGAGAACAGTTGATAGAGAATTACCCGATGATGACTTTATGTGTGTGTGTTTATAGAGATATTTTTAAATATTTTTTCAGGTCATACAAATCTCAAATCTGAGTGTTCCAACCAGTTTGAATTTCAGGGTTCCCTGCAGGGTGTAAGGGGGGAAGTGCCATAGGCAGGTAGTGTAGTGCTGGAGGGATCTATCTATTATTCTTGTGACACTAATGAGGCTGCATTCTTTTGCATAATAATGAACAGGGGCCCTGGAGTCAGACAAAAATGTGCTGAAATCCTGACTTTGCTTCTCCCCAGCTGTGTGATTTGTATGTCGCATGTGTCTGAACCTCTCAGTTTCTGCATCTGTGGAATGGAGATAATACAAAGTTAACTCCTAGGATTGTTTGGTGATTAATGAGATAGAAAATCCTCTGATGGAGAGGCTTTAGAGGACGCATTATAAAAATAGTCTTCTCCAGCCTCATGGTCCAGTGACCGTAGGAAGGAACACAGGCAGGGGGCCCCTTTCTGGCTGGGTGGTGGGGAGGCCCCATGAGTGTGCAAACACCCCTGTCCACTTTAGTGTGGGAGGGAAGAATTGGGTGTTCCACCTGTTTCCTTGGTGACAACAGTAAACTCTCATGGGAAGAGCTCTCATGTCACCTTCTCATCACTGCATGGCACCAAGATTATGGAGATTTTTCATAAATAGGATTCTGAGGCATTAGAGTTTATCACAGCAGAGCTTGCAAGACATCAGGTTCCTTTATAATCAATGTATATTTCATGGGGAAAAATAATCTTAACTAAAAGATAGAATTAGCTAAATTCTCTCTTGAATACCAAACACCTTAATCTCAAAACTCAGGCTCAGACTGTGCTTACAAATACGCAATGTTTTTAGACAAGAGAAAATAGTGAATTCCATTCCGATTTTATTCTGCATTCAGTTTAGCGTCTTTATTTTACATTTTTAAAATTAAATTAAGTTAAATTCACTCTAAAATTTTCTGATTCTCGGCTTGGTTATGTTTGGAAAATAGCCACCTGAGGTCAGTTACGGAGAAAGAAAGTAGATAATTGCACATAAATAGGCATCAGTCCACTCTTGCTTGAGCACATGATGTCCACATCTTCTAGCACCTGCTCCCTCAGGAGTCCGGTGAGGGGGGAGTAAAAAAATGAGGCAAAGCTGAAAGCCAATTAATGTCACTCAGTCTTTCATGCCAGAGTAAAAAGAAAAAAAAAGACAGAATCTAAACCTACCAAATATTGTAAACAGTTTACAGATGCTGAGATCATAATGCTTTAACACTATCAGGACTTTCCAAGGGATTTTGTTCCATAGATGCTTAAAGCTAATTTCCCCAGAACTATTCAGTATCTTTTATGGGGAGAAAGAAAATTTATGTCTGATCTGCATCCAGCATATCCAAATAATGTTCTTTGGTATATAAAACAAATGGCCAATTTCAGTATATCGACACTTGAATTAATTCACAAAAGGTATATTGTTTATGAAGTTGAATACTATTTTTTAAAAATTTTACTTAATTTGACAGTTTATTGAACATTGGCTTTATTAATAAACATGGAGGGAAACAAAAATTGGTAACATAGAATGCTGGCGGAGATGCACAAAGATGTGTATTCTGAGATACCATTTGATAGGAAACTTTCTCTAACATGTATCAAAAGCCATAAAAATGGTCATCTCTTTGGATCTACTAATTCCATCCTTATGGAATGGATGATCCATGATATGGGTAATTATCCATATCAAAGAAATAAAGTGTGTAGACAAAGATTTATGTAAAATGAGTCAACATGGTCCTTTATAATAATAAAAAATTTCTCTTTGCCTACATAGCCAATTAAATGAATGCATGTGTGAATTTTACGGTGCCTCAACCTAAGTGAACAGTATGTGATAATTTTATAGAATGCTTTTGAAAAGTTACCTTAATGCAGGGGAAAGTCACATGATATAGCTAAATTATTAAAAAGCAGGATCTGGAATGTATAAATGGTATAATCTTGACAGTGTGGGGAAAAGCACATGAAAAAGATGAACAGGAGATGCCAGTGGTAAAAATGGTCACTTCTGTGGCTCATGATTACGGATGGTGTATTTTTGTGTTACATTGTGGACTGAATGTGTCCCCCCAAAATTCATAGGTTAAAGCCCCGCCCCGCCATTCTGACGGTATGTGGAGGCGGGGCCTGTTGGAAGTAATTAGATTTAAAGGAGGTCAGGAGGGTGGGGTCCCCAGGATGGAATTTGTGTCTATAAAATGAGCAAGAGACCAGAGCGCCCCCTGTCTGCCACCGCGGGGGGAGGGGTTGTGGCAAGAAAGGGGCCCTCTGCAAAGTAGGAAGGGGGTCCTCACCAAAACTCAACTCTACGGGCATCCTGATCTCAGACTCCCAGCCCCCAGAACTGTAAGAAATACATTTCTGTTGTTTAAAACACTCAGTCTGTTATTTTTTTATGGCAACCCAAACTAAGACATATTTCTTTATATTCTTCTGCATTTTCCAAATTTTCTAAATCAAGCTTCTAGTTTGCCATCAGGGACAATTAATCAAGAAATAGAATAAAATATTATGAAATATGCATTGTCCTCAGACTCACTGGAAATGAAATAATCTCAAAATGATAAAAATCGTTGTCATATATTTTTGAGAAAGGGACAAGAAACGTTCTCTTGTAGAAAGTCAGGGTGTCTGTCCACTGGGCCTTTCGCCACGTGACGGGAGGGGGTCATTCGTTCTGGTCAATCAGTCCCGTTCAGTTAGTTCAGATCCAGTGATCTTTGTTTTCCAATTGTGGAAACTGACTTGGGAAAATAAGGCAAATGACATTAAATTCTCAGCCAGGAAGAGACATTTGTCCTTTAGCTCTGCTCACATGTCTGGTCTCTGCCGTCACCCTGGAGCGGGGCCACGGCTCCCGGTGAGACACCAGGCGTCATGCCACCTTCTCGTCCACAGGCTGCTCGGGTCATCTGCACAGGTGGCCCCCCAGCCACCCAGCTGGGCATTGCCCATGCTCTGCTATAATCCAATTCCTGCCTGCCAGTCGCAAAATTCTGCGATTCTCTGATGAACTATTCACATGAGTTTGCTCATGGCCGCGCAAACCTAGCCCTAAAAGGTGTACTGACATTTTCCTAACCTCCTCCCCAGCAGCGCTCACTCTGGTGGTGCTACGGACGATAGACTGATAGAGAGTCTGGATTATGGATATCCGCACATAGAAATCTCTGTGATTTCAAGCTACATTTTAAAGTCAGCCGACCTTGCCTCTGGGCATTTTTAAGAGCTTTTCAGGAAGCAACTCATTTCATATAAATTTCATTGAAAAATGGATCATGGGTTTGATAGGAAGCCAGAAGAAATGATGGCATGCCTGGATGTTCTTCTGCTTATCACTTCTTCCACAGAAGTAATATTGGGATGAAATACATTTTAATGTCTGTTTCCTTCTCTAGAAAGTCTTAAATATGAACTTCCAAGTTAAAAAAAAAGAAAATGGGTAGCTTTACCCTTTTGGTAAAGCATATGAACAAAGGGTTGTGATTTATCCTCGACTTGGTCTTTTCACTCAGGTCTGAAATATCTGAGTTTTTTTTAATTATGTTCAGTTAACCATCATATAGTACATCATTAGTTTTTGATCTAATGTTCAACGACACATCTCGGTTTTTAATAGACCGATATTGACCAAATAAGAGAGGAGAGGAATCCCATCTAATTTCTCATAAAGGGCTCTGCACTCTCTCTTCTGAGAATAAAAGAAGCAATATTAAACTGAGTTTGTGCTCTATAGAGACTCTCCCAGGAGGCCATGTCACCTTTGGTGAAATGAGTGCTGACCTCTGTTCTGTTTGTATTTCTCTAGTGCCTACCTCTTCCCCAGGTGTGAGCCAGCTCTGTGCCCATGTGAGGCTGGCCAGTTCTCTTTCTCTTTGCTAATATGGTTGCCTTACTTTTCCCAGATTTGGAACCACTCCCTCCAGAGTCCCTTCTGGCAGAAGGCTCTAAGTGTTAAGTGGAGTCAGAGCATCTCATAGCTGGGAGGGCCTTAGCACCATACAGTCAAACCCCAGATCATACGGGTGATTAGACGGAAGTGAAGGGGGCCTCCTATAAGTTCTTGCCACAGCCAGAGAGGCAGCGCCAGCAGAGAGCTCAGATCTCTGGACCCCAAAAGCCAGTGCTGTGCTTTTGCCATAATATCCTCCTGGACTACGTTAACTAGCATCCCCTTCCATCAATCTGTGTGTCTTAGCCTCCGGGGATTCGTGCCTCACCCATGCATTCATTCACGAGCAGCGAGCCCGGCTCTGTTCTAGATGCTGGGTCATGGCAGAGGAGACAGGGAGCCACTCACCCTCATCCAGTGTCCAACGGGGTGGACACTTATGACCGGTTTGTGGGGCATGAGTTCCCCTGAGTTGTGTCCCTCAGGTCAGAATCTCTGCGTTCCGTGGGTGCTGCCTTTGAGCCACAGGTATCTATCTTCTAAGGTCGAAAACAGCTCCTTGGCAAAGGTCGCAGTGACGTTGGGGTCTGGGATGATGGATTGCGCACAGCTGAGCCTCCTTTACTCTCCAAAACAATGGACAAAAACAACAGTGCCAGTGTCTTGAGAAAGTGGTATGGACGTGCACGGGGGGCAGAACCATGAGGGACCAGAGCTTTAGAGGCTCTGGAAATGGGAGGCTGAGACTCAAGAAAGATGGCTCAGTAAGAACAAAAAAAAAATTGGAAGTCCTCATGGAAATAGGGAGCGTGTGTTCTGAGGACCACTCTTGCTCCAAAAGTATGTAGACAAGATCCAAAAGGGTGGATATGTAGATAACATAACATATGAAATGCGGAGTCTGGTGTATTTCAAAATCTATAATGAAAGACCGTGCTACAAATATTTAAATTAGGAGTCCCTGCAGGAGGTTGGCTCTTAGGTGGCCAGGCTGGTTGACAGTTGTGAGAAGACAGTGTTTGTCCAGGCAAAGTGGGCTGGGCAGCAAACCACCTGAAAAGCATTCTGAGCAGCAGTGGAAGGGAGGCTTGGTTTTGCAAACCCAGGTATCACTGACTGCCTGACACCTCACTGTGTGTGTGTTGGTCGTTTCACTGTCTGTCTAGGGAGGGAAGCTGCAGAGGAACATTAACTCTGATGACCTTGACCACTGCCCACATGCCAGGACCTGTGGGCACTTGATAAATATTTGTAAAACTGAAGGGATGAATGAGTGAGTGAATGAAGAACCAGGTGGTTGAATTAACTAGCTAAAAGGAGGGAATGTATGACCAGTAGCCCTTGCACACCAGCACGTACGTACCTGCTAGGGGAGGCCAAGCAACTGCCCAGAGAAACATTTGAACCTAAACCAAAATCAGAAAACCAGAATGTCGACAGGGGCAGTGGGCAGAGAAGGGTGAGAGGTCTGGTACGTTGTAAGGGAAAGACACATTCAGGGAGGCATGAGACCCCAAAGATAGGGGGAAGGTCTTCAGAGGAGAAATTTCCCTGCTCCAACCTGGGAAAAATGGGACGAAACCAAGACAAAGACAGGGAGTGGCACAAAAATCTGAACACGGGTTTGGTAGTGATTAAAAACAACCTAAATCGGTAGTGGATTAATCAAGACAAGAGCGTCCTTTTGGCTCTTGTGACATCTTCATATCCACAGTCCAGTCTCAAAGGAGGTTACAGAGAGAGAGGAAGAGGATGTTTATGGAGGGACGGCCTTGCACATTAGGGCTAATCCTGGGAAAAGTAAGAGGAGGGTGAGTCCCGCATCAGAATTCAGATGAACGTCATAGCCAGGCCCGTGGAGCAAAGCAGCTCCGGGGCCAACAAACTCAGACTAAAGTCAGAAGCGAACCTGGTGTCCAGACTCTCCCAGCCCACACGTGGTGAGTTGCAGGAAGAAAGGATTGGAGTTAATTGAATGGAAATGAAAGAAGCATGAGTTACTTCCCTCTCTCCCCTCCACCTGTATCTGCCTAAAGGAAGGTTCTGGGAAAAAAGTGGAAAAGGAAGAGCATTGTGCTGTTTCGTTGAAGACTGGAGTCCGGGTGCCTGCAGTGTCAGAGTTTTCGCTAAGGAGACTTTGTCTTCCAACATTTCTGTCCCTTAGCTGCTGGTTGGAATGACCATTAATGACCATTAAAGCCCTAAGGTGCCACAAGAGAACAAACGCCAAAAGGTAGGGACCCAGGTGTTATCCTCTCAGGGGAGAAACCCTGGACCGCTCCTGGAGCTGCCCTCCTTATCCCCCCTCTTCCAGGAGCCTGCTTTATCCCAGCTTACGTTCAAGAGAAGGAACCCATCCTCCTGTGTCTTCTTTAGCTAGTCTGTCCGACCTTCGCCTCCCCTCCATCTCCAAGTCAGCAAACTACCAGTGTCTCATAGCTTCTAGAAATAATCCGTAGTGACCATCTAAAATGCCTCCTACATAGAACTCAAGTAAAAACTCATTAAGTTAAATGGGATTTTTCTACAGCCATCATATATTACTCATGCCTACACTATGTAGAGAGATGATGATAGATAAGATAGATGATAGATAGATGATAGATGATAGATAGATAGAGAGATAGATAGATAGATAGATAGATATCTCTGTATATAGTGTATATCTATACAGGGATAGATGATAGATAGATAAGTGAGTAGAAATATATGGTGGAAACGAATGTCTTAACATGTATTTTGGTGGCAATTTAAAAGCTGTTGCTAAAGCTGCCTTGTGCATGCACATTCATTGCCCTCCTAACCGTAGTCCCTGACTCTAATCCAGGGAGGTACATGGGGAAGCAGAGGCCGTAAAGAAGCAATAGGTCTCTTTATTTCGTTGCTGGCTCAGGGGGCACTCTTTAGCCACATCTGTTTATGCTCAGGATCCTAGGATGAGAAAAATAAATCTCAGAGACCTTGATTCACAAAATAAAGCAACACATACAATGTGAAATAAAAAGCATGAAATAGTAAGTAAAGTTTTCATGACATGAAATTTCATGTGTTAGTTAAATTATTTGGTGATTGCATTTATCCCCTCGGGCTGCCAGAACAAAGTCCCACACATGGGTGGCTTAAACCGATGGAGATGTATTTATTCTCTCACAGTTCAGGGGGCCAGAAGTCTGAGCTCAAGATGTCACCAGAGTTGGTTTCTTCTGGAGCTTCTGAAGGAGAATTCATTCTTACCTCTCTCCTAGCTTCTGGTGGCTGTTGACAATTCTTTGTGGTCCTTCGTCCATAGGTGTGACACCCCAGTATCTGTCTCTGACCACATGTGGCTTTCTTTCCTACGTCTCTGTGTCCTTTTCCTCTTCTGTCTTTTACAAAGACACCCTTCTTTGGATTTAGGACCTACCCTAATCTCAGATGCTCTCATCTGGAGAGACTTACCTTATTTTTGTTTGCAAAGACCCTTATTCCAAATAAGGCCACATTCTGGGGATCCAGGGTTGAGGATGTAGACATATATTTTGGGGCTCACAATTCAACCCACTGCAGGGATGAAAATCAAAGTGGAAAATATTGACTCTCCAAAAGAATAGTTATCTTGCCAAGCGTGTAAATGCCTCGATGTCACTGTGTCCAGGTGAGGCCTCACAAAGCGGACGTGTGCCCTTGCGTGAGAATGGTGGGAAACCAGAGAAGCAGCTTAGGACGTGCAGAGGGGTGCGTCAGCCTGTTGCTGTGAGTGATACACATTCTCATGGCTCATGAAGGAAAACAACAGTAGCCATCTTGAAAATATTTCCCAGGGAGGATGGCGCCCTAAAAACCCCACACAGAATGCTGGAATGAGCGGGACATTTTCAAGCCTTATTTCCTAGTTCACTGTCTCTTCCCTTCTGGCACCGTGATGACTCTCTGAGCAATTTAACTTCATTAGGTTCATTGGAAAAGTGAGCAGGATTGATTTGCCTTTAGGATACCGTTGGGAGAGAGTGACAGAAGGGCTTACACTGCATTTACGGTGGCATCCCGGTTTCTGATCTCCAGAAATCCACTGTCATGTATTACAAGATCCCTGTGAATGTCAGGTCTATGAACAGTGACAGATTACTATCGCTACAGAGCAGCCCTGGCGGTTGCGCCGTCACTGAAGCTTCTAGAAAAGGTGCTCACTCCACAGTGATGCCAAGCACTACAGATAGTGTCTCCTCACAAGAGATCCCACAGGGCATCATTCGATGCCCAGGTGAGATTGCGATGGCCCTTGATCCTCAGCTCAGGACTGCGTTTGGGCATTGATAGTGGGTTTGTCCTAAAATCAGCCAAATACCCAAGACTGATTACTTCATGAGAAGTGTAGCCGTCCCCCCTTTCAATAGATGGAGCCACACGAGAAGTCAGAGGACTTCCAGAGAGGGCTTGGCATGACTAGAATCAGAACAGAGGGCACTAGAAACAGAAACGCAGTGTTTAATAGTGCTGGCCATCATGGCTGCTCTGCATTGCCTTCCACTGTGGATGCTTTGCCCATCCAACCCCAGTGCTTGACGTTTTGGGGTCAAGATTACCTCTGTTCTGGAAGGAACATGGAAAGCTCCTTCTCGGCTTCCATTTCCTCTTTTTTCTTTGTTTCCATAGCTGTTGACTCCCTCCATGCTGACAGATTTTTTCTCTGGATTCCCTTATAGGGTTATAGTTAGGTCATAGCCAAATCTTGCTGCTCTGGGCTAATCTGTGAATTAAAGCAAAACTTTGGAAATTTGGAGTTCATGGACTCCTTTAAGCATCAGAGGATAGCTCTGGCTTCTTGTCATAGAAAATCACACACGTACATACAAATTAGATTTCCATTTGTGGTCCCCTGAGAACCCGTGGAACCTTGACTGAGAATTCCTACTATAAGTAAATATTTCAGTTCTAGGCTGCTATACAAGTGCCTTATCTCTTTGATTCTTGGGGCCTTTTATGTTTGACCCTATACTCCCTCTACCAGTAGACAAAGCTGAAGAACTATAAATAGTAGTTCCCCTTTAATTGTTAGATACATGAATTAAAATAAGTCACACTTAACAAATTTATTTGTGCACAGTCTACTTTTGAGTGTGAGAGATAGAAGAAAGGAAACTTAAACTCTTTTTTGAGAGGATAGTGTAAGATCTGGGTATACTTTTAGGAAAGGACATTCTGGAAACATGAGAGTTAATAACACCTTCCACAGGGTTCTAAATGGATAAGCGTGGACACTTCGTCATTGTACTCATCATCAGGGTGCGATACATGTTCATCATACATCTGGCCATGGCTGACCAGTCATGAGGTTTGAGCATATGCCATAGAGTAGGGTCAGTTCTCTCTGCTCCTACCTACCTTAGTTTAGCTCTATCTGGATAAGCCAGATGGAATGGATTAATTCCTAGAAAGACACAATCTACCAAAATCCACTTAAGAAGAAATAGACAATCTGAATGGGCCTGTGTCTCTGAACAACAATGAATCAATAATAACCTTCCAAAACAGAAAGTACCACGTCCAGAGGGATTCACTGGTGAACTACATCAAACATTTAAAGAGTAAATTATACCAATTCTTTTACAATATTTTTCAGAGAATAGAGACGGAGGGAATACTTCTTAACACATTCTATGAAGCCAGCATTACCAAAATAACAAAATCAGACAGAGATATTCCAGGAAAAGAAAATCGAGACCAATATGTCTCATGAAATAAATACAAAGGTCATCAACAGAGTATTAGCGAATTAAATCTTAAAAAGTTCAAATGAAAATAATTATACCCCATGACCAAGTGACATTTATCCCTGGTTCAACATTTGAAGATTAATTAATGTAATCTATCCCATCAACAGGCTAAAAAAGAAAAATCACATGATCATATCAACAGATGTAGAAAAAAATTTGACAAAATTCAACATCAAGTAATGGTTAAACTCTCAGTAAACCAATATACTAGGAATAGAGGGGAACTTTTTAAAAAGATTTTATTTATTTATCTGAGAGAGAGAAAGTAAGCAAGAGAGAGAGAGAGCATAAGTGAGGGGAGGAGCAGAGGGAGAGGGAGAAGCCGACTCTTTCCTGAGCAGGGAGCCCAATGCGGGGCTCGATCCTGGAACTCGAAGATCATGACCTAAGCAGAAGGCAGATGCTTAACCGACTGAGCTCCCCAGTTGCCCCTAGAGGGGAACTTTTTCAGCTTGACAAAGACTATCTATAAAACAAACTTAAAGCTAACATCATACTTAATTGTGATAAACATGAAGATTTCCCCCTAAGCTCAGGACCAAGGCAAGGATGTTCTCTCTCACCACTCTTTTCAACATTGTTCTGGAAGTCCTTGATAATGCAATAATGTAAGAAAAAGAAATAAAAAGGAATATAGATTGGGAAGGAAAACAAAATTGTCCTTATTTGCAGGTGTCATGTTCATCTCTGTAGAAAATCTCAAAGGATGGATGAAATGATTCCTGAAACTAATAAGTGCTTAAAGCAGGGTTTCAAAATACCATGTTGTTATACAACAATCATTACTTTCCTATATACACACAATGAACAACCAGAATTTAGAATTAAAACACAATGCCACTAAATGATGCAAAAATGAAATGCTTTGTCAAAGTGTGCAAGAAATGAAATACTTAGTATAAATATCACAAAATATATACAAGATGTATAATGAGGAAAATTACAAAACTGATAAAACCAAATAATTAAATAAATGGAGAGATATTTTATGTTCATGGATAGGAAGATGTCAGTTCTTCTTAAGTTGATTTATAGATTCAGTGCAATCCAATACAAATCTCAACAAGTTATTTTGTATTGACAAACTGATTCCAAAGTTTAAAACGGATAGGCAAAAGACCCAGAATAGCCAACACAGTATTGTAGGAGAAGAAGAAAGTTGCAGGACTAATACTACCTGGCTTCAAGACTTAATATAAAGTTACAGTAATCAAAATAGTGTGGTATTGGCAAAAAATAGATAAATATATCACTGGAACAGAATAGAGAACCCATAAATAGACCCACATAAATATAGCCAACTGATCTTTGACACAGGAGCAGAAGCAATACAAGGGAGCAAGATGGCCTCTTTGACAAATGGTGCTGGAACAAATGGATGTTTACACATATAAAAAATGAATATAGACATAAATCTTATACACTTCACAAAAAATAACTCAAAATGGATCATAGACTTAAACGTAAAATGCAAAACTATAAAATTCCTAGAAGATAACATAGGAGAAGATCTACATGACCTCGGGTATGGTGATAACTTTTTAGCTACAAGACGAAAGGCATGATCCATGAAAGTGATTAATTGATAAGGGGGACTTCAATAAAGTTAAAATCTTCTTATTTTCTGTAAACAATATAAATAGAATTAAAAGATAAGCCACATACTGGGAGAAAGTATTTGCAAAAGTTACGTTTGATAAAGAACTGCTATCCAAAATATACTAAGAATTCTTTTTTTTAATATTTTTTTTGATTTGAGAGAGAGAGAGAGAGCACAGAAGGGAAAGGGAGAGATCTGAAGCAGACTCTGCCCTAAGGGCAGAGCCTGACGCAGGGCTCAGTTCCACACTGCAAGATCATGACCTGAGCTGAAACCAAGAGTTGGATGCTTAACCAGCTGAACCACCCAGGCACCCCTACGAAGAATTCTTAAAAGCCAACAATGAGAAAATAAACAACCCAGTTTGAAAATGGGTGAAGTATCTTAACAGATACCGCCCCAAAGAAGATAATAAAATCTCTGAAAAGATGTTCTACATCATGCATCATCAGGGAAATGCAAGTCAAAACAATAAGATACCACTACACACCTACTAGAATGGACAAAATCCAGAAAACTGACAATACCAAATGCTGGCAAAGATGTGGAGCAACAGAAATTCTCATACCTTGTATGAGATGTTCATTCAAAACTAAACATACCCTTCACCATGCTATCCAGCAATATCCTTCCTTTGTATTTACCCAAGGGAGCTGAAAATTTATGTCCACATAAAACCTGCACTTGGATGTGTAGAGCAGCTTTATTCATAATTGCCAAAACCGGAAGCAATCAAGATCTCTTTCAGTAGGTGAATGGATAAATACACTGTGGCAACCACATAAGAGAATATGATTCAGTGCTACAAAGAAATGAGCTATCAAGCCCTGAGGAGACATAGAAGAAACTTAAAGTGACAGAAGCCAGTATGAGAAACCTTCACACTATATGATTCCAACTCTATGACATTCTAGAAAAGGCAAAACTTTTTACCAAAGACAGTAAAAAGTTCAGTAGTTGCCAGGGGTACGCAGAGGGAGAGCTGAACAGTCAGAACCAGAGGATTTTTAGGGCAGTGAAAGAGTTCTGTATGATGTTATGATGGTGGCTGGATGCCATTATACATTTGTCCAAACTCATTGAATGTAAAACACCAAGAGTAAACCCTTAGGTAAACTAAGGACTTTGGGTGATTACAATATGTCACTGTAGGTTCACCCTTATTAAAAAATGTACCATTCTGGTGAGTACTATTGATAATGGGGGAGACTATGCAACTGTGGGGCCAAAGGTACATGGGCAGTCTCTGTACCTTGATCTCAATGATATCGTTAACCTAAAACTGCTCTAAAAAATCAAATTTCTTTTAAAAACTTAATACATGAGAATATTGCAACAATAAAAAATTTTGTGGTTACCTCTCCCTGTATAGTCCCCAGACTGAAAGGCCCTGATGTCCCATTAAAAAACGAGGGTCGGGAGAGTAGAGATGAGCAGTGACCTGGGGCCACATGATGACGATGTTTATCCATGAAGGCATATGTATATTCATTTGTTAGTCTCTCTTTCTCTTTATGGGAATGAAATATTTCCTAATAAATTATAAGAGTATAGATAACTGCATTCAGTATAAAAATATGACAAATTGGATGAGTGTTCGTGCTGTTATTGGAATATGTAATCACCCACATCCCCACCATAACTCCCAGGAAGGAAGCCATAGCTGATCTGTAGGAAAGCCGCTGGCTTACAGATGGACATCTGGTATACCGAGCACTCTGCAGCCTTCACTGACAAGCACAATAGCAGGAGGTCACTTTGACCTGCTACATCAACTGCTAGGATTCGGATACATTAAAGTCTGACGGGGCACATCCGCTGAAGGTCCTTCTGCACCACAGGCTCAGTAGGGGAAAGGAGGTAGGTAAGTTTGATGAGGGAACAAAGCCATAGGCATCTCCAAAAGGACACCGATTCCAATATCTGCTGACCTAATGCCTCCCAGACCGGAAACAGAATTTCACGAGGCTGGAATTGTGCTGTTAAAAAAAAAAAAGAGCTATTTTATCAAATCTCTAAGATTTCAGGGTATAAGGCCATTCGTTAATGCCCATGGTGCAGACAGGAGGCTGTCTTCACCCTTTGGTAAAGAACTCTAAGAACCTCAGTGCCCAGAAGAATCCAAAGGACGTCTTTTCTTCTTACTTCTGAGAATCTGTCATGTCAGAAGCAGAAAGCCTTTGAGGAGAAAACAGCTTCTCAGAAATGGTGGCAAAGACATGTCAGGGAAATGCGCCCACATAAAAGCGAACCATGCAATCTTTATCTCAAGCAAAGTAGAACCCAGGAAGAAAGCACTTACCCAGAAACATAAGATGATCCTTTATTGACCAAACAGACAGACGATAATTCACAGAGTGCAGTAGGGAGACTTTATAAACGAATTGTTGTATCCAAACATGAAAAACAGCTAGAAAAACAGCAGGAAGTGACCGAATCAGAACGCCGAGGGGTTTCAGCACATGCCTCTCAACAAAGGTCAAGTGGAACCGAACAAAGGGGCAGTAGGACTATGGGGAGTCTCCGTACTTTCCCCTCAGATTTGCTGTGAAACTTTAACTACCCTGAAAAAAAAAATAAAACCCTTAATATAAATAAAATAAATGCACAGAGGACTTAAATAATGGAATACATGGGTTAATAACAGAATATCAAAGACTAAGGGGAAACTCCATATTAAATCAAAAAATCAAGTAAAATGCATTATACAGTCTATGTTCTTTGACTACAGTGTGTTGACTGCTGCTTAGAATGCTTAAGGAGATCTTCACTTCCTTCATGTTAAATCCAAATTCCGTGGCCTTCCCAGGAGGTGCTCCGTGGCCTGCCCTAGGCCTCAGTCTTACCCCTTCTTGATGTTTACTCTGCAGTCCAATTATAAGGAAATCCCTTCAGTGGCTCACCATAGCCACACAATGACACTCATGTGCCTTTGAACACCCTGCTCTCTCTGCCTCGAACACCTTCCTTTGGATAAAAATTCTAGTATTTTATTCTCATATGGCAAATATCTATATTTATGTAGCAGCTACTAGATGCCAATAATTGAAGTATACATAATTAAGACATAATCTTTGACCTCAAGGAGTTTGCAGCCTGGGGGGTAGAGGTGGCAAGAAAGAAGTAAGGCACAGATAACACGCCTCCATGATAGAGCATGAACTGGGAGGTGAGGCAGGAGTTCCAGGTAAACCGCAGTCAGTGCACAGACGTTTGGGGAGCACCGTCAGCTACGTAGAACATAATGCTGCCTTTGGAAATGTTCAACCCATCACCTGATTTATGAGCAGATAGGTCAGCACATTCAAAATGTAATAACTCACTAGACATTTATAAAAGCAGCAAAAAATAAATAAAAGTTATAATACCACATGCTGGCAAAGATGTGGAGAAACTGGATCTCTCATACGTTACTGGTGGAGGTATGAAATGGTGCAGCCACTCTGGAAAACAGTTTGGGAGTTTCTTACAAAACTAAATGTGTACTGACCACATGATCCAGCAATCACATTCTTGGGCATTTATCCCAGAGACATAAAAACTTGTGTTCACAAAAATCTCTGTTCGTGAGCATTCGTAGAAGCTTTATTCATAATAACCAAATTCTGGGACAAACCCAAATGTCTTTCAACAGGTGAATGGTTGAAAAATCTCTGGTCCAGCCATACGATGGAGTACCACTCAGCAATAACAAGAAAGGAACTATGTATATACACAACAACCTAGGTGAACCCGAAGGGTAGTAAGCTCGGTGAAAACAGTTGGTCTCAAAAGGTTCTGTTTATTTAACATTCTCAAAGGACAAAACTGCAGAGAGAAAGAATAATTTAGCGGTTACTGGGGGACAGGAAAACAGGTTGGGGCATGGCTAGGTGCAAATACAAAAAGGTAGCAACAGGGACTTCTTTTGTAGTGAGGGAACATTTCTGTATCGTGACCATGGTGGCAGGTGCCCGGATCTATAATTAGATAAAGTTGCATAAAGCTGCACACACAGGTGCACGCATGCACACACAACACACACACACACACACGCACACACACACACACGTGGGTTCCACAATGGTGAAAAATGAATAAGATATATATATATATATATATATATATATATATATATATATATATACACACACATACGCACATATATTTCAGTTAATAGAAATGTTCCAATGCCAGTTTCCTGGTTTTGATATTGTGCCACAGTTATATAAAATCTCAGTATTGGTAGAAGCTGGGTGAAGGGTGCATAGGACTCAACGCTATTTTTGCAAATCCCTGTGAGTCTGTTTTTCAAGTTAAATTGTTCTAAATAAGTAGTATCCCCTGAAAACACTGCCAAATACAGAAAGACAGCAGGTAGAATATGTGAAATGCATGTGATACAGACATGAGTGTCGTGGGAGTTCAGAGAAGACAGATCATCTTGGAGAGGTGAGGTCCGGGCAGGTTTTCGGTGGGGGGTGGCATGTGAGTTAACAAGGGAGGATGGGTGGCAGTCAGACTGGAAAGACGGAGGTGACTTTGGGAAAGGTGGAAAAGGTACAGCAGGGCTAAGCAGCTGTGCTGGAAATGGGAAAGGGTGTGCCCATACGGGGTCTGGGAGATGGAGGAACACACAAAGTGGGTTTGAGTGCAAAAGCAGAATGTTTTGTTAACCAGTAGATGGAAACACAGGCTGCAGCAGGATTCCCAGTGCCGTAGACTTTACGCTGTAGAAACAACAGATAGTGAGAAGCCACTGTCATACTAGAAGTGGCATTTTCAGAAGCTGAACCGGGCAGAGGTTTGGAATAGATTGGAGTGAGGCAAGATAGAGCAGGGCAAGCAAAGGGATTAGAACACTGGTCCCAGCCCAGCACAGGCGTCGGGATTGAGGCTTGGATTGAGGTGGCCGTTGGGAGACCAACAAGGACACATCTGATGTGAAAGTTTCTGTGAACATTCGCCAAATAGGACCGGGTCACTGAGGAGCACAGGTTCTGGAAGTCAGTCCAAGGTTGAGCTCAGGATGCAGGAACAGAGGGAGGGAGGGAGTCTGGGGGGAGAGTTGCCACATGAAGTGGAGCCGTGCCATCCATTTGCAAATGTCTGGCTGACCTCCAGGGATGTGAGACGGCAGCCGAAGATCGGTGGGTCACTGCTTCAGAAGAACGCGTTGCAACAGCCCACGCCGATGAGATCTGCAAGGCTAAGCCCGGACGAGAGGGAGGGCGATGGAGGAGAGAGGGTCAGAAGCCCCTACATGTGCAGACATCCTGCTGCAGGATCTAGAAAAGGAAAAAAAAAAAAGCACCTTCTTCCCTTCACCCTTCTTCTCCTCCTTCTTCTTCTGTCATTTTGTTCAAAGCTTGACATCCTCCCAGACAGGTCCCGGCTTACTGCATACCCTGCATCACCCGCTCCCTCCTTAACAAGCTCCCGTCACAGGCTGTTGTCAGGTGCATTTCATCAGCCATAGCAACCAGCCCTGCGCGCCCCCGACGGGAGAGAGGAGGGGGAAATCGCTCTTTGTCCAAGTGGCTACAGGCAGCCTCTCTAAACCCGCACAACCTCATCTCCACAATTAATCCTGATTGCAAGTCTCAGAATTGTGCCCCTTCCTTTAGCTGCCAGCTCCCTTGCACTTAGAGCTTCCAGAAAGAAATCACAGTAGTGCAGACCTTATCCTGGGGGCTGCTTGTTTTGAGGGCTTTTTCCCTGGATGTGGAGGGATGCGTCCCATCACCAGCAAACATTTCTTAGGTCTCCCTAGAGGATCAGATCAGCCTGTTTGATGTTGCTGTTTGGTTTTTCATAAGAGGGTGAGAAGAGGAGGAAGGAGGGGGACGGATGGGGAAGCTTCCAAACGGGACTCTGCAGCTGCCTCCCCGCCTCTGGGCTGTGCGACCCAAGAGAATTTCATTTGGTGCTAAATTAGACATTCCTATAGAGAGCGGTCATCTAAGGATAACATTCTGCATGTTCTCACCATGCTCGGAATGTTCCTTCCCACGTAAGATGGATAGGAAACATTGCCACTTTCCCCAGCCGGATGAAATCCCCTGACCATTTAGGAACATGACGACATGCAACAGTTTGAGCTCTTTGAAAAAAAGACACAAAGCACCAGCTCCGTGGGAGAGTCTGTGTGTCCAGCCGGAGACCTCTTGAGATTTTTTATCTCAAGCATGTGGCCTGTTTCAGCCCAGCGGTGCCGCCTCTGGAATTCCAGTCTTCATCCAGGGCTTAAAGGCATTTTGAGGCACCTTTTTTTTTTTTTTTTCAGGTGATCACTGTGTTGCCCACATTTGAATCTGGGATATTTTAATGGGCCCTTAAACTCAAGCCATTAAGCTCATATTATGTCAAAAACAAAAAAGTAATGTATTTTCTGCTCAAAAAAGTAATAGGTCTATTGAAAAAGATTCAGGCAAATCAAAGAAATAAGTGAATAATGAAATAATAAAGAAATAACTGTAGTGAATCTACCTATCACTTTTCTTGTTAATATATTTACTATCTTTTAGGACATTTAAAATTTTTATTCCTATATATAGATATATGATTTGTTTGTATACAAAGAGGGGAGAAGAGAGAGTGAGAAAGAAGAGAGGTTCTTAAATACATTTTTTAAAAGATTTTATTTATTTGAGAGAGACAGAGAGCATGCAAGCATGGTGAGTGGCAGAGGGAGAGGGAGAGAGAATCTCAAGCACACCCCCTTCTGAGCACAGAGCCCTACACGGTGCACAATCTCACGACCTTGAGATCACTCCCTGAGTCAAAATCAAGAGTCAGGTGCCTAACCGACTGAGCCACCCAGGTGCCCCTAAATACGTGTTTAAGAACAAAAAATAATTACGACTTATAGGCTTCTTTATTCAATAGATAATGTATTGTTATGGACTGAATTGTGCCCCCCCAAAAATTTAATTTGTATTTTGTTTTTTTAATTGAGATTTTTGATTTATTTATTTGAGAGAGAGAGAGCACAAGAGAGAGAGAGCACAAGCCGGAGGAAGGGACAGAGGGAGAGGGAGACCCAGGGAGCCCAATGCGGGACTCGATCCCAGGACCCCAAGATCATGACCTGAGCCAAAAGCAGACATATAACCAACTGAGCCACCCAGGCTCCTATAATTCGTGTTTTGACGTCCTAAGCCCCCAGTGTGACTGCATTTGGGAAAAGGCCTTTAAAAAGGTCCCTAAGGTTAGATGATGTCGTAAGGATACGGTCCTAAACCAATAGGGCTGGGGTCATTTTAAGAAGAGGGGGAGGCCTCAGGGATGTGACACGTGGAACAAAGGGCATGTGAAGACACAGCGAGAAGGTGGCCATCGGCAAGGCCAGGAGGGACCCAACCTGCAGGCAACTTTGTCTTGGACGAACAGCCTTCGGAGCTGTGAGGAAGATCAGTCTGTGACTTAAGTCTCCGAGTCTGTGGTGGGCCATTGCGGCAGCCCAAACAAACTAATACGGGTATCTTTTCACTGTTTTAATGGCTGGGTCATATACCATTAATCATTTATTTAAACAATCATGAATATTTATGCTGTGCCTGAAGGTTTTTATTATAAGCAAGGTGGCAAGAAGCATCCTTATAAAGACCCACATATCAAATCATTTTTCAGGGTAAAATATGAGAAATGGAATCGCAGGGTCAAAAGATGTGTTCATGCAAAATTGCGTCACACGTGGCCAAACGGGCTGGCATTTCCGCTTGTAGGACTTAAGTTCCAGCGCCCCCACCTCCTAATCAACCTGACACTTTCAGTCTTTAACCTGCTCTGCGTTTGTGGGCAAAAATGATCACTCAATTTTGTAACAAAAGAACTTGAGGCTCTTAATAGTTGCTTCCTGAAATTTTCTTCATTTTTTAATTTAAATTCAGTTAATTAACATAATTGGTTTCAGAGGTAGAGGTCAGTGATTCGTCGGTGTTAAATAATACCCAGTGCTCGTTACGTCACATGCCCTCTCTAACGTGCGTCACCCAGTGACCCCATCCCCTCCGTATCCTTTTTCACTTTTTTCCGATGTTTGGTTTCTCTTGATATTTATCCCCTGATGATCCTTTCTCTGGCATATGTTACTGTATCTCTTCCCTTTGCCATTTTGTTTTGCTTCGTGGTTTGCTCGTTTATCAGTACAAAGAGTCCTTACATTGTTATGTCATGGGATCCACTAAGTTTACTGCACAGTTTCCGGCTTGGATATCATGCACGCAATTTTTTTTTTCTTTTTTCTTCTTCTCAAAATATTCACCTAAATTTCTTTTGAGTAAATATCAAGGGGAAAGCAGGGGTGAAGGATGTTTGCTACAATATGGTGTGGAATTAAAAATAACAGTGTTTATACTCTTGGATGGACCATATCCAATTAGCCAGGTCAAAGCAGGCAGCACATAGTTGGAGCCAGTTACCCATTCCTCTGGGCCAGTAGGTCTCAACATGTGGTCACTGGGAACCTGTGGGACATGCAGACTCTGGGGTCCCTCCCGACCCTGCAGGACGAGACACTCAGCAAGATCAGGTCACCTGTGCTATGCACTTGCCGCTGACTCGGGGGCGGGCTCCGGTCCGACACCGCTGCTGAGGCTGCTGCAGACAGAGCTGCCCCCGGGACTCCGTGTGCATTTCCCCCCGAGCAGCCTCCAGCGGTTTAAACCTTACCTTCTGTCCCTGTCATTAGGGAGACATCCACTCGGACGAGGGCATTTTCCTTACCGCTCCTTCGCTATTGACACATGCACACACAAACACACCCGTGTTTGAAAGCCCTCATTACGCACACACACTGACATCACTTGTTCTTAGAACGGAGCAGATTTCAGAAAGGCACGGGGCGAATGTGGAGCCAGCACTCACGGTCCCTCCTCTCCGGGCATCCAAGTCTCTCTGGGAAGGAAGCAGGTGCCTCTGCATACATGATGCTTCCACGTTAAATCTTAAAGGTCAAATGAGGTAAAACCCCAGCATCTGTTGCTTAAAGACTCTCCGCGCGGGATGGAGAGAGTACTGCTACCATCCTTCCTCGTGGGAAGCTATTAAATGTTCTTTAATATGCCTGAATATCTTGTGACAGGCTGACATACTTCGTAGACCTGTTTTCTATAGGAGTTAGGGGAAAGACGCAAGATAAATATTCACGTGTATGGACAACAAATTGGGGAAATCCTAAAGGAGAGGTTTTTAATACGCCGATGCTTTTCCGCGGCTTCGTAGCTCAGGCTGTGTGCTGCAAGCACGGGGCTCCGTGCTTCGGCGCACACTTGCTTGCATGAACGAGGAGTGAATGAAAACCACTGATGTCCCGGCAGGCACCGCTGGCAGCACTCATCGTGCCCGAGCTGAGTCTTCCTAGCGGGTTTCTGCTTCATTTAGAGCCGTCAATACCTCAATTAGTGCCTGCTCGCCTGCCCTGGGGGGGACGGTTCCACATTTCACTTCACGAGCCTCTGAAATCTCAAAGCCCCCTGAGAGGCGCTCGGTCATAAAACATCTCCTGATTAACAGTGCTGTTTGCCAAGCATGCCTTGCTCCTTTCTGTTTCTTCCTTTGTAAGATTTATCAGCTGCCATAAACAGGAGACACCGAGAGCTGCCGCCCGCCAGCACTTACACTGAAAATATCCCCCACACATGCCCTGGGAGCGTTCGCCGATTTTAACACCTGGATCAGACTCACAAAGCCAGGAAAAGCACTGATTTGAGCTGCTTGGGTGTGTGTGCGTGTCAGTGCATGTGTGTGTGCGTGTGCCTGTGCATGCACGTATCCTGGCATTGACTCGTGAGCTAGGACGTGACCGCCGCCCTTCAGTATCATTAACCCTACCTTTCAGGACGTGAAGGGAATTTTCCTCGCCTTGAGCTAGGAAAGGAAAGGCAGCTGCTTCAGGCTCCCGCAAGGCTGTGTTTAATGGGGCTGCTTGTTCCTTCAGAAAGGATGATTTTCTATCTGCAGAGTCACTGGTGCTATTCTCTATCTCCATAAGCTCTTTCCCCAACAGACGTGGCTTTAGCAAACCCAAAAAATAGGACAAGAGGCCATCCGAGCCCTTTACTTTTTTTTTTTCTTTTTGAAAGAGAAAGATCTTAAAAAAGAAACACATAATGGCATACGTATTTTCTAATAAACATTGTTAAAAATTCCTGTCATTTTGGCTTTCAGCTATAAAATTTGGGAGAAAGAATGTAAGAGAATTCAAATGCCCCGGTGGCTCAGAAATGGCCCTGTACGCCTCCAGCACACACACGTGCAGGCGCACTCACACCTGCGTGCATACACACGTGTGCACACACAGAAGAATGCATACACATCACACAATCACTCACAGGCACGCCTGCGTACACAGGCATGCACACACGTACACAAATATAGACCCTTCTAGCGACCTATGGCAATAATCCGTTTGGGAATAACACTCAAAACCTTCTTCTTGGAAGGTAAGCAAGCCCTCGCCCCAATCTCTTCATATCAAGGGACCACAATTTAGCACTTAGAAAACACTTTCTTTTTCTTTTTTTTAACTTTTGATGTCAATTTTCTAGATGGATACAGCCATTATATTATTTACCAAATCCATTAATATTTCATTTAGAACCGACAAACGTGAAATTTACTTTTATGCCTGTTTTATTTATTGCTCAAACCTTATGAAAACCCCGCGACATGGTTAGATCTTGAAAATCTCTATAATCCCATCACCCTAATGGTTAGATCTTGAAAATCTCTATAATCCCATCACCCTAATGGTTAGATCTTGAAAATCTCTATAATCCCATCACCTAATGCTGACTTCTTTTTTTTTTTTCCTTCTGGGCCTTGCCTATTATGTACGTATATATGAAAAGCTCTTCAACCTTGGTGGAATGTAAATCTAGGTGGGAAAACAAGTCCTAGATGCAAATATTAGCTAGAGAAAAGCTAGCCGATACAGTCTAGGAAGGACTTCCCCTGTACTTGATCTTGGCAGCTGCTCTGTACTGAGGCGGCATCGCCATAGTACCCACTGAGGAATCAGGCTCAGAGTATAAACAGGCACTGAAGTTTATAGTTCACCAATTGGCAGAGCCAGAACTCAGTCCGCTCTTGTGATTTCAAACTCTGTGCTGTTTCTGCACGACACCGTCACAGGACCCTAGAGCAAGGCTCCAGGCGACAGGTGGTGGGGGGCCATGCCCAGGACAGCCCCAAAGCCATGGCTCTCACGCTCTGGCATGCACCAGGATCTTCTGGACGGTATTTTTCAGGCTGCGAGCCCCAGGGTTGCATTTCTACCAAGTTCCCAGGTGCTGCTCCTGCAGCTGGTTCAGGAGCCAGTCTTGAAGAACCACTGTTGTCGACAAATTGATCATAAAAATCAATGGCGAGACCGTAAATTTGTACAACTCTTTTTGAGAGCTGCTTGGGATTGCCTCGCAAGTCTAAAGAAATACACAGACCTCAGCTCTCTTTTATGTTCCCTAAAGAAATTCGCGCATAAGTTTCCAGGGTTCACATACAGAAATGTTCATAGTCATGTGGAATCTGAAACTTCTGAAATAAATAAACCATGGACCATTCATGCAAAGAAATATTATGCAGCAGTGAAAACACCTGAAGGCTCTGCATATATGCTGTAGATATCATGCACATGAACACCGAATAAAAGAAGGGAAACGCCAAACAGTATAGATGGTATGATCCTATTGGATAGACGGTTCAAGAACAGGCAAGAACGGGGTGCCTGGGGGGCTCAGTCAGTTAAGCATCCGCCTTGGGCTCAGGTCATGATCCCAGGGTCCTGGGATCAAGCCCTGCGTCGGTCTCCCTGCTCAACGAGGAGTCTGCTTCTCCCTCTCCCTCTGCCTGCCGCTCCCCCTGCTTGTGCTCTCTCCCTCTCTCTCTCTCAAATAAAAAAAATTAAAAAAACTTAAAAAAAAAATAAAGAACAGGCAAGATTAACTCAGTCGTTCCTGGATACACAACCAGGTAGAAATAGTCTAGGCTGGCTTATGTTGTGAGGCTGCTTACTACTTGTGTGACCTTGAATGAGTCATTCAGTGTGTCTCTGCCTCAATTTCCGCACACCTAAAATCGGGGTAAAAATAGCACCTACCTCTAAGGTTGCTATAAAAGTGAAAAGCAGATAAAATTCTCAACACAGGGCTTAATACATGTTAGCTATAATTATCATCATCTGTATCACACCAGATGTTTTTCAAAGGGCATTTTATGTCCTTGATACTAGCACAAACAAATGAAAAAGACATGTGGGGGGGAAAGTGATAACCCAATAAAATAAACCAAATGTTATAACCAAATCCAGATAACCAAATTAAGAAAAACGCATATGCATTTATGCAAGCAAATGGAAACATACATTAGGAGCCAAAGAAAGAGGACTCTGTGGGAATGGATATTGACTCAGGATGAAAACCGGGTGGTCAAAATAGCTTCAAGGGAAAGGCAACATATCAGAAATTAAACATAGGGTGGGGATTGCAGGGTCAAAGGCAGGGTCAAGATCCTGGGCACCAGCCTGTCTCGGACAAGAATCTTCAGGAGCAAGAAGCCTGGGGTGCCCTAGAGAAGGAGGTGGTGTGATCTCAGCTCAGGAGACACTGCCCTGCATTCCAGGGAGCCACAAGGCAATATGCATTGCAGCTAAAGCAGCAGAGAATGGCTGAGTCCACCCCCACGAGCGTCAGTGGGGATAATGGCTTATCTTCTCTCTCTGTGCTTCTGTGCAAATGCTCAAAAGTTAGAACATGGCTTTGGACCTAACTGTTCTGTGTATCCATCCCCGAGCCACCGGAAGCTGCTGGTTCTGTTTCCATGGAAACTTCTTGCCTTCCAAGAACTCTTTCCGAATATGTAAGAGGAGGGAAAGCTTGACTGGGGAGAATCCGTTTCCCGGCTCCTACAGTGGCGGACCTGGGATCTTCACAGGCTGTTGGCCAGAAACTTCCAATTCTCATGGTCCTCTGCAGCCACCTGTGTGTCCTGGTGACACGATGGCAGGGTTCCCTGGAGCCAGTGATCAGGCGCACACACACACACACACACACACACACACACACCACCACCACCACCGCTGTTGTCTTTTTTTCTAATGAATATTGTAGACCTCATCCAATTTTTCATGATGACATAGCCCATTTTCTTACATTTTAAAATTTATTTTTACCATCACTGTCAGCAGGCAATCAAAGTCTGTTTTATTTTCCTTCTTTCTACCTTAATCGCTAGGAAGTCTTATTAGACAGAATGTAGCTTCTGTGTACGTGACCAGACAGGGGGGAAAAAAAGGAAGAAACGTCCTGCCTATCTCTCTGCGAATCGGGGGATAATACTGTTTTTAATATCTTTTGGTTAATAGTCACACGTCATGCAAAATAAACCAACTTTCTTCTAATAATGTCCCTTGAAAGAAGTTTAGAGTGAATATAATATGAATCCTAAATGTTTTCTGTCTTTGCCTTGACACATTTATTTTTTTATTTTTATTTTTTAAAGATTTTATTTATTTATTTGACAGAGAGAGAGAGACCACAAGTAGGCAGAGAGGCAGGCAGGGGGAGAGGGGGAAGCAGGCTCCCCGCTGAGCAGAGAGCCCGATGCAGGGCTCGATCCCAGGACCCCGAGATCATGACCTGAGCCGAAGGCAGAGGCTTTAACCCACTGAGCCACCCAGGAGCCTCGAGCCTTGACACATTTCATCATGTCACCAGACCCCGGCCGAGCTTCCAGGAAGCAGAGCCGATGCCACTCTCGTTAGTTTCCCCTCCAATACAGCCCACGGTCGCTTGGAAACATGGATTTGATTAATGGTTATAATCAAAGTAACTTCATTATGTAAGCGCCATAACCCAGCCAAGAAGATATTTTAGTATGTGCTAAGAACTTATTAATTCCTGGCTGGAGAAATCATTTTCTTTATGGGGATTAGAGCTGCCCAGTAGGTAGCCTCACTTGCTAAAACTTTTATGAACAATAAGTATTTGGACAGGAGGAATTTTTGATTCCGCGGCAGTGATAAAGCACTTTGTGTTTCGTGGGGCCTTTCTTCTGACACACTCAGTGGGTTCCACTAACACAATCTCATTAATCCCGATCACAGCCCCAGGAGGCTGGAGGTCTCATTGTTCTTACAGATGAAGAAATGGAGATGAAGCGGAGAGGCAGGGACCCCAGACGGAGAAAAAGCCACTCGGCCTTTGAATGCCTGGAGAAGAAGGAGGCCCAGAATTAGAAGCCATTTTCTCTAGCAAAGCGCTATAGACATTTTCAAGAATAATGACCAAAGTAGCATTTTTCGCAGTAGACCAAAGGTGAAAGCCATCCCGGGGTCCCTGGATGGAGATCTGGATAAGCAAAAGGTGGCATAAGCACCCAATAGAATGTTACTCAGGCTCTGAAAGGAAGGGCATTCCGACACATGCTAGGACATGAACGAGCCGGGATTCCTCGTCTATGAAGTCCTTAAAGGGGTCACATCCATGGAAATGGGAAGTAGAATGGTGGCTGGGAGAGAGGGAATTACAATTGGGTTTTAATGGGGACACGCTTTTAGTTTGGGAAGATGAAAAAGTTCTGGAGACGGATGGGGGGAAGCTTGCACAGCAGTGTGAGTGTATTTAATGTCACTGACTGCACACTTAAAAATGGTTAAGATGGTAAATTTGATGTTGGGTGTGCTGGGGAGAACGTGTGTTCACCGCGACTGGGAGACGGGAGCGTGCCCTCCTTGATGGCCCCTGGGGATGCCGGGACCGGAATCACGTTACAGTGAAAGATAATGTTGATGGGTTCTACTATATTCGAGAGGAGACTAACCACTTTGCTCCTTGGGGTTCGCCCTGTATGCACGGTCTTCACACACGGCCACAGAGAAAAAGAAGGCCGCTAGCTCCCCGTTCCATCTTCCAGACTGTGGTTGGTCCAAGAGACCGCCTCCTCGCAGCTTCTTTGCCCCCTGGCCTGGGCCCCTGAGATTTCCAGAGCCCTGTGCTTGGAGTTTAATGTTCTTCAGCCAGCACCTTGAAATTCTTAATAATTCTGTCTTTAAGTTTGTGTTTGTAAGCAAAGTCTGATGGAAGAGTGGAGCCTCAGCCCCAGTATCATCCACGCCCCACTGCCCCCTTCTCCCCGTTCTCCCACTCCCGGAGCCCCAGGCTCCCCTTTGCTGCAATCGCCCGCTCAACAATCCTTGAGGTCCTCCTCGCCTGCGGACCTTAGGGTTTGTTGGAAGATCAAAGTCAGGCTCCTCACAGCATCTCCAAGCATCTCCAAGCACTTCCCTGCCTGGAAGTGGCAACGCCAGGAGCTTTCAGAAGGTGGCTCAGAATACCGTTGGGGTCACCCTTCCAAGACCCGGCTCTGGCTGTCATTCTGTGGAAGGGGGACCTGGCAGGTGGTCGGGTGAGTGCATATGCATGCCCAGTCCCAGGCCTTGTCCTGATGCCTGGGAAGGCTTGCCCTTGGCCAGCCCCAAGTTCAAGGGATTACAAGACTCGAGGTTGGCTAATTGAATTTAAATTTTTAAAAAAGGGGGAAAAAAAGATGAAATAGAAAATATAAACCCTTATGACACATGGAGAGAGAGAGACCACGGAAGAATGAAGAAAGCTTTATATTTTAGAACTTCAAC
>CM052898.1:188181707-188192382 GCA_028534135.1 Potos flavus | reverse complement strand
TTTAGTGCCTCGTTGTCTTGGATCATCTGCATGGCATATGTTAATATAAATTTAAATCCAATGACTCTGCTAAAAATATGATTTCTACATCTCTCACACATATTTATAGCAAAACACAGAATCTATTTAAAGTGGGACTTATCAGTAGGTGCTGGGTCATCTCTCTACGGTCAGAACGTCTATCCCATCAAGTTGTCATATGGGTGAAATATATGTGGGGCATATGAGAAAGTTTCCAGCACAGAGTCCACACTCAGGCAGGTTAGGTATTGTTGTTATTGTTATTATTGTTGTTGTTGTTGTTAAATTGTGAGAGAAAGAGAGACAAAGGGGAGAAAACTAAGGAAGGAAGGAGAGAAGGGGAATAAGGGGACAGAATGGGAAGGAAAGGGATAGAGAAAGTGGAGGAGCGTTAGAGCTCTCCATGGCCTGGGAGATCACCCCATAGAGTTGTTGCAGCCTAGGCTGTATTTTAGAATCACTTGGAGAACTTCAAAGAAAGTCATTCCTGAGCCCCATCCCCGCCGAGGCTCTGACTCAGATGGTCTGGGGTAGGGCCTGGGCAATAGTCTATTTTTAAAACTACCTGGGTGATTCCAACTTGGTTGAGAGCATCCAGTCCCATTCAGCCCCCCCAGGAATCAGGCCATTGGTCTTGCCCACTCCTAGCGTGTCCTGGATGGTGTGATGTTGGGGCCCAGACTCTTTGCTCCCAGTCCCCCTCACCCTCTGATATGACACGTGTGAGAGAAGCATCGGACACCGCATCATATCTGCAGAGTCCAGAGTGAGGCTCGTGCGATGGCTTTCCACCCGAGCAGCAGAATTCAGGAAGAGGGCCGCCATCTTAGTGCCTTCGTGTCTTAGTGATCTTTGAGATGCTCACTGATTCATGTTTTCACCCAGTCTATTTTAAAATAAAGTGATGAAAATTTCCGTATTCAGTAAATTTTGATTGGCTGATGAGGTAACACTGAAGTAAATTTAGATTCAAATCTGTGCATGAAATATTCATTGTGGAATCCAGGCAGTGGGTATATGGCAGTTCAACTTTCCGTATGCTTGAAATTTTTCCCAGTCAAATGTTGGAGAGGATTGTGAAAAAAAAAGTACTGGAAGGAGCGCCTGGGTGGCTCGGTCAATAGTGTGTCGAACTCTTGATGTAGGCTCAGGTCATGATCTCAGGGTTGTGAGACTGAGCCCTGCACCAACTCTGCTTAAGATTCTCCCTCTCCCTCTGCCCCGCCCCCCAAAACTCACATGCTTTCTCTCTCTTAAAAAAAAAAAAAATACTTGAAGAAGTGGGCTTAAAATATGTGTTCATCATGTCTGAGAACATCTGCCTCCCTGGCTTTCCCACCCATAAACCTTTGCCCCTGCCTCTGTTTTCCAGCCTGTTGCCTCATTCTTGGGCCACACCCTCTTCTGCCGCCTCTGTTTGGACAGAGTGAAGGACTGAGGGACCCCCCCACACACACCCCCACCAGGAGGCAGGGCTTTCCTGCTCAAACACGGGGAGTCCTAGGCACTCAGGAAGTTTCGTCACTCTTGACTGGGTTCGTTACTGATGATGGTAACAGTGGTTTTAGAATAGGACTCCTCATTTAAGTCAGATCCTGGTGGACTCCTCTCCAAGGCTTGGACACCCACTTCTCTATTCTGGTTTTCTCTTTCTTCTCCGTAAAATGAAAGAATCGAACCAGATGATCATGACGGGCAGGTTGTCCAGTTAGAGATTATCCAGGCTGATTGGTATTTTGTTTTGTTTCTTTTTCAATGCTAGTTTCAGCAGAGCTGAGGAGGGAGAAAAGAAATAAAAATGTAGTAGGACCCATTTTGTGCCATTGAAAGAAGAGAATAATGGTTGCAACTAATCTTGACTATCAGCAGTTCATTAATATATATGTTCACCCTCCCATATCCCTGAGTTGAAAAAGGGACATATGCATCGGCTCTTCGCTGAATCACCTGTCAAAACAGTGACGTGCACTTAAAATCCGTAGGATTTACTGTTATGAATAAGATTAGCTATGGCTCTCAGGTCCACTCACCACCGCCTCAGTGTCCCTGTATTGTGCGAACACTCCCGAAAGCCTCACTATGGTGACACACTCCTCTAGGCAGTCTTCTGGTCAATGTAAAACAGCAAAAACTGTTGGAGGTGGAGGCGGGGGAGAGAGCCCTGATTTCTACTGTTTGCCAATGTCAGTGGTGTAAATCCTCCTACCGTCACCAATTTCAAGTTAAATAGGTCACGTCCCACGAGTGTGAGTTGAGCTGCAATGTGCACGGCTTTCCCTGGCTGGTGGCAGGGGCTCCACTACACCCCTGCATCTTTCTGCTGCAAGAAAGTGGCTCAGAGGGTGCTCCCTTGTATCATAAGAATGCAAATTTCCTGAAGATTGAGATGCTGTTAGACGATACCACAGTTTATGAAGGGCACTGATAAACCAATGCCTCACAGTGTCAAATGGCACCTTGCTTAATGGGTAATTTTGCAGGAGAAGCACATAGCACACAGTCTCTGAACAAAGCTCACTTGGTCTAGATTTCCTTTGCCCCCACTGCCTCCTCGTGGTACCAATCCCTGTTAAATTACCCCATCCATTTGTTATGCTTCAGAAATCCTTGCAAAAAGCACTGCTCTGCTGACATGTTGTCATCTCTCAGCAGCCATGACGGTGACAGGTGGAAAGGTCATACCTTCAAACATTAGCATTGCAAGGAGCCATGATAATGATCCATTTTTTTAAGAAAAGTCTTTTTGACCATTTCTTTACAGGGCTGCAAATACTTGGGTGGGATAGGAGAATGTGCACTGGGTCAGGACATTTCTGACCAAATACTGAGTTTATTCACCAGACCTAAAATACCTGTTTTGGTGGGACACTCTCCCAAAGGAGAAATGGGAGTAGAAAGAGAAGCATCTTTTGCAGAATAAGATGGGAAAACCACAAACAAGCCAGAAGGTGACGATTTTGGCAAGGCATGGCTCCCACGTGGAGTGCAATTAAGCTTTTCTTTATTAGGACAAGGGAAAAACAGAAAATAGGTCCTCAAAGCAACGCTGCATTTTTTTTTTTCTTAGAGAGCAATAACATGTTCTTCCAGTGGATTGTTTTAAAGAAATAGGAAATTGGGACGCCTGGGTGGCTCAGTCGGTTAAGCAGCTGCCTTCAGCTCAGGTCATGATCCCAGGGTCCTGGGATCGAGTCCCGCATCGGAATCCTTGCTCAGCGGGGAGCCTTGCCTCTCTCTCCGCCTCTGCCTGCTTGTGCGCCCTCTCTCTCTCTCTTTCTCTCTCTGACAAATAAATAAATAAAATCTTAAAAAAAAAAAATAGGAAATTACCTTCTGGGCTAACAGCAACCTTCAGAGTGCATTTGTTCCCCTGCATAGCAGCTCTAAGAAGAAGAAATGATAAAATACCCTGGACTCGCCACGTCCTCGCGGGCAATCTCTCTGTTTTCATTCTCTGCCATTTTGCAAACTTCTTCCTCCTGCCTGGCAGCAAACGCTCCCCACTGTAGCACTTACACGCCCCTGACACTGGGAGGCGCTAGCATGGGCTGGTTTCTAGAACCCAGCTCGGCCACCAGAGCTCCACCACGCTGTGCTTCTGCTCAGGGCGCTGCAGCAATCAGGCTCCCCACCAGAAGGACCAGGGGGTCACGTTTCGAAGCTCAATCACATGTGAGTTTCACAGTTTCTGACCCAGGTTTCCCAGCTTCGAGAGGAAGAATGAGAAGTTAAGAGTATTCTTCTTGGACCTATGACAGATTTGTTCACAGTTTTGCAAGGTCACGTTTGGTGGCTTTGGGATCTTGAATTACCATGACTGAGCACTTGGCTCTTGTGAGAAAAAAATCTCGGTTAATGGATTTGAGCCCAAACCGAAAGTGTCTTTAGTAAAGAAACTTTAGGAAGGAGATGCGCCCCAAATCCTGAGCAGACCACAGACCCCAAACGGAAGTCCGCGTCCATTCTTCGTCTGAAGGCCTTCGCTTCCTTCAGGGCATGAAGAAGTGAGTCCCTGCCATCAGAGGCCTGGAGAAGCCATCGGTATATGCTTCTACGGCCCTGACCCTGTGCTGCGGGCTGGCTTTGTTAATCCTCTCAACAATCATTATCTCCCCGTGACAAAGAGCAAAGAGCAGAGAAGTGACTCGGGCCACACAGTGAGCAAGCAGCATACCTGAGATTCGCATTCAGCCTGTGCAACACCAGAGTGTACCGGCTGACGATAACTCAACCTACAACGATTTTGCAACTGGGGATCACTTTGGAAACTCTCCGTGTTGTGCATTACATCTTTCTCTGCAAAGCCGGCCAATAGCAATTGTTTTTGTTTGTTTTCAAAATAGAACATCTGCCATATTCCCCCAAAGAGCCAAGATCTATGATTGAGGTTAGCTCAAAATAGTTCTTCGTCTCCTATTGTGGAAAAAAAATAATAATAATAATAAATAAACATAATGGTTTATGCTTCTTTCTCATATGAATGTTTTCTGGAGTGAGGCAGGCCGGCTTGGGCGTGAGAGCTTCATGGTGTCGTTGAGGACCCAGGCTCCCATCTCCACAGTCATCTCATGGTCCAAGGTGACAGCTGGCACCTCAGGTATTGGATCCTGATGTCAGGCTGGAACAGGAGGAAACAGAGAAAGCCCAAAGGGATTGCAACCAGCAGAGCTCGCCTCCCAGGAGACCTAGATGCATCATTGCCTTGAGCTGGCAATACCCAACTGTAAGAAAACCTTGGAAACACATTCTTTTATTCAGGTCTATTTGTAATAATGTCTTGTTAAAAGCTGGGGGAAAAGGGAAAATGGGTTTCCAGACGCAACTGGAAATTTCTGCTCAGGCCACAGTCCACACCTACTGTCAGAGTTTCAGAGGGCCTCATAAATAATACCCCTGAGTTCCGAACTGAGCAAGAGACAGAAAGAGGAGTAGGGTGGTTTGATCTTAGCTTTGTGGAGAATGTGTGTTTGCAGATGCTACACTAAGAATTAGGGAGATTTAGCTACCCAGTCTCTGCCAGAGCCGAGACATACACACATCTTGCTTGGACACATCCTCTTTCATTACAGGAAGTTTGTAGATCGGAGCACGTGTCCTTTGCCAACAGATAACTGGAAGAGACTGGTCGCACTTAGAAGTTCCTCCCCAACTCTCATGTTAGGTTAGCCACTGCCTCTCCATTCAGGAGGGGGGTCAGGAGTGTTGCTTTCATCAACGATCCCCCCACATGGGAGCATAACGAGTGGGGAGCATTTCCCCCCAACAACCACCTGCGGATTTTGGCTGCTGGAGCCTCAGTTTTTTAACGATTTTCCTGTTATTTTACTTCTGGTCTGCAAATTTTTCTGCATACATCCAACAATGTGCTAGGAAACGTTTAACCACCGGATCTCCAAAAACATGTACAAATAATAATAATGAAATATATCATACTCAGCATCGTGAATTTCATAGAGCCAATTCCTTCTCAAGAAATACCTCAATGGCCTTTGTGCGAACTCTCTTGTCTGTAGCCACCATATGGCTGCGATGCCGAATCAGTGTTATTCCAACGTGAAGGTCGTTCGGTGCTTTTGTTTGGAGTAACGGGGAAGATGGGAGCGAAACAGGAAGACTAATTAGGGAATGTCGTTCCTTTACCAATGGTGTGACTGAATTGTTTGCTGAATCAGATGAATCAGATTCCTTTGCTGAATCTTGCATACGGGAAGAATAGTTTCTCAATATTCGGAGCTATGTAAAATGTAATAGCTTCAGACATTTTGTCTTGTTATTAACTTTTTCTCAATCCCTTTCTTAAATCCAATCGACAAGACAATAAACCAAGCCTGATGTGTAGCATCTACAAAAGTGGGGCATGCACTGACTCATTAACTCCTAAGTCCCACAGGGTCCCCGCCAGTCGGTTCTACACAGATCCACCAGTGTCTGCCTGAGTTGCCGGACGACCCCATCCAGGACCCCAAATCCCTGCAGCTCTGGCCATATCTGGTGGGGTCTCCACCACGCACTGGGTTTAAAAAGAAGAAGCCAGCAGTCAGCACTACACATGTCCCCACCGGTACACCTTGGCTTACTCCCTCACCCCAGACACCCCCATTTTTCGACATTGGTTAGAGTGAGGTCCACGATCGCCATCACGGACCCAGCGGAGGCGAAGCGGCAGTGACTCCTTGCTTTAAACTCAAATAAATCCACACATCGACGTACATCCAAGTGAAAGCAGAAATACTTCGTTCCTAGGGTCTTTGTTAACAATGAGTTGATGATTATGTGCTAAATAGAACAGAGACTGCCCATATCTTGGATACTTGAATTTTTTTTCGGGTTTTCATCCACATTTTTTACCCTCAGTTTTTTTTTTTAAAGATTTTATTTATTTATTTGACAGAGAGAGATCACAAGTAGGCAGAGAGGCAGGCAGAGGGAGAGGGGGAAGCAGGCTCCCTGCCGAGCAGAGAGCCCGATGCGGGGCTCGATCCCAGGACCCTGAGATCGTGACCTGAGCCGAAGGCAGAGGCTTTAACCCACTGAGCCACCCAGGCGCCCCTTTGCCCTCAGTTTTATCCGGTGAATCTTATAATGGGCAACGAATTCCTGTCTTTAAAAGATCGAGTAATTATAGGAGCAAAAGAAAGCATCTTGGGAGATTCTCAAATAATTTGGCTCCTTAAAACATACTTTTTAAAAATAGTAACTCCACTGCATTTCAGATTTCTAAGTAATTTTAGAGAGTACACGAATATGGAGTGTACAGTTACCGTGGAAAAGAATTTTTCACCAGTAGAAAAGACCCCGACTTAATGCATCGAACATACCTGAATACATCCTAAGTAGCCAGGCCTCCAGCACTGGGGACATTGTGCCAAGAGTCCACACACTGCTGGCACCACCAGGATTCAACAGGTGCCCCCGATTCTTTCTCCAAATCTCTTGGGAGAAAGTGATACTTCCACCTTCCTACTGATATATTTTCAAGGGAAGACTCGACATGCTTACAGAGAGATGCTGAGTTCATCCCATAACTTCCCACGAATAAAATGTCCACACAACTGACTTCTCCTACCCTCCTGAACACACAAAATGTTTTTTATGAGCCATTTTGGACAGAAATCTTCTTAAGGAATAATAAGGTAAAAAAGAAATAGTTCTGTCTCAGTAAACAAACCACACCAGACCTATTTAACATTTTTTCGGTAGCTGAGGATCATCGTTTGAAAACCCATGATGACCGTCCTCTGGGTGTGGGGAATGTTGAGTACAGGGTGACGGGAGGAGGGACACTGTGTTTGACAGCTCCAAGTGGTTATGGCCGCCGTGATCTTGAGGCATGTGCCGTTCCGCCATCTTCTCTCACATCACTTCTCTCGGTGGCTCAACTAGGACAGCCTGCTGCTCTCTCCAAGGCAGGTTTTAATCTGCTCTAGGTGGTGAATCCATTTAACCATACTCCTCTGTCCCGCATATAAACATGAAGGGTCTTAGAGCATCAAGAGCTTTCTCCCACTGCTAGAATGTTTGCATTTTGTAGCTATCTTAGGGCTATTTAAGAGTTCTTAGACACTATTTGTGATTGCTTCATTTTTTTCCCCTAGAGAAATTCCCATAAATGTTTCCTGTGGTTGAGGTTTGCTGAATGAAATCATGCCACGCTCTAAAGACCATTCCCGCTTTCCGTTTCAAGGGAAAGTGATAAGGAGACATATCAGAAGAGCCTCGCAGGCTGGTTCGGCCTCTCCCCATAACTATGTTCAAGAAGGCGCTCCCCAGCACCGTAACGAGCATGCATCACAGTGCACTGGGCAGGGCGGGATCATACACAAGGCTCCACGCAAGAAATCGGATGTGCCCCCACTGCCCCGGAGCACACGTAATTAGTGCTCCTGTCCACTCGCCTCTTGGTCCTTCCACACACCAGTTGTTCAAGTTCCATGCCTGCTATTCAAAGGATTTCGGTAGCATTCAGAACCCTTCGGTGGTGGATGGTGCAAAGTTGCAAGCGACAGGATCAGATGAGGGGGGATGGTCCCCTCTGCTCCCTGTTCCCCCAGAGCCACCCCATGGCCTCCTCTCCTGCAGGGGACACCCATGGAGAGGGACGCTGTATCTCCCTTTAGCCCCTCCCAAGAGAGTGCCCATTCAGCCTCCTCTCTGGGTAGGGTGCCTGAGTTGCTGACTATCAGGACCAGCTACCGGGGCCATTGAACTCCTGGGGCGTTAGTCCCTTCCTCCAGGGGGATGGAGAATTTGCAAAGGTCCCCATCTGGTGTCCCAGACTCAGAGCTCAGCGGCCCCTTCTCGTGCTGCTATACAGGAAGCCTTCTGCCTTCTACCTGATCTCAGAGGAGGAGGGGCTTCAGCCTCTGTATTTGCTTAATTCTCTAAGGTGGCACGTGCCGACCTCTCCTGGGGGCTTCCTCGCCACCCTCAGCCCCTCTGTAGTGGCAGCACTGTGGTGGCCACGGGGTTTCTCCAGCCAGTGGGCATCGAGTTGGGGCTCACCTTCCAGGTTTGCCCTGCATGTAGGTGAAGGGGAACATTCCTGTCCTGCATCATAAACTCTGAATCCTAACCACTCCTCCCCCTTTCCGCTTCTGTGCTCAGTCTTCTGACACAGACATTGGGAAAATGGTGAAGCCATTTGGAAAGACAGTGTGGCAGTTTCTCAAAATGTTTAACAGAATTTCCATGTGACCCAGCGGTTCCTCCAGGGATCTACCTGGGAAAAAGTGAAACCATCGGTCCTTGCAAGAACCTGCACCCGACGTTGATAGCAGCATTATCCATAATATCCCCAAAGTGGAAACAACGTCAATGTGCACCAGCGGATGGATGAGTGAACAGAATGTGGAAATCCCATGCAATGCAATATTACTCAGCAACAAAAAGGAACAAAGGGCTGATACACTCTACGGAATGGATGAACCTGGAAATCATGCTCAGTGAGAAAAAGCCATAAAGTTAGACGTGAAAGAATACCTACTGTGGGATCCCATGTACAGGAAATGTCTGGAAAAGACAAATCTAGAAGGACAGATGTGGATTGGTGATTGTCTGGGACTGGGGTGGGAAAGGACTATAAGTGGGTGGGGGTGGGGAGTCCTTTCAAGGTAATGGAAATGTTCTAGAACTTGCTGTGGTGGTAATCATACAACTCTATATACTTGGGTTGTAATAGTGTGTGCGTGTGTGTGTGTGTGTTGGATAATGTAAATACACTTGTTTTGCCCCTCAAAATTCATGCTCACCTGAACCTCAGAACATGACTTCACATAGAAATAAGTTATTTGAAGATATATTAATTAATTAAGATGGCATCATAATGCATGAGGGTGGGTCCTAAATCTAGTGATGGGTGTCCTTTTAAGAAATCCACACGAAAACACAGCAAAACCCTCAAGGAGGAACACGATAGGAAATGGGGGCAGAGATGGGAGTGATGTGGCCACAAGCCAAGGAGCAGCGGGGCCACCAAAAGCCAGAAGAGGCAAGGAAACTTTCTTCCCTAGAACTTGAGAAGGAGTGTTGCCCTGCCAGCGTCTTGATCTTGGACTGGCCCCCAGACCTGTCGAAAGCCCCCCCCACACACCCACCCCCGGGTCCTGCTGGTCGGTTACAGCCGTCCTAGGAAACGAATGCAACCAGAAACCCCATTCCGCTGTACACTTAAAGCAGGTGGTTTTTATGGTATGTAAATTAGACCTCAATAAAGCTGTTGAGAAAAATTAAATTTTTTTCTGGAACCCACCGGAGGAAGTGAGTGATCAGGCCGGAAGGCTGGGGCTCTCGAGCCCGGCCAGCTACCGCACGGGTGTGCCGGGAGAGGGATCTCACCACAGCTGCGGCTGAAACAGGGGCTCACAGGGCTGTCCTCCCCGTCGGTCTGTCCGCTCCGTGCCTCCTCCTCTCTGCCACACGGCTGCTGGCTGAGGGTGGGATCTCCTGGGGGCGTCCAGGCTACAGAGCTAGGAGACTTTTTACACGTTGTGGTTTATCTCAAACCACTCCGGGGCACTGTGGGGAAGATGGGACTCAGTACCTGCCAGTCTGAAAAGAAGGCACAGTATTTCTTTGGTCACCTGCCCAAGGAGCAGCGGAGGGCTTCTGAGGTGGCCACAAAGGACACAAGTGTGAACTTGACCTTAGAAATGAGGCAGGGCCTTTCACCCCAGGATGGTGGAAATGAGGCCCAAACCAGGCAAAAACATAGCTTTATTTGATTGTTTCTCAAGCCTCCTGGTCCTTTTTTCAGGGTGTCTTTTTCCCTTCCTGTGTGCGTGTGTGATTTTTTTTAAATCTCTAAACATATAATTGTTTTATAGTCTGTATCTGATCATTCTAGCATCGGAAATGCTCGGGCTGATTCTCAGTGACGGTAGGTCGTTTTCTCGCCTGTTTTATACTTTTGGTTTGTTAGCTCATGTTCAGCAGAGGTTTACCTAGCGGAACTCCGACGGGCCTGGTTGGAGTGTGCCTCCCTCTGGAGTGTGTTTGCGTTTCCTGTGCTGGGATCTCCAGGCTTATGGCCAAAGCAGTGTCACCAGCATCTTGGCCCTCTGGCATGACTCCAGCTGCAGACCTGTGTAGAGTCAGACCAGCAACGGATCTCAGGGGAAACTTGTTTTCCTCATTCACGAGCCAAGGCAGTTGGCTT
>CM052898.1:188132107-188181207 GCA_028534135.1 Potos flavus | reverse complement strand
AAAAAAAAAAAAGAAAATGTCATCTAATGGAAGCCCCCTCTCCAGTCTATTCAGAAGTAAAATCGTTTCCCTGAGTGTCCAAGGGAACATGGGCTATGCTTCAAGACCCGCGTGTGCCCCTGGGGGGCTGGGAAGAAAGCAACGCCCTCCCCCCAATATGAAATCCTGCAGCAGCTTCTGAATGAATGAGCTGAGGGCTCATTTCGTCAGGTTTCACTTTTCTGGCACCTCCCCTCTCTTCATGATTCTTGCTCTGCAGTTTCTTGAATACATTGTATTTCAAAGAAACCCCTCTGTAAGCATGATTTAGCCGAGTGTTAAGGTGAGGAAATCAACAATGCTGCTTTGCCAAATAAGTCGTGTCCCTCTCGGGTTTTCAGTTCCCGCGATGATAACGTCCTATCCAAACACGACCCTGGCCACTCAGGGTCAGAAGAAGGAAATGAGCTGCGCGGCCCATGGTGAGAAGCCCATCATAGTCCGCTGGGAGAAGGAGGACCGGATCATTAACCCCGAGATGGCCCGCTACCTCGTGTCCACCAAGGAGGTGGGCGAGGAGGTTATCTCCACCCTGCAGGTAAAACGCGGTGGACACGACGGATCACAATCTGACTTCATCGGCAGGATAGTTCTGTCCTTTCACCTAAGTGGGTGCACATGGGTGATAAACAGCAAAGAGTCTTTCAGGACTTAGTTATAATGCACCATTTCTCTCCCTTTCCTTACAGCGACATTACTGAGTCGCCTGCAAAAATAGTGCTTGACGAACATGCCAGGGAACCCAACTGTAATAAAGAAAAAAAAGGAGGAATCGAGTCTCTTAATGACAGTGAATCCTGGAGAAGTGACCTCCTACGCTGTGCCCATGTTTTAATGTCCTGCAGAGACAGAAGTTAGATAGGCTTTAGAAGGAAACATGTTTTGCTGTCTTTGGAAAAATCCAATATAAAAACTTCTGTCCTTCGTAGAGGATCACAAAAGCTAGCAAAAAGTATTATGGCCCCTTATATTTTTTTAGTACTTGTTGGTAATTAACTGAGTGGTGTTTTTAGTAGGGGGAGAAGTGGCATTGTAGCATACGCAGGGAAAAAGAATGCCCTGTGTTTGAAACGCTGACATTGACTCAGGGGCAGCTCCAATCCTGGGGTTCTTCTAGAGAGAACTCTAATGAGGGTCATGCAGGACCAAGCATTTACCGCAGGATTTACAGATCTGCTTCTTTGGGCGGCGTTGCTTTGGATGCACTAAAGGCACACCACGAGAAAAATAATTGCATATGTGGAATATACTTCCCCCTGACCATGGTGCCCTACACAAATCTCACGTCCAGTTTAATGAACTGGCAGCTGACACTGATGACGTACATCAAACCTGTCTGTCTACACTGTCACGAGTGCACTGAGATAATTTGCTCTCAGGGGTGTATGTGTGAGTGTGTGCGTGTGTGTGCGTGTGTTCGCATGCGGGGGATGCAGGAAGGGTGGGAGTGGAGAGATTTTTACAGCCGGTTGTCCTGGTTCCATGTGACTGGGTAAGATGGATTTCTTTCTGCTTTACACATAGATTTTGCCAACCGTTCGAGAAGATTCTGGCTTCTTCTCCTGTCATGCTATCAATTCTTATGGGGAGGACCGTGGAATAATTCAGCTCACAGTGCAAGGTAGGAAGGAGACCGAACTGGGGGAAAACACAGCTTTTAGGACAGTAAGCGTATGCCCAGGCTCGGACCTCTGTGTGTTGCTACGTAACACCTTCCGATTCCCAGAAAATATTGAATATGTTCAAAGCTGGTGTTAAAATGGTATTTGGCAGTGAGCATGATGGTGTCATGGTGCAGCCCCCGCCCAAAAACACAGGGAACAGAGTCCTGCAAGGAATTGGGCCAGATGACCCCGCAGTCCCATTGAAGGCACGAATGCAGGAGTGCCCCTGCTTAGCTGAGTGGCGGGAATCCTTGTGCTAGGCGACCCAAAGGACAAGGAAAGCTTAACATTGGAAGCCAAGATATTTTTTGAGTTCTGGATTCCAAACCAGAGGAGTGACATTTAATCCGCATCCCACTTGGGCCCGGCACTGCCATAAAAGCCAGCCATCTAACGCTGCCGTAAACACCCGGCCGTTTGGGAAAGAGGAATTTCATCTCCCGAAATGCAATTGGGAAAAAAAGGCTCCCCAGTAAACGTCGAAGGCTGACAAAGCTCTTGGGAGCCGGACTCAGCATTTCCACCCTGCATCTTCTGTCTGAGCCATGTTCGAACTAAGCCCGGGTTTTCCTGTCGATTGCGCAGAGCCCCCAGACCCTCCCGAGATTGAGATCAAAGACGTGAAAGCTCGCACGATCACCCTCAGGTGGACCATGGGGTTTGACGGCAACAGCCCCATTACAGGCTACGATATTGAATGCAAAAATAAATCAGGTAAGTCCTTTATTTCCTCCAGCTTTATTTCCCCTTCCAACAGCCCTTTTATGGTTTTCCTCCGTTATTTGTGATTACCTGTAAGACTAAACTCCGACTCGAGGAAACTCGGAGGGGGCTCTTTTTAACACTTTGTCTTTTCTTGCTCAGAGCACCCCGAGTTTCCTTTGCGGGTGGGGTCTATGTTTGGGGGCACGACCCTCCCTCCGCCCTCTCTCCTTTCCCTCCGGACCCCAGGCTTGCTCCCCGCCCGCCACCCTAACCCTTCCCCAGCCGGGGGCTGCTCTAGACGGGGCCTTCCATCTAGAGCCCGGACGTGGTCTGTGCGGAGACAGGAGACTGCCCTGCAGGGAGGTTCTGGACGAGCCGCAGGGACGGGCCAGGGGCACCTGCTCCTGCTCAGAGCCTCTTCAGTTTCCCGGGGACCACAGGGGCCATAAAGAAAACAGACCACAATAGGTGTGTCCATTCACCCCCTTAAAGTGACAATGCCAGCATCACTGGAAACGCGAGGATCCCTCAGGCCGAGGGTAGAAAGCCCCCGCTGGGGACTTTGTGTCTCATAAAAGAAAGGAGTCCGAGCAGCACCCGCATGTGTAGGGTTAACAAAATCCTCACAGACCCCCTCCCCCCCACGTAGCCTTATTTTTCACTTTCTGGGCACCGTACTTGACCGGGTTACATGGGGTGACCAACTCAGGATATTTGGGCTGAGGCCGTAGTAAGAACGAGGCTCGGGCAGCTGGAGGCAGGGCCCCGAGTGAGGGGAGGCTTCCCACCCCATGTAAGGGGCAGAGCTAGGGAGTGGCAGGGGCTGGAGGGACGGCCGAGGGGGAGTGTCGCGTTGAGCATGCTTCACACCCGGAACAGGGGTTTGAGAAACAGCCCTTGAGACTTGCAGTACGCAGCTGTGTCGGAAATGCCCAGAAGAGCGGCTTGCCGCCGCCCCGAGTCACGGCAGGGCCCCAGCAGGGAGGCCGTGCAGCCACCGGGCCTGCGGGAGCCCCAGAGAGGAGCCTGGGGGCTGCCAGTGACACGGTCACCGGCGGACGGGACAGCCGGCCGGGGCCGGGGGCGGGGGACGCAGTGATGGCGAGCTAGCTGAAGGCAGTGCTGGCCCAAACGGGGCTCTTTCAGGAGCTAGGACACACGGGGTTCCCCGGGGCCAAAGGGAAGAGAGGACACCTGCCTTTGTTGTCGAGACACGGGTCAGGAAGGAGGCAAGGAAGTCAAGGGAACATTTACCAGGTGGGGCAAGCACATTCTGGCAGGGAGTGGCCCAGACCCTGAGGGTAACAAGCAGCGCTCCAGAGAAAGGCAGACGCACATCGTGGGGACAGTCCTCAGAGTCCCCAGGGCGGGGCGGCCCCCGCCAGTCTCTCTGGCTGAGCATGACCGCAGGACGGCGGGCTCCTGTGCTCTTGGCGAGGGTGCCTGGGGGGCCTCTCGGGGGCAGCGGTTCAATGCCTGCCTGTCTTCAGGGGAATCGGTCGTCTCCAGGTGCCGGCGATGCTGCATTGGTTCCACAACCAGCCCTGTCTCTAACCAGCTGTGCGCCTTCACTGTCCCCCCCGCTCCCAGCATTCCCCGCTGTGCAATGGGACCCCACAGGAGTCCCTCAGTGGCCACAGGCTGCCCTCTGGCGAGAGCACCCCCTTCCCTGGACCGCACGGCTCCCATGCTTACTCCCACCAGCTCCTTACACCCCCTCCCCGCCCCCCCATGTCACCTCCACGGGGATGCATTCCTGCCCCGCACCTGAGGCCAGGCCTCCCGTCACGTGCTCCTACAGCATCATCTCCTTTCTTTCCTGTCTCTGTGATTATGGGTGGTGGTGGTGGTTGTTTTTTCCCCAAATTTATCAACATTTTCTTTTATTGCATCTGGAATTTGAGTCAAGTTCGCCGTTCTCTACAGTCGGGCTATGAAAGAATCCACCTTGCTTTCTACCCGTGTAGTCTCATTCTCTCGCTCCTGCATTTAGATCTCTGATTCATTTGGACTCGATTCTTGTGCGTGCCGGGAGATATGGGTCCAGTTCGGTCTTCTCCCAGATGGGACTCCTGCTGCCCTAATGTGACTTATTGAAAAGCCCACCTTTCCCCGGTGGTTTCAGATGCCAGCTTTGCCACTGACTAGCTTTCCCATGTGCTCCTCCGTCAATTTCTGGACTTTCTAGTCGAGTCCATCGCTTTGTCTGTCTGTGACGGCGTCGACACCGCACTCGTCACAGAGGCTTTGCGTGTCCTAACTTCTGGTGGGGCTAGTCCGCCATTCTGACTTTGCCTTTTGACGTTTTCTTAGCTTTCCATAGGTGACCCTTAGGATCAACTGGTCTAGCACCATAAAAACATTTTTGGCATTTTTTTATTGAGACTGCATCAACTTTGCTAATTAATTTAGGGAGAACTGAACTGAATATCTTTATGATGTTGTCGTGGACTGAATTGTGTCCACCAAGAAGGAAGGTATGTCAAGGTTCTAACCGCTGGTTCCGCAGAATGGGGCCGTCTCCGCAGAATAGGGCCATTGCAGTCGTGGCCGCTGATCCACGGGTCCTCTCCCCGGGCTGCAAGTTCCTGTGCCATGAGGCCTAGTTCTCCCCAACCCGTTCCCCCAACACCCAGCAGAGCCTAGTGTGCTGTGGGCCCTCAGTGCGTCCTTGGTGAGTACTCTTTAACGAGGGAGTCGCTTTAAAGCCCCTCCCCCGTGTCTGGCACGTAGCCAACATCCTCTAAAGGGCGGCTTGGAGTATCAGTCTGGCATGCACACGTGCTCCTAAATCAAATGCCTCCAAAACCATCTGTACCCTCAACTTGAGAATCCTCAGCACCCCCCAGCACTCCCCGTAAGTTCCCCAGAGGCAGGAACTTGGGTGTCTGGTGTCATTGTGTCCCTGGATCCCAGAGCCTAGCACGGCGCCGGCGACATGAGGACCACTCAGGAAATACTTGGGGCATTTGATTCACCTGCGCTCCAAATCTAAGAACCATCTTCACAGCATTTCTGAATTCTAAATCTATCGGGCTCTACATAACCCACGTAGAAAAGCCCCTTATCTATGATCTGGCTGCAGTCAGAACCCATTCATCCTTCACCCTGTCCTTCCACCACACACTGGGCCCGTGGCCGAGAGGTTCACACAGCCCTGGAGCAAGTCTAACCCAGTTTGAGTTACAATCAGTTCCGGGAGAGTCACTGGGAAAGAGCCCATGGAACAGGTGGGCCCGACTCTGTGACCTCACGTCTCCAACAGGGACTTCCAGACCCTCCACTGCTTTCGGTTTGAAAGGTCTGGGCAGCAGGCGGTAATTGTGTTCACTGCCATAAACATCATGTTAGTCTTTTCATGTATTGGTTTCTTCCTCGATAAGTTTTGGGTGTATAAAAAGGACATCTATAATTTAAGCTAGTGCAACGTAGAAAACTGATCCTTGAAATCACAGCTTAAATGGCACTTCCTCCAGGAAGCCTTCCTGGATCACCCATTTTATAGTGTGCCCCTTCCTCTATTCCTATAGCATCCTGTCTGCCATGGAACATTTAGTGGGCTTGTGGGTGCTTACTGAATACCCGGATCCTCTCCTGGGAAGATGTTTGACACCTCTCTCCCGTACTGGGAAGCTGTCCCTCTGAGGGCTCTTCTGACCCCTCCGGGCGGGGACCATGTTTGAGCCCTGTGCTACGACCCTGCGTCCCCCACAGTGAGCAGTCCACATAGGAGACTTGTCATAAACATTTGTGAACTTGTTGACTCTTACCCTCTGTGTTAGGCAATGACATCATCTCAGAAAACACTTCCCTCTACTCTTCGTTAATTTGCCAAGAACGTAAGGTACTGCTGTACTTGGCATTCGTAACAGAGTGGGGCCCTGAAAGGGGTCACTCGGCCTGTGCTTGAGCAGCTCCGGACAAGGAAACTCACCGGCCCCAGGAAAGCAGAGTTCTGCCTTGGGCCAGCCGTGACTGTCACAAGTTCTTACATTTCTTGCACCAGAATAGACCTTCCTGAATCCAGTGGCCCTCTTCCCACCCCTAAACCCTGTGGTCTCAGGGTTTGGGAGGGGTCGAAAGGAGACCCCTTCCATCAAAGGGAGACCCCTTCCAGACCCCTGGAAGACCCCTGGAAGACAGAGGACTCTTCTGCTTTCCTGTTTGCCAGGAAAAGTAAAACATCCCAAGTCCCTTTACGTGTATCTCCTATGATCACCCTCCTGACCCACTGCGATCCAGTCCTGCCCACGTCATCGACTTCACCTTGCGTGGCCCACAGTTCCACTGGTGGCTTTGGCTGCCACGTGACTTGGTTCCTGGAGAGTATTACTTCTCCTCTCAATGGACGCAAAATCCCCTTCACCCCCCCCATCCCAGCGTCTCGCCGCGTGTGTGCCTCCAGCTCCTCGGGTGCTTTGCGGAATTCCGTCCTTCGCCGCTTTGGAAGGCAGCCCGCCTCGTGCCCATGTCCCCCCCTCTGGCCCTGTCTCCTTCTGCACCGTGCCCCACGGATGGCTGAGGGGCCTCCAGTGCCTTGGGCCCTTTCTTGTCCCGAACTTAACTATCCAGCCCAGGAAGTACAGGGTCTCTTATGCAGCTAGCTGCCGTCTTCCAGAACCTTCTTTCTCGAGCCTCCCTTCCCCATCTCACCCTGAGAATATCTCCTTCATGGAGCAGGCAGAGCAGAGGGGCTCTCCCTATGCCCTGTGTCTCCCTTCTAGTAACCAATGCAGTAGAAGTGGTCCTTCTCCGAATGCCTCATCATTTTTAAACATTTAGAGTCATTTTGTCTCCAGAACATCCTTCTGGTCACCCTCACGCCTCCTGGTCTTTGGCCTCTAACAACACTTCTTCAGATCAAATTCACCCTTCTTATGTTTGTCCTTGGTGATCTGCCGGCCCCCTTGACTCGGGGTGCGGGCCCCCAGGCAGGGCTCCCGAGCGAGCACCCTGGTCCCTGTGGGCTCCCTCCGTCCTTTCCCATGGGATTGTTGAGCATTTCAGAGGCAGGAATGTGAGTCTGAAGTTTCCCATCCTCTTCCTCCACCCGTCTCTCCGGGGCATGTCGGGGAACCCTGCCCACTGGTTCGGGGAATGCCCCCATGTCTCCTTTCTAAACCAGGGCCCAAGTCTGCCCTTGCACACCTCTCCCCACTTCCGTCCTCATACACTCATAGGGTTACGGTAATTCTGTCCCCCTCCCTTGCACTTGGCTGAACTCTGGGTCAGTAAGCCAAGGCAAGCCCTTGTCCGTCTGCATCCGAACGTATGAGACGTCCTGCAGATGTCTGGAAAACTGGAATCCAGTCCCATTAGGTGTCCCGCAGGGACTAGGTGGAGGTTACGTGCTACCCGAATAAGACCTCAAGTTTCAGGATAACACAGGCGAGGTCCAACCCCAGCCCCACGTCATGCCAGCCACGTAACAGGCCTGCGTTTCTTAGGAAAATAAAACTCCCTACGTCACCAGGATGTTGTAATAAGTCAGTCACATAGAGCACTCCGAACTCTAGCCGCGCACCGGAATGACCCAGGGAGAGGCTTTGCGAAGCGCGGGTTTCTGGGCACCGTTATTACCCAGCGGTTCTGCTTCAGGGGGTCTCAAAGCACCAGTGTCACAAAGCTCCCAGGTGTTTCCAACGGGCCCACGCATTTGGGGACCGCAGGAGTCACGTTTACCAAATGCCTAGCACAGCAATGGGGAGCAGATATGACTCTGCAAGCCTGAGCTCTCCGCTGCTGGGTTTTCTCCGGCTGCTGCTTCGACCTACCTCGTAAGCCCATGGTCTGCCCTTCTCGGGGAGCTGAACTCCACCGGCTACAACACGCAGATTTTTTCCCCCCTGACCTCCCCTTGGGTTCAGCCAGTGGTAGGCACAAAGAATGGTTCAGACGAGGATCCTGGCAGCGACTGCATTCTACCAGGGGCCCCTCTTCTGAGGTCCCAGCCCTGTCTGGACTCTGGCAATGCTGTCCCTTCCCATTGGCTCTCCTGACCCCAGAAGAAGCAACTCCCCACTCTTGCTAAATGCTGGGGGCCTTAGCATCCCCTGCAAGTTCCTCTGTAAATAGGCCCCTTGCAAAGGATCTTCCAGCATGAACTATAAGCCCTCCTTGACATTACATCTGTTCTCTGCACCCAGAAAGCACCGTCCCTCTCCACGGGGCAAGGACACGTGTGATACATTCCCCCCACAATTCATTTCTCGCCCTTCCCATTCATTCCCTTTCCAGCACTTTCCATGCATCTTCCAGCTCTTGGATTCTCAAGCATGCATTTCTGTTTGGGACTTACTCCTAAGTTCCTTTATTTCGTCTGTGGCATGCCCTTCCCAGTTGTACTTGTATTTCAGTCCTCATTTGCATCCTCCCAGGTGTCAGGATCGCTCTGTGATTGTTCGTAATGCCCCGTGTTACATTTTCCAGCCCACTCTGCCAATAATCCACGTCCTGCCTGTCTGCACGCCAGCCTCTGCGATCAGAAGCAGTATTTCCAATCCCCATCCTGAGTCTTTCCTCCTGGGTAGTCACCTCCTTGTTTTTATTTCTCCTTTGATGCCGTATCATTTGCCAGGAAGTGTCTGGGGATTTAACCAGACTTTCTTCTCCTTCTCCATTCAGTTACTTTCAAATCCTCCAGGATAAAGCATTCTTTCCCATCTTCTTGACCTTTGGCTCAAAATCCATCCTGTGTTGTTTTGAACCTTATTCTGATAATCATGATCATGGACATCATCTCTTTCTAGCAAAGTGTGATAACGGCAGGAAAGAAGCTGAAAACACTGCCCCTTCTTCAAGCACCTTGTGCTTCTGCCCTCTACCCCCTCCCTTGACCACGCCCCCACGGGCTCTTCATGAGTTGATTGGCAGGAGAAGGAGGCGGTCAGTGGATTACCAGGCCTCCTCAGGCCTCTGTCTGTCTCCCAGACACAACCTCAGTGAAATTGGGCGGAGCCATCAACCACTACCAATATCTCCTTCCTCCCAGGACTGGTTAGCCCCCTCTCTGCACCTTCCGGTTCCCAGGGGTTCCTCGCTTATCCTGGACGACTTCTCCAGAAGGCTTGGCTTTCTCCTTGTGGGACGGGATCCATATTTATGTATCTGTCCACTGGTCCTAAATCCCCCCCTATGACGGGGTCCTCTGTTCTTCCACTGTGTGACTTCTTGCAGCATCTTCTTTATCTACGTCAATGTTTTCCCACCTTTAGTCTTCTTGACTCAAGTGATACATTTCCTTTTAGGTGGAATAGTCATTGTTAGTCTTTATGATGCTCTATCCCCTGATCAGTTACAGCATTCCAAGGCAGCCTGGAAGAGACACATTTTTGTACAAGTCCAGAAGACCTCTTAATATTTATGGCTACCTGTAGGAACACCAGCCCTCTAAACTGCCACACTCATCATGAATGTGGAAGGGGAAATGAACCCTCCCTGGGGCTCAGAGGTCTGTGTATTTGCCCTTTATGCATTCATCTGTCAAACGAGCATTTATGATGCATTGTTTGCCATGCATCGGGCACCGGGCCAACACTGGGGACATGGCAGTGAACATGGCAAGCATGGAATCTGCTTCCACGGAGCTCAGAATCCAGCAGGGAGCAAAGAACCTCAGTGAGATGCCTACAAGGGTGGTGAGCGCCACCCAAGAGGACACTGGGGACCGCGGGTCTGAATAGCCTCATCTCCATCCACTACCTTCCGTTCTTGTTCTCCCGCAACTGACATCATCTCTTGACCCTCAGCCCCTGATTAGCAACTGCCCACACCCTTTCTGAAAGGAGAACCATTTGCTCCTCATTGGCTGAAACTCTAGACGCAGCAGGTACAAATTGTCACCTAGTCAATGATAATTCTTCCTATGAGGCCTGTGCTCTTGTGAAAATTAGCCGTGGCTGAAAATAGTTCCCACGATAAAGTATTTGAGACTAAGTGTTTATGCTGGAGACTGAGATTAGTCTTTATGTAAGCATTTCATGTTGACTGCTGTGCTTCTGGAGAAGGAAGGATCGGACATGGCTAGAGGTTTCGCCAGTCTTCAAATAACTTTTAGAACCAGAGATTTGTGTGTTGGGGGATGGGGGGTGGGGGGCACTGTCCAAACCATAATTCCTTTTACTGTCTCGTACAATGAGTGCCTTGATGTGGCTGTTTCCTAGTTCACTGATGCACGCTCCTATCTCTGCACCTTCCTCCTTGATACCCACCAGTGCCTCAGACACCCCCCCACCCCTGGACCTCATCTGCCCGCAGCCCTTGTCCCCCTCAGCATGGGTAATGAGTGTGCAGTGTCCCCCTCTGATGGCCAGCCCGCCAGCACTCTGGGAGCATTGCCTTGAGAATTCACTTTGAGTTGTAACTATTCTTTCTTTCCTTCTTCCTTCCTCTGTGTGCGTGTGTGCGCGCGCGCGTGCGTGTGTTTAATTCCTACTTGTGAACTGTCCGAGGCAGAGGAAAAAAACTCACGTCTCTATCTCTTCTTTTTTGAAAAACAAAACCCAAAAGACTCCTGGGATTCTGCTCAGAGAACCAAAGATGTTTCCCCTCAGCTGAACTCGGCCACCATCATTGATATCCACCCTTCCTCCACCTACAGCATCCGCATGTACGCCAAGAACCGGATTGGCAAGAGCGAGCCCAGCAACGAGCTCTCCATCACCGCGGACGAGGCAGGTGCGTGCGAGAGGGTGAGGCCCACGTCCCGCAGCCCCGGCGCTGGCCCCCGGGGCCCAGATGGCCAACCCAGAATCGGGCCGTTGGCTGCGCCTGGGGGAGGCCTTTTGAAGAGTGCCCTCAAGCACTTTGAAGGCACTGTTCTTGCAACTTCGTTCAGGGTTCTCACACACAGGAACTAAAACACAGACATGGGAGGCTACCCGTCTGATGATATTTAAAGAGCTGGGCCCTTTTCCCATTTCCTTTGTTTGATGCATGGAGCCTGGGTTGACAGGAGAACCGGGAGTGTATATCTTACCCAAGGCCCGAAGGAGTCCGGATGTGAGAGGATGGTTTAACTAGGAAATGGCAAGAACATTCTGTGTGTGAGGAGTTGGGGGAACAGCGGTAGACGATATTTTATTGACTGGAAATGTCAATATTTCTATAGTAACCTTTATGGTTCTTCCTATTACAAAGAAACTCATATTCGGTGTTGAAAATTTAGAAGATAGAGATAAGCATTTTGAAGAAGGCAAAACCACCTCCCTAATCCCACCACCTAGGGCTACCTGTGGGCATGGTGCTATCGCCTACTGAGTCATTCATCACGCACGCACGCACGCACGCACACACACACACACTCCCCGCCACCACCACGCACACATGGCTACGAGGGGTCAACTGACCAGTTTGTGGAGGTCTGAGCCATTAGGCCGTGCCAGTGAAGGCTGGCTGTCAGGCCATGTCTTGGCAGGAGAGGAGGAAGCCAGCTGCCATTGAGCTGCTCTGGGGAAGGAAAGGGAAGGACCCAGGCCTGGCTCATCTCTTGGGAGAAAGACTGTCCAACCTCCAACCTCAAAGCTTTTCATTCCCTAACAGAAATCAGAGCTAATCAGCCACTACCTACTGCTGCGGTGAAATTGGAAACTTAGTCTCAGATCCCTTCTTCATCACCAGGTTTAAGGCGATCATCCCCAAATGAGTGAGAGTCCACAGGAAGTTTGTTTCTGCTTTCAGCTCGGGAATTAGGGTTGTCCTTGACTTCTTCCCTCCATCCCCTTCTCTTTGACCCTCCTTAATGGCATTCCAAGAAGACCGCACGCTTATACACCCCTTAAGTACTTGCCTCGAATTCATAAAGATACCTTCCACCATCCATTTCATAAATCTTGTATCATTAGACATGTCTGTTGTTTTCCATTTTTTATTACTATAAATGCCACTGTGATGAACATCCTTAGTGGCCTGTCTTTTGGCACTTAAGATTATTCTCTTAGGTTAAATTCCAAGCGGTAAGATTGCTGGGCCAAAACAAATGCAAACATTTAACTCTACTGCTATGTGTAGTCAATATCGTCCACAAGGAAAGGGCCTGAAACGGACAGTTCTTCCGGCACTGGGGATGAGCCCTTCATTCTCCGCCTGGGAGCACATTGGTTCTTGAAAACTGTTTTCAAGGGTGGGTGATAGGATAGCTTTATTCTTGAGTGTCTGAGGATGGGCCATTTCTACTGCTTAGAAACTCTACATGATTTCTCATCTGCAAAATGGGCATAATGATGCCTTTCTCCTCCTCACCACAGACATATGGATAATTGGGGGGGAAGGGGGAATGCAAGCTCTAAAAGTACTTTGTATTTCTCAGAAACAAGTGAGAAAATGACTGTCAACGTGCTCCTGCAGAACTAGAATCTTCTTTAAATATTTAAACAACCCACGAACTTCCTGGAATTCCATCACGCTGTATATTTAGGAAGGAGGTGCTGACCCCAAATGTAATCGTGGATGCACTACTCACCGTCTCCTCCTTATCCCTTGCTCTAACTGTACCCCACCTGGACCTCCTTCTCAAGAGAACCGTATTTTCCAGTGGTGCCTGTGGCGGCTGCCTTCGCGAAGGCCACGATGAATCCTGCTGCTGGTGCTCGCTCTTGGGCTCTGTGTGGCCTCTGCCGCACCTGGCAGTTGCCATGGCAGCATCTGTCGCCCAGCCAGGAGGCCAGGCGAAGAGCCACTCCAGGTCCCCGGCTGCAGGACCTTTCCTGGGCTCTCCGCAGACACTCTCTTGGCTTCCGGGGCTGGCCTCTGGGATTTGCCCTGCGCAGTGGCTGCTGGGGCCCCACGGAGCCTCTCTGATTTATTATTCAGACGAGCAAGGGGGAAATGCAAGGAGGGGAGCAAAGTGAAGAGCAAAGTGAAGCTCCCAAACAGAATTTGTGTTTGTCTTGGTGCATAGACTTTGTGGCTGACATGCAGAAATCAGGTTTTCTGACTTGTGACTCACGGAGAAGGTAGGGCAACTGTCCCGGCCACAGGTCCCCTCATCAGAATTGCTTGCAGTGGCAGTGGATTGCTACTAATGCTTCCCAGCAGGGATACCCCAAGGCACATCTTTTGGGGGCTACTGTCATCATCTCAAGGTGACCTTTTCCCATCCTTATTGCCCACTTTCCGTAAGAAATAAAATAGGCCACCTCTCAAGCAGGCCATCTCTCTCTCAAATGGAAGCTTCTAGAAGCTGTAGACACTCTCATCTTTATGGTAATAGAGGGCCCAGGTCTCAGGCGCAAGGACATCTCTCAGTGCCCAGCTGGAAATGTGTGTATGAGGTGGTTAGGTTGGGGTCCTCCCCCACTCCCTCTGCTTTGAAGCTGCACTCGTCTTCCAATGGCCCCTTCCTGCCCCCGGTCCTCTGCGTGTGTGCTGTGCCCTCTGTCTGGAAGGCCCTCCAAGTTCCCTGTCTCCCCAGATGACATTAGTGCCTCCTCCCCCACCACTAAATAGGAATGCTTCTGACAATTGCCTCTGAGGTATGTTGTCCTTTCTGCATGGACCTCAGGGTCCTGGGTGATGCTGTGCCCCCCTCAACATCAGCGGCCACAGGCCACTCCTGTTTCCCTCTTCATGTGTGTGCGGCACAAGGTAGACCTTTCATGGAAATCTCGTGTGGGAGGAATCGTCATAGAGAGGCCTCGCGGGATTGTGTTAGAATGGGTGTAACAGTGATCGTGTGTGTGTGTGTGTGTGTAGAATGTATTTGCACTGACATTTTGAAGGGTCTCATAAAGCAAGAAAAGTAGAGAAAGGCAAAAGGGAAGGGGTTTGGCAGGTGGAAGAAGAAGGCACACCTATCCAGAGCTCTAAGACCGTAGGAATCATCGGGACCAGCGGCCTGAGAGTCCCAGCGGTGTCCTGATGGGCTGGGGCTTGTCCCAGGTCACAAATCAAAGCCCACAGCACAGCGGACCTGAGCAGGTGTTTGGCTTGGGTCTGCCTACCGTAGTGCAAATCTTTCAATTTAGGTGCCAATTTTTGAGATTGGGAAAATTCAGATCAAAATCCAAATTTCGAGTTCCTCCCGAGTGTCCGCTTGGCACCCATCAGCTGGAGCCACGTATATAGAGGTTACCTTGAGGCCGGCCATGGGCTCCCCTCAATTAATCATCATCCCACCCTTCTTTCATTTAAGCGCTTAGCAAATTCCAGCCCGTGGGCCAAATCTCCCTTACAACCCTCAAGCAAAGAATAGGGTTTACGTTTTAAAAAGAAGACTACATAACAGAGAACTCCTGTGGCCTACGAAGTCTAAATATTAACGATTTGGCCCTTTATGTGAAAAGTTTACAGAGCCCAACTTAGGTCTTGCCGTGGTGGGAATCTGGGTTTTGGGTTTTGGATTCCCGTCGTCTCTCCCGATGCGGAGCTTAGTGACGAAGGAATCCCTGCCATCTGCCCAGAATCCTTACCTAACGTTGGGAAACAGCATTTCCCAATGCCACCACACCCAAGGTGTCTTGGTGTGAAAGTGCACAAGGGCATTGTCACACGCTCTGATGCACTCGACACGCAGCAGGGGTCTCTCTGTCTAGCACTCTCCTCCCGACTCCCCCCAGCAGCCTCTAACCCCTCAAAGAGGAGAAGGTGAGGGAGGAAGTGGAGACAGTCAGGAGTCAACAGAATTAGACCCCGATGGACCAGAAATGCACTGACTCGCCAGGTTCTTCGGCACCCGTGAGCGCGTCCATCCACAGCTGACCCTCACCAAGACCAACTTCCCCTGAAGGTCACATGTCACCTATGGCTTCTGCCCACGTTTGGGATGGCTGATCCCTTCGCTGTTTTCATTATGAATCTGCCCCTAGAACCTGGAAGTTCGGTTCTTCAGGAGCTCGCTGGGAAACCCGCTGAATTTTTTCAGATGCATCAGCGAGTGGGAGGTCAGGATTGTGGAAGGGTCGCCACATGGAGTCATTGGGTTTCCGTTGGATCCGGCCCTAAATTAACAGCCTTTTGTACCCTTCCTGATCCCATTCCAGAGCAGCAGCTCCAATCTAAAGGAAGTGTCCCCTCTCTGGGCTGAGCTGGGAGAAGAGGGGGAGAGGATATGATGAGGCTTAAGGAATAAAAGGCATCCACATGTGACAGTAAACGTGAAGCGTGGTGCACAGTAGGGCCTGGTGTGGCATCAACTGTATCCCTCCAGGGGACGCCAAATGCACAGGGTCTGCCTGTCCAGGAAGAACCCGGCACGCCCTGCACCTGAACCTTCAGCAATCTGCTTCCGTAGCCATCGTTTTTCTCCAGCTTCCATTTAGAGACTTTGGAAATTAAACCAAACAAATCACTGGCTGCCTTGCCGTTCCTTATTCATGCCCTGTATACACTCCTTGGCTAATCTAGAATGTTCTGGAATGTTCTGGAATATTCCTCCCCCTCCTCCCACACCTCTTCAGGTGTTTGGTCAAATGTCATCTCAGTGAGTCCTACCTTGACCCCCCTATTTAAAGTCCAACCCGCTGCCCACTCTGGCACCCTTGGCCCCCTCCCTCCCTCAACATTCTCCTTTGTAGAAATAGCATCTCATCACGATCAACATAGCATATAATTTAAATTAAAAATAAGTGAAAAAAGTGAATAAAAAACATAGCATATACTTTACCAATTTATTTTGTTTAGGTCTATTTTGGGTCCCTCCCACAAGGGCAGGAATAATTGCCTGTTTGGTTCATTGCCGTATCCCAACCACCAAGAACAGTGTTTGGCACATAATATGTGTTAAATAAATAAAGAGTTTAAATTAATAAGCTACTTACTTGATAAATAGTTATCACATGATGTCACCTTTTCCCCATCTAGGGGTCAACTATTCTTTGTTTAATTTGATCTTTATCAAACACCATTTGGTCTCCTCTGCCCAGCAAAGAGCATCCTTCTCACCCCCGCTGCCTCCAGCAGAGGTAAACACGTGTCTGTGGAACCCACTCTTGTACCCTAGTCCTTGCCGACTTTTGGACATGCAAAAAATATCAAGCCCTCCGTAAATCCCCCAATAAGAGAGAAATTTGGGAGTGATTCCCATGGAGATGGTTCAGCCAGGCTAAATGATCGATTTGGCACCGAGACTCTGCATGAACCCAAGAGATGGCTTCGTGTAGAAGAGGGTATTTCAAAGGCAGAGGGGAGTTCTGAGGCTGGAATCTTGCGTTCACTGATTGGAAGTGAGAGAGAGGACCATCCATGGAGATGGATGGTCCTTCCACTGCAGGGAAGCAGGAGGCAGGAGAGGAGCCCGCTGAGGAGGTGGGGAGGAGGGCCAGCCCCAGTGCCCGGGAGAGGAAAGCAAGAGCCGAGGTCTGCATCTGTCATCACTGGAAGGGTCTGTCATCACTGTGTCTTGAGCCAAACACATTTCATAAACGTTCCCTTGCCTGGAAGAGCATTAGGAACTGTATATATTATCTTCAATTATTACCGTTTTGGAGATTGAACAATTTTGGCTTCTGCAGAAATGCAGAGATTATTTATTTTGGAAAATCACCTTCATTATTAATTCTTACTTCCTAGACTTCTCCTCTCGCAAGAAAAAGCAAAATATGCTTATTTAAAAACAGAAGAAGAAACTATGCTTTCTATATACAGTATAGCCTCAGTTCAAGAGCATATAAATAAATTCTTACATGTCAGATGTCAACACAATTTTCAAAGTTAGTTAAATAAGTGAGTACCTAATGGTTGGTCTTGAATACTTTCAGCTTTTGGGAATTCAGTCTGTCTTGGATTAAATTTTACAGAAATTGTCTGCGTGCCAGGAGATGAGGAATAATTAAGCTCAAGAGCTGTAAGGAAAGCATGAAATTTCTGAAAGCAGACTCATTTTTTATTGTGTTATGTTAATCAGCATACAGTACATCATTAGTTTCTGATGTCGTGTTCCATGATTCATTGTTTGCATATAACACCCAGTGCTCCACGCAATATTATATATATAATTTTAAAAAGCTTTTCCTATAATGCTTTAGAAAATTTAGAATAGAAAATTCAGTTCCCAAACAAAAACGCTTCCTAATTATATTAGGCATGACTCTAATGTGTGCGTGTAGATTATATTCTTTTGGCGTTTGCCTTTGACATTGTTTCTATCCCTTATTTTGAGAGAGAGGTCTGGACTAGATTGGAAAAGCAAATTCTCCCCAATTCATGACTGCATCACTGACTTCACCTTTTCTGATAGAATCAAGGCCATTTTGCAAGCACTATCCTCCAGTCTTTGTTTTTAAGCATGACTGTATCTCACTGAGGCTGGGATGCCTACGTTCATAGCCTCCCCCCTGCCCCCAGAAGGCCCCACCGAAGGCCACAGCCAGAGACACCCCAAGGAAGCAGGATGAGATGCTGTCCCCACTTTACCTCCCGTTCCTCACCAACGAGATCTTCTTTAGGTCTGATTTAGAACAATTACATTAAATAATCAAGCACTCGTAGAGGTGTCAGACCTCAGAATCATTTTTTCAAGAAGGATTTTTGTGAATGAATCCCATGCTTCTCGATGACCACAGCATTATCAGCGTGAGAGAAATCGCAGATCCTCATTGGAGCTTGTATCAAAAGGCTCCTGCTTGAAGGGCATGGCCTTGTGAGCAGAAATTGGGTACAGAGCTGTGAGAACAATGATGGCAGGTAGCTGGAGGCCGGCCCCTCCCTTGGTCCTTGCGCCGGAGCTGGCCTCAGTGCTAACACCGCCTTCTCACGTGGGGACTCATGGGTAGACCCAAGAGCCTACAGCAGGCCCAGCAAACCAGCTGTCCCCAGGAACTGCCGGCTTGAGAGATGCATGCTCTGCGTTTCGGTTGGCACCTTGCTTTACCCTTAAAGCAGGGACTTGCTCTGGACCCAGATCGGGAGGCCGTGCAGCTCAGAGTCAGCTGGGGGAGGACAGCCTGGTACTAAGGTACCTCGGCGCAAGTGCCCGGCGCCCCTGTGATTGCAACGGTCCCCACGCTGAGGTTGGGGAGACTGGGGGGGGACGCCCAGGTGGGGGCAGGCAATGCCAGTGGGGGGAAAAGAAAGCTCGAAGATAGAAGGTCAGATCTGCCCAGGGCAGGTGCGTTTGGGTTCCACCGAGATGTTGGGACAGAGGGAGATAGAGACGCAGGGAGCCCAACACAGGTCTCGATCCCAGGACCCTGAGCTCATGATCTGAGCCGAAGGCAGCTGCTTAACCAACTGAGCCACCCAGGCGCCCCTGACCTTGTCTCTTATTATTTGCTAAAAACACACATTAATTGCTAAGAAAACACAAACAGGTTTGAACCTACTTCCCTCAACCAACGAGTCCACCAAAAGCTCCCCCATTGTTTCCTCCCCCCACCACCACAGAGATGGCCACTCTGATACCCCAGGACCCCACCACCTCCATTCCTGAGAATACACTTGCGTCTGTGCTCAGACATTGTTCCTTCAAGCGTACCTTTTCTTTTCGTTATACGAATTTCCTTCTTTCCCTCCCCTTGTGTCAAACACCCAATGATAATGATTATTATTGCTCGTATTTACTGAGTACATTATTCTCATAACAATCCTATGACATGCATTTTATTGCCCTGTTCTATAAAGAAGGAAACTGAGGCACAGAGGAATTAAGTAACCACACAGCTCCTAAGTGAGATAGCCAGAATTTGAACTCGGAAAGAAACATCGCAACACCCATCAGCTTAGCAGCTCCATCCGGGTATTACTCAAAACTCCTGAACCAAAGAGACCATGTTTCCCTTGACCTTGCCTCTCCCCTGATCTGACTTTTATCTTTCCCCTCCACCGACTTCCAAACCCTTCAAAGCAGTTCACAATCCGTACTGCTGCTTTCTCATCAGCCCCGTGCTCCTCCCCCTTCAGCAAAGGGGCATCTCCACGTCCACAGAAATGACCCTCGCACAGCTCAGCGGGAATGGCAGAACCGTCAATCCCCCCAGAGGGGTCTTTCCCTCTGAGTCCTGAGTTCCCTGTTGCTTCTACCTCTTGGAAGATGCTTGAGCATCCGCCATGCTGTAGGCCGGTCTTTCTCGCGATACGTAACTTCTATTGTTCTGGAAACATGTGAGCTCTCGGCGGACTAAAGCGTGTCCTGCCTCTTAGTTCTACACTGTGTGCCTGGTGCGAGCACATTTCTGATACCCAGTGACTGACTAGAACTGGAAGGTGATTGGAATCTCTACAAGTCTTGGAAATAGGGTGGTGTGAGTTGCACGCTTCGACTCTTTAACTCTGCTTCTGCCTTCTGAGGCTACCACTCCTGGGTCACGAGAGTTTTCAAGCAGAAAGTGTGAAAATCCAAAGCCATCAAAGGGACTCGAAAGCAGAAGAATCCTGATTTTTTTTTTTTTTTTGCCCCAATAACTCCGTGCCAACTGAATGACCCCAACGCCATGTCCCTAAATCCGAGTTCCAAGGGAAAAAGAAGGGTCTTCGATAGGCACCCCGGGGTTTCATAAGAGCTGTGTTGTCTTACCCCTTGTGTCTTACCTGGGAACCTGCTCAGACTTGAGTTGATTAATCACGTTGTCAAAGGTGTGGTGAGGAAGAACGCAAAGGTGTGGTGACAGGTTCCCAAGGTTCGTTTTTCGTGGGAGCGGGGACGCACAGGGTGAATTTGGTACCCAACGACTCGACCCGATTGATCTGCTCCCTAAAGCTGCAAACACGCTTCCCTCCACTGCCGGGGGCCTGTCTCCGGGGCCCGCGTGTTGTGTAGACGTCAGCCTGCTCTGGAACTCGGTTCTAACCTGCGGGTTTTGGTCTTTACAGCTCCTGACGGCCCACCTCAGGAAGTTCACCTGGAGCCCCTGTCATCCCAGAGCATCAGGGTCACCTGGAAGGTAAACCGAGCAAACCCTTAATTCCTGGCCGTGTCCGCGGGGTCAGCACTTGACGCAGTGCCGTGTCAGGATCCCGAGACCGCGGCATTATGTGAAGGAAGCAGCGTTGCTTTACATGCTGGAGCACGCTGGTCACAAGCAGCCCGTGAGCTCCCACTGCCCCAGGGGTCTTAAAGTCACTCACCCGGCGGGGGACACTGTCTCGGGAATTAGTCATCCCTGGATGGGCTCCTGCAGACGATGACTGCAGACTCTACCCAGGAGGATCTTGTTGGGTCCCCACCTGTCGAGTCGCACTGGCTCTTCCAGTTCTGAGGTTCCCTCTCCTCTGCTCGCCCCCTTTCGCCGCGTCCCCGCTCAGAGCAGAAGCCAACACCCACAGTGGGGCCCTCAAGCGGCTTGCCCCTAAAACCATAAAGACCTAAAGTGCCACCCCCGTTGTTGGTGTTTTCCTTCTGGTGCCGGCTCTTTTGTAGAGGGAGCTGCATCCGTAACGGAGAAGGCTGCTCATTGTCGGGGTGGCTCCCATCTCCGGTGCCGATGCCACAGCCCCTTTGCACGAGCCACGTCGGCACCGGTGGACAGCGGGCTGGGGGTGTTCGGCCGCACAGACGGCGCCGGCCGGGCAGCATGGGAAGGGCTGGTGTTTCTCTCTCGGAGCCTATCCGCCAGCTGCGAGCATCACACACTATACAGTAAAAGGCACTCAGCGAGCCACAGCCCCGGACGCATCCTGGCCGCTCTGCAGACAGAATGCCAACTCACTCCATCTCGGTTAAAGGCTGTGAGGCCCCCTCCCCGGCTCTGCTCAGTCTCACCCTTTGCCACGGAGCAAGGCCAGCTCTTCCTGTGGCCCCTAAAGCTTTCTGGGTCCTGCCTGAGAAAGGCATCTGTCCGCAGAGCTCGTGCACCGGAAAATGGAAACTTTCGAGACTTTCCAGGCACGGTGTCCTTTCTGTCTCCAGAGGAGAAAAAAAAGCACAAGTCAGTAATTTGCAGTTATAGTATTTCTTCTTAATGTCGAAAGAATGAATACGCCATGGGCTATGGAAAGAAAGCCCTGCTTCTGTTAGATCAGGAGTCGGTGGGCATGCGCGGTTCGTGGAGCAGTGGTTTCTCTTGGGGTGGTGGGCGGGTGTCGGGGGGCCCGTCAGCGCAAACAGGTGTCCGGGAGATTTAACAGACCGAACCAGGTAAGGATCCCCGTTCGCTGGCTTGCCGTTTCACATTGGCCTGATTATGTAATGAAAGTGCGTCCCTGATTCAACTGAACAGTATGCTTTTTTTTTTTTTAAGATTTTTATTTATTTATTTGATGGAGAGAGAGATCACAAGTAGGCAGAGAGGCAGGCAGAGAGAGAGGGGGAAGCTGAACAGACAGCCCGATGCGGGGCTCGATCCCAGGACCCTGAGACCATGACCTGAGCCGAAGGCAGAGGCTTTAAGCCACTGAGCCACCCAGCCATCCCTGAACTGTATGCTTTTATCTACAATCCAAAGTATATGCAGAGGACATTTTCCTGCATGAAATATACCTTGATTTTATGGTGTAAAAAACGAAGATTTGCATTTTGTGTAAGGAAACTGACCAGAAAGGGAAAGAGAAAAGGAAGTAAAGAAAGAAAGAGAAATCACATTAACCCAGAGAGGGACCCCTGCCCCTGTCAATGGGACAGAAATACCGCGGTCGTGGGGGGAGCGAGCTGGAAACTCATTGGGGGGGTCACAGGACAACTGACGGAAGTGAAAGCCGCACTCAAGGGAGAGAGGAGTCGGAGGGGACAATGGTGCCGCAGCTTTGGTGGGAAAACGGCCATTTTAGACTCTCGACCTCTGAAAGGTCCCGGGCACTCTGGCGGCCTTCGACCCTGGAGCTCAATACTGTTTAATTATAGCATAAGCAACCCTTCTGTGACATATCCCTTCTATTGAACAAAGTAAACAACACAACTTTCCCTGTTTATTTTAGCCATGTCTATCACCAAGGAAAAGTTCCAAATTCTTAAAATTTCAAGCCTGATGAAGGATCCCCATGGCCCAAAGAATGTTGACCGAGAGCCCCTGGACTCCCGAGGCCATTCAGCATTGGCTGCGGTCTTTCACCCCCACTTTGCCCCCGTTCCAACAGGCCATTCACGTGCCCACCGCTAGCATCCCCCTCCTCCTTCGCTGTCATTGTCGACACTGTTTGTTACACCCTCCCCCACCCCACCCCGTCCAGTCCTGCGTGACTCTGGAAGGAATTGTCTGAGCCCCTGTGTGACCCTCTGTCTTGGTGACAGCTCTGTGAGGCCCCATCCCATGGGTTCTACCTTCCGTCTGCCTGCACCTCCTCTGTGGTTCAGAGAGCTGCTTAAGGTCAAGGAGGACCTCGTTCACCTCTGGTCCCCAGTGGCTGGCACGCTTGCACGAATGAATGAGTGAGGGAACAAATGATTGGATGAGGACATCTGCGCGTTGAGAATGATGGGGTCCACAGCCCCAGTGTTCCAAATCACAGCAGCCTCCCAAGCATTCCATCTTTCAGAAACTGCCATGGAGAAGGCACCCAGCTACGAGGAACTCGGAGCCCCAGGCCGTACTATCGTGAGGGTCTGACTCACGCTGCGGGGAAATTCCCCGGAGCCTACGGTGGTGGGCGCCCAAGGCTGTCATCCCCGCTCCACGGAGCACACACACCCACCACTTTCCGGATGCTTCTACTGTAATTTATTGAAAAATAAATGACAGTAATGGTTCAAAAATTTGTGATAAGTGTCAGAGGAAATGGCCCTCTGCACGTCACATCAAATGTCAGCCCTCGGGAAGATGTCCAAGAACCAGTACCCTATTAAATTGGGCTTTTAATAATTTGAAGTACTTGGAGTTAAATAAAAACACTGCACAGTGCCTTGACAGGAACTTGAGAGATAGCATTAGTGGTTCTAAATAAATAAAAAGGAAGTAAATGATAATAAAGATTCCTTTTCTAGCTCTTGTTCCTCCCCTTTGAAAAGCAGAAGGGTTTGCCTAAGCGAATGCAATTTCTTGCCGTTTTTGTGGCGTTGTTCGGAATCAGAAAGAATAGGGGGGAGCCTGGGCGGCTCTGTCAGTTAGGCACCTGACCTTTAATTTCAGCTCAGGTCACAGTCTCGGGGTCATGAGATCAAATCCCACGCTGAGCTTGGAGCTCAGCTCAGAGTCTGCTTGCCACTTTCCCTCTGCTCCTTACTCCTCCTCTCAAATAAAGAAAGAAATAAAATCTTTTAAAAATCAGAAAGAATATTTAAAGCTACCGATTATTGATAATATAGTTAATTAAGTACCTGAAAATCATAAACGTAAAGGAGAATTCTTTGGTTTTTCAGAAAATCATGGTTTTAGTCTACCTCCCTAAGTGTCAAAATACTGACAGAGTAAGTGTCTTTTGACAGTGCCTGTCACCTTCTCTTCTGGTCAGTCTCAGAATCAACGAACCCCATTTTATTGCAAATGAAGGACAGTTTGATTGCCTGCTGTCTGTATGTGTTCACAATATAAGATCTTAAGTATCTGAAATATTTAACCATTACAAGCATCTCAAAACATTTCTCCAGAGGATGCAATTTAAGGCAGAGATGTTTTTTCCTATTGATGTAGATATTTTCTTTTGTTTTGAATGAGAAGCCTTTTCAGAGTCCTACGCTATTCCAAAACTATGAACATTTCCATTGTTTAAATATTACAGCACTAAAAACAGTTATCCAATTGATGACTCAGGACAATGTCCTGAGAATGATTTTGCCACTTTCTAGCCCCTCTGTATCAAAACCCTTTGGCTGGGTTTTATTTAGAATGAACAGTGTTGCAGAAGAGATTACCTGATTTCCATAAACTTTGAACATTGCATATTCAGGGATTTAATTAAGTTTCAGCAATCCAAAGAATAGTTTTAACTAAAACACCACATCTGCACAATCCCCAGTAATTCCAACTAATTGAGACATCATTGCAATATGTTATGTTTCCCAGATGAGCTCTTACAATGGGGAAATGGCTTAGCTTGTCATTTAAAAACAGAACTGCCTTATTGCCAGTGACCTTCATCATAATGATTTAATAAACTGCAGGCTCCACTTGACTCCTGCGTCTAAATCCCTCTACCCAGGAAGTGGCACTCCACGTTGGAAAAGGACTGTCTTCTAGAATGGTATTTCCTGGCTGGGGTCCCTGGGAAAGCAGTCTTTTTGAGCATTGCTCTCAGCAGGGCATTGTGCTCAACTTTGCATGCATTATGCCATTAGATCTGTGCACTGGGTATACTGGGTTTCGTACAAACTCCTGACATTGAAGGGATTTGCTCAAAATCTGAGGGCTTCGGGCTGTCAGGTCGAGGACCCTCACCGACGTTTTCCGACTGGTTTCTAAGCAACCGATAAGCTAAGGTACACAAAGTGCCAAGATGGCGGCTTGTGCACAGTAAGATTCAACAAATATTAGTTTCTTGTCCTGTTCCTTCCAACTTCATGTTATAAATTTTACTCGACTTTAATATCAGAGAAAATAGGAAAAGTGTAATTTCTACCTTATCCCTCTTTCTTTCCAAATGTAAACTGAGCCTTAGCATACCTGGAGGAATAAGTCGACACCCCCTTTTTCCAACATCCACTGACATTCAAAAGGGTTGCCTTGAAATTAATTTTACTTCATTCCTTGACTCTCGCTTTAATCCTCAGGCTATGAAAAATTACAAAATTTACATTTCTTAATCAATTTGTTCTAGTGTTGGATTTACAGCAGCTTTATTAAAAATCCCAATGACCAACATGTCTTACAAATATTTAAGGAACTGTCAGCCCTTCTCATATTAACAAGTCAGCCTCTTTCCCCTCTAACAAGAGAACGAAAATCCAAACTGATTGCAAAACCTCTCGGTTGTCCACATACCCTATGATTATTCTCTCTCAACTTCTGACGTTGACTGGCTCTGTGAGGGTAGAGGGCGGGGCGTATTTTATTTTGTTTGTTTTGTTTTTGTTTGTCCACTATATCCCCAGTAGAAGTATATTTCAATATTTGTTAAATGACTATATGAACCATTCCCATTGTATACATTCATGTTAAAGTATTCATATCAAAAGGGGCTACCTTTTCTTTTAGAAGCCCTTGGACTATATTCGCATCTAACTTTTTGTGCATGTGCTTGTATGAAATATACAAATCCCTTTCATAAAAGCATTCGTTGCTTATTTGCCTCACTTGGCATATATTTGGCATATCTCTCTCCACCTATCCCTTGGATTAGCCCTCCTGGTTTAGCCATGGCATTGGCCTTCACCAGCAACCCTAGTTCTCTGTCCCAGAAAAGAGCCTCAAGCCAGGCTGCCCAAAGGGTCCTGGCTCGCCTCCCAACCTAAGCAGGCGATTCTCCTGGTTCCCAACCCCCAGGTGTAGCAAAAAGATGCTGGCCACTTTCCAAAGGCTGCTTAGCAGCCAGGAGCGTGGGTCCAGGCCTGACACCGGGCATGCTGGAGAGGTTGGCTCACACTCAGTGTAGGGAGGCCCGTCCCAGTGTACCGCTCCAGCTAATTGACCCTGACAGGATGCCAACTGGGCTTGGACTAAGGACTAGGACCAAGGCCATCTCCATTCATCGCCGGCAGTCCTTTCAGATGGTTAATTCTGAAAGCTTCACACTGAGCCTGGATGAACCTGACAAGGCAAGGAACCCGAGAGCAGGCACTTCCGGGGTTCTACTTCAGAGCTGTTAGATTATAAACCACGAGGGTACAGTGAGTACAAAAATACCGATAGTATTTTTGCCTTGGCAGAGAACGTATCGTCAAGGATACAAATATGAATGGTGCGTAAGAATCACGAGGTCCTAACTAAAAGAGCATTCTGGACATGACTTGATGACCAGTCATAGGTCTGTCTTTGTCTGACACATCAACATCACATTTTGTAAGTGAATTAGGTCCTAAAGTTGGGACATCCGGCTAAAAATTGCTCATGGTTGAATAATATTGAAAATTGCGTGTCTATTAAGTACACTGTGCGTAATTTCGGCTATGAAATCTTACAGGGGATATATATAGATAGATATATCTATAGATATATAGATATATAGATAGATATGATATAGATATAGATAGATATATCTATCTATATGAATATATAATACTTTCAGTAAAAAATGGAGACTATATACAAAAATATCACTGGACAACACTTGATTATGCATAGAGTAAGATTAACATAAGTTAAATGTATCTACAAGTAAATCTCATATAATAAGAATATAATATAATATAATATAATATAATATAATATAATATAAAAGTACTGGATTAGACGTCAGGAAAATTAATTATTACTCCCATTTCTACACCTCATAAAAATGACCTCAAGCAAGTTACTTTGCCTTTGCTGAAACCCGAAACCTTTACACTAGTTCCATTCAGAGCGTTCTTTTCATTTTTTCATAAACGAATAAACATGCTGATGAGTATTATCTTCCCTACTCATCTGTCAGCACTCATTTGATAACAGGGAGGATGAAGGACATGAGGGCACTTGATACTCTGAAGGATGGGCCCTAGGACAGCCTTGATTTTGATCTCCAGCCTGGACGCTGGCCCCCTAGTGGCTCTGGATAGCACAGCCTTTTCCGCCAACAATACATTCCAGTAAATGTAAATCTTTTGAAATTTGCCTGACCATATAAATAAATAAATAAATTTATCTTAAATAATGTAATAATTGCTGGGTAGGTAGTGATTTTAAGAAAAATATTCATAAGACCGTCTCGGAAAATACTAACTCTACTTCTAACAGAATAAAGCAGAAGTCCAAGTGATAGTGAATATGGAGCCAAGTATTATAAATGAGCTGATTGGCAGCCATCAAGCGAGTGAGTAAATGAATATACACTATTTTCTGTGCCTCGTTTTCCTAGAGAGCACTCATTAAGCCACGTTGCTGATAACACATTTCTCATCTTATCAGAGAAATCAAATAAGGTAGAGATGTTAGTAAATGAGCACAGATGTTAGAAGGAGAAATCAAGCAAATAAACGAGAATGTGCCCAACTAAGAATTCCGCAGACATCAGGTGACACCCGTTATGTCATAGACATGTCTGCTGAGGCAAAGGAAGAAATCCAATGTGCCTTTTATCATGTCAAACCAGGCTGCACAAAGTTCCCTGTGGTCTGTTTCAGGAAGAACTCAGGCCAGGTCAGCCGTGAGCCAATCGCTGTAGGAGACTTTTCTGCATCTAGTTTCCACATTCCCTTTTCATGGTAACATGAAACAGAACAGAAAAACACAAATGTATGCTTTCAGGTTCATTTCGCCAGCACAAATACATTTAACCCAATGCGCTAAGATGTACCTAACTAACTCTATCTCAGGGTAACCTCCCGCCATATTTATAAAAGCTACCTCCTCTTTGTATTAAAATCTTCGAGAACTAGTTTTAGGTTCTTGTAACTCTCATGATGGATTCCTCCCATGAGCACATTCTTTTGAAAATTTTAACTTGAGATGTAAAATAAAAGGGCTATGTGCTTTGAGTAGTCATAGAAATATAGGAAATGAAACGATTGTGCCTTTTAAAGATGTATTGTTATTTCTGTTTTTTCTGAAAGTTACAGGCTAATGTTGGAAATAAGCCCTGTTTTTATCTAAATGACAAGAATTCAGGAAGTGTATTCTTATTGACTTCTGGAAGTCAGAATTCCCAAGAAAGTAAGGAATGAGGCAGAGAATGGGCAGTGTCCCCCCCCCCCCCGGGGGGCTCTGTGTAGGATCCAGGGCTATCTCTGCATTTGGGCCCATGTCAGGCGCATTCCCTGTCTGAGAACCAGAGTGGTCCCTGGGGGATCCCACATCCACGATAGCCTGTTTCTGGCACGGGAAATGATCCTACTGGACACTTTCTCAATGCTCTTCTCCTCCTATATCCATTTATGAGTGTTCATGCCTGAAATTCCTTCAGTTGGGGCTAATGCTTTTCATTACCCAAGCACAGATACGAGACAAAGGTAAATAGCTCTATGGAAGCAATGTCCCTCTATGCTTCAATTATGACATAAAGTGTCCATGGTAGATATTAAATCCATGACTAAAAGTCTGCTATTGATGCAGACATTGCTCGTCGTCTTCTGATAGAACATGGGTTCGGACTCTGCCGTCCCAGCAAGGAAGGGGACGGACTCCATCAAGCACTCACCCTGAGCCCTGGCCTCTCTCCAACCTTCACAGAGGTGCCTCTCCTCCCACCATTGCTTGCCTCCCATCCTCGCCCCACCTGCAATCCCAGCCCACCCCATGAATTCTACCCCACCCCCTGCACTCTGATTCAGTCCGCAACACTGTGTCCCCCCGGGGTCTGCAAACTGTTTCTGTCAAGGGCCAGAGAGAAAGACCTCCAGCCTTGTGAGCTACAGAGTCTCTGTCTTAACTCCTAGCTCTGCCGACCGTGGCACAGAGGCAGACGGCCAGGAAAACTGACTCAGGCACGCTGACATTTGAAGCGTGTCATCTTCATGTGTCACAAAATATTCTTCCGCTTTTGAATTTTGCAGCCATTTAAACATGTAAAATATATATATATATATATATATGCGTTCTTAGCTAAGGGCCATATAGAAGAAATGGCCATCGCCACTGCTTGCGCAATGTCTAGACACACAGGTGAGAGCTGTCTCTCAAAGCCTCACAGTCTCCAGGTGCACTGTTTCCTGGCTGGACCCTGGCTACGCCTCTTGGTGGCCCGTGGACCTGTCTCCTACAGCCCCTTCCCACTGTTTCCCTGCTCTTTCCCTGGTCCGAACCTGGACATCTCCACTCTCTGTGTCATTTCTCTCCAACGGACTCCACTCCCAGACCCTGGGACACCCACGCCCCTTCTGGCCCACTCTGTTTCTCAGAAACATCGAGACATCTAGAGGCCCTGACGTAAAATGTGGGATATTCTGGAGACCAGCTCTCAGAGCCAACATACAACAGCAGCTGGGGTCTGCATATGTGCTGTGAATTCCTCTGTTAGGTCTTCGGCAGAAACCACTGGAGAAGCCACTGAGGCTGGTGAGAAGTGCTGCGTGTGGTCACCACACGGTGTGGTGTGCAAAGAACAGTGAGATTCAGAAAAAGGAGGGGGCCCAGCAAGAGTAGCTCTTCAACATGTTAGTTGGTTGGATGAATAAACGAATAAATGAATAAGTGACTGAACGAATGAATGAATGAATGAGTGAGTGAACGAAAGGAGAGCCACCCCACACTTTATAAATTAAATAAATGAAGTCCTGTTAGGCAATAGTTCACCTCAATTTCACCCCATAAAACTGTAAGAGCCTGTTTCTAAAATTCTACACGTGTTTTCCAAGCCCGAGTACATGCTTGGCCGTCGCCTCCTCCCCAGCTGCCAGATCTGACGAGAACTCAGTGCCTACCAGCTTCAAGTCAGAGTTCTTGGCCTCTCAATACTGTGCCTATTTCAAGGTTCTGTCATTCATCCTTAATTTCTCAGACCTGCACTGAATAGCTCCTGCCATCCCTTTCCGCACAGTCAGCACAGAAATCTCCCGAAGGGTCACTTGGAGCTGTTCCTTCCGGGGTCGTCTCTAGTTATCTCGCCCGGGTGCAGTGGGGCAGGCCGATTGCATTCCCGTGAGGCCGTCCCTCTGCAGCAATGGCTGGGCTTCCTGGAGGCTCAGATGAAATGCTCCTTCTCTGAGAATCTGGGAATCTTTCTGCCAAACCGGGAAAAGACACCTCTCCCTTTTCCCTTCCACGACCCCCATGCCATCCGTCGGCGCTGCAAGCACCACGCTCTGCTCTACTCTCAGGTTCCCTTGCCGGTCTCCCCTCGTGCAGGATAGACCCCAGTTCCTGCTGCTGCATTAAATGCATCCATTCTCTACACAAGCTCACCGAGTAGCTTCTATTTATGTCGGGGAACAGGGACGGGGACGGGAAGGAGTACACGAAGATAAGAGAGACAGTCCACAGCCCCCGGAATAAAAGGGAAATGAGGCCAGGTTACATTTCAAGTGAATTTGGAAGAACCGAAAAGGAGAATGTTCAATTCATTTTTCACCTGAGTTACTTAATATGCCTGAGTAGCATGGCGTTCTTGGAACGCAGAAATCTGCAGCAGAGGCGTTAGCTCTCTGGTTGGTCAGCCGGCGAATCCTGGCATTGAGCCCAGCCCGTTCACCTGCACTGGGAAGGGGGAGGGACGTGTGCAGAAATTGGACCTGGCTGGTGGCTTTCTAAAGAAGAGAGGCCTGCTCTGATCATTCACATCCTTGATGATGCTGTGAGCGTCTGCACATCCCTGTTCTTACTAACTTTTTAAAGACCTCTGTATCTGCCACAGGCAGCTCCCAGTCTCATTGGGATGGACACGTAAAATAGACACTTGCAAATCACAGATCCACTGACGCCGTGCTCCTGTTGTCATGGAGATGGAAAGACACAGTTTCTTAAAGGAAGTGGGGGCTGGAGGGGGGACCAGAAGCTGGAGGAAGGACACCTGGAAGGATGAAAGAAGGCCGTTTAGGGAGACGACAGGGAGAGAAAAATGGCAGGGCTAGAAAGGGGAGAGAGAGAGTTCCCTGCATGGCAGATAAATGAGACAAATGGAAAGAACCCAGGCTCATTACCGGATCCGAAGGTAAATGAAAGGAAGAGTAGTAGTCAACACAGGAAAATAATTAATTCCTCCATGAGAAGCATAAGAGTGACTAGAGAAGGACTTCTTCCAGAACTGTGGCTCACTCGAAGGGGCTGGGGAGCAGGTAGAAACAGGACACGTGTCGGTCAGAGCGGTCCGTAAACAACAGCATCTTCTGGTGCAGAAAGGCGATCAGATGATTGCATTCTGCAATATACACTGAGCCTCAGACTTCCTTTCTTTTTTTCCTTATTTAAAAAATTTTCCATTTACTTACTCCCCAAAGTCTTCCTTTAATAGATAGTATAAGAGGACTGCTTGCCAGGTGGGATTTGCTATAAATCTGTGGGTCCGCCGGAAATGATCCTTATTCTAAAAACATATCACCCACGAGCTGGCCAAACCAGCATGCGAACTCCGGAATCCCTGCTTTAAGAAGGAAAAGAAAAAGGATGACATGGTGCAAACAGGTTGGCTCCTCAGATGCTCTTTGCTTCCCTTGATGATGGGGCCCGGGATGTGATGCTGGACCCCTCCCAATCCTGCCCGGAGCTCTCATCCTGCGGCGGGAGCCGCCGTGCCAAGTGACCGCAGGGAAGCCGCTCTCAACTTGGACCCCAGTTGCACGGTGCTGCTGAGAGCTTCTCTGCACTGGCCGGTCCAGGCCCCTGATCGACAGCCACATCGTGGGCCTGGGGTCCAGGCATCTCTTCTGTCTTCAAACCGTTCTCGTTAGCCCTGTGCCCAGTCAGATTATAAGCCTGCAACTGACGTCATTCCTGCCCATCCCTTTTTTTGCACCTCATATATACTCAAAACCATTCTCTTCTGCATCTACAGTGACATTTTCTGAGAATGTCCACTGTGCTGAAGCCCGATTTTGGACAAGTGAGTGGATGAGATTTCAGACATGTTTGTGAGAATCCTTAGGCACTTGGAGCGTGCAGTCAAGTCCTTGGAAACCCGACATTCGATGCGGAACAGTGGCCACGGGAGGGGAGGGAATTCATTAGTTCTTGCTGAACCGAGGGTGAATCAGTGCGCGTTGGGGTGGGGGCCGGAGGAGAGAGAACCCCTTGGATGGAGGCAGTCGAAGGGAGCGGACGAGCTGGAAGTGGAGGGGGCTTTGGAGAAGGAGTTGGGCTTTGATAGAGGAGGAAGAAGAGCGGTCTATGATGAGGGCTTCATGAGATGGGAAAACACAAGAGAGTGGGAATTTCCATGCTTGTTCAAACAGCCAGAGAGAATCCTGGGTAACATCCAGGGATCATTAGCCTGGAAAGACTACAGCCGGGCTTGAAGCTCACAACGGGCACTGCTGAGATTTGGGGAGAAGGGGGCGTGATCGAAGTGGTATCTTAGGAAATTTGCCTTCTCCAGTATCTGCCACCCAGATTCAAAGTATGTTCAAGATGTCTACCTGATTTCCTGTTTTTCTTTTCTTCCTAAACCACCATTAATTTCATTCATTTAGTTTTATGAAACAAATAATTTTTTTTGACCCATTTTGTCAATCACAATCTGATGCTATTTAATGGCCAGAGAATTATATTCTAAAACTGCCTTTCCCGTTAGGGTTTCTCCCTTATGTGCATCTACCTTTATCCCAGGTAAATGCATGCTCCAAGGCACGGATGTTTAAAGCACCATCCGAAACCTATTTTATTTTTTTTAAGATTTTTAATTTATTCATTTGAGAGAGGGAAAGAGAGAGAGAGCACGAGCAGAGGGGGGTCAGAGGGAGAGGGAGAAGCAGGCTCCCCGCTGAGCAGAGAGTCCGATGTGGGACTAGATCCCAGGACCTTGGGATGATGACCTGAGCTGAAGGCAGACGCTTAACCAGCTGAGCCACCCAGACACCCCCAAAACATACTTTAAGGTAAAGGATATTGTGCACTAATTTGTCTGGGGATGACATGAAGCGCATTGCAAGACTATTCCTCATGTCCTGTCCCACCAGCTTGTTATCCATTCAACTCGGAGAAGGTCTCTGGGGTCACTTTCAAAAACACTTTGGAACTTGCACAACAATCCCTAAAATTTCCTAGGTTGAACGTACAGAATTCCTCTGTTTATGGACTTTTAAGAAGAGATCTGAGTTTTCAATATGTTCTCAAGGATTTTTTTAATGTAAACACAGCCCTAAGGAGAAATCTGACTACCCAGCCTACAAAGTAATAATAAACCATAAACTTTGCCTGACATAGTTAGAATTTTGGCTTGTATTTATGAAATTTCTCTTCATGTGATTTGTTAAATGTTTCTTTGATTCAAATGTCTATCATATGGCGCCTGGGGGGCTCAGTCGGTTAAGTGTCTGCCTTTGGCTCAGGTCATGACCTCAGCGTCCTGGGTTTGAGTCCCACATCAGGCTCCCTGCTCAGTGAGGATTCCCCCTCTCACTCTGCCCCTCCCCATCACTCATACTCTCTCTCTCTCAAATAAATAAAATATTTTTAAAATGCCTATCATAAATGAAGCTAGTTAGAATGTACTTTCATCTATGGGAGGGAAAAAAAGAAGACTCCTCCCTACCTGTACAACCATATCATAAACCCAAGAAGCTAAAAGTCAACAAGCAGATCCCCTTGCTTTTGGAAGATTTAGCTAAATTGGTTGTCCCTCTATGTAAACATTTTCTGATGGGCATTTGCCTCTACTCTCTTCACTTGCTTCTTAACCTGATGCCATAACCACCATACTGTGATCCTGACTTTGTATCTGAGACGGTCTTAAGCTTACACAGGGAGCCAGTTGAAAAATTAGAATATTTAATGGGCATAAACCAATCTTAAAAAATATATATCATTTATATTTGTTTCACCATATTTAACATTTAAAAACTATGTGAAATCAGAAAAAAATGTCTGTTTTAAATTTGACTGGTAGATGACTCTTGCAGGGAAATAAATTTTATTAATTAATTAAATGACATTAATGCAAATGCAGTGGTTGTGGTTAGACAATTTCCATGGAATCAAATTCTCAAAATCTAAAATCTTTAGATCCGATTTCATACAAAGGGAAAAGTCATAGCTCATCACTGGGAAAACAAGACTGCAGAGGGATTTGCTTGTAAAAAAGGGATGAGCTCCCACGTCAGGGTCCAACAGTGCCAACTTAACTAAGGGCGTCATGATTTAGACGACTGTTTCCTTGATTTCCGTTGGAACTGTGTACACGCATGAAATCAGAGTGGTTGTTGCAATCCAAGAAAACCAAAAATGAGGAAACTTGATTTTAAAAATGTGATTTTACTGCCATCTAATTCCACTGGGAGGGGGGCATATTAGGCAATTCATACACCACGCACGACCTCCTCCCCTCCCAGTCCCAGACCCTGGCCATCCTTCCAAGCCCACGGGGGCCGGCCTCTTCAAACCACTCTGAGTTTGCCACTTCCTGGACGCCCGCCGGCCTTCACCCTCCAGTGCCCGACGCTTAGACATCTGAGATTCTCCGTGGTTTCCTAAGTGTTTACTGCCTCTCTCCAACTGGCCTGTCAGCACTTTGGGGACAGAGGAAACCTTTCACAAATACACGTACACGCTTGCACCCCCACACACATAAATACATACATGTACTCACACATGCACACAGACATACCACAAATACACATACACACTTGCACACACTCACATACAAACACACATGCACTTGCACACGTGCACACAGACATAAACAACACATGTACTCTCACACATGCACACACAGACATAACACAAATACACATACACACTTGCACTCCCCCCACACATGCACACATGTACTCACACATGCACACAGATATAACACACACACCTGTACCTACACACACGTACACACAGACATAGCACACACATGCACTTGTTCACACACTCACATATGTACACGCATGTACCCGCACACACAGACATAACACACATATGCACTTGTTCACACACTCATACACATACATGCAGGTACCCTCACACATGCACATATAGACATAACACACTCATACATACACACTTGCACACACACATACACACATGCACTTGCATACATGCACACAGACATAACAAACACACATGTACTCTCACACGTGCACACACAGACATAACACAAATACACATGCACACTTGCACTCCTCACACACACATGCACACATGTACTCACACATGCACACAGACATAATACACACACCTGTTCTCGCACACATGCACAGACATAACACACATATGCACTTGTTCACACACATATGTACACATGTGTACCCGCACACAGACATAACACACTCATGCATACACCCTTGCACACGCACATATCTCTCGACTACCTGAAAGTCTACACAATCTTTATTTAGAGCATCACTGTTGTGTTGTTCTCATAACATACTTGATAAGAGTTTTGTTTCTTTTAAAAGCCCACGATATGGGCCAAAGCATTTTGTCTTCGATGCAGCACGATATGGGCCAAAGCATTTTGTCTTCGATGCAGCACACCCTCTGTCATTAGCAGAGAGTAGCTAACTCTAGCCTCACCCCTGCCCGGTTTAAATCACCACCATGAAGTGATTCCGAAATGATTCGTGCCTTCATGTCGGCGGCGGACTCCTTTCACACGCAGCTTCCAACTGGAAACACCTTTATTCTGGAACATTCGATGAGAGTGTAAGCTCCACAGGGGCAGGGACCTTGTTGCAAAAAATCGTTTCTGCTCCCCAGTGCCTCGGACAAGGTGGCAGAGCCGCTCTAGCTCCATAGATTCTGCCGGGTGAAGGTGTGAAAGTCGGCATACCCGCGTGACAGTGCTCGGTGTCCCTGAGGCCCGCGAACACACCTGGTGTTTCCGACTTCCGGAGGAAGGGCACTCGGCCACGAGCGTGGGTTTGCCGCTAGCACCCCGACCCAATCCCACCAGGACACCTGTTGCTATTATTACCGTGACCTTCAGACCTTGTTCCGCTTCCCTAAGAGCAGGGCGGGTGCTGGCTTCCCTCCTGTTGCTCCTCCAGGGTTCCTTAGTGTTTTCTTTTCTTTTCCTCTTCAGGCTCCCAAGAAACATTTGCAAAATGGGATCATCCGTGGCTACCAAATAGGTTACCGCGAGTACAGCACTGGGGGCAACTTCCAATTCAACATTATCAGTATTGACACCACTGGGGACAGCGAGATTTACACCCTGGACAACCTCAATAAGTTCACCCAGTACGGCCTGGTGGTGCAGGCCTGCAACCGGGCTGGGACGGGACCTTCTTCTCAGGAAATCATCACCACCACCCTCGAGGACGGTAGGTCTGGCGGCCACCACATGCGCCTTTCCCTCCTCAAGGGTTTGCTCTGGTCGCCACTCCAGCCCCCCGCCCACGGCCTGGCTCCCGCTGGCCCTGCCGTGACAATGGTGCCGGGCCTGGGGGACTGCGGGTTCCGGGGAAGTCTGCCTTCATTCGCTCACTGGCTGCACAGGTTGGGTCTCGCCCTTGACAGAGCTTGCGTGCAAAGCCCAAATCCTTCCTCCTCCAGCATCTCATTTATTCCAAGCACGAGAAGTGGGCTTTTCCCAAGTGCATCCAAGGCTCTCCCTAGGACTGCATGCAGAAGCCTGACCAGAATGTAGAAATCTGATTTCCCCAGAATTTCTTCCAAATCAGTGTTAAGGAAGCCCTTTTTTCTTCCCTTCCTTCCTTCCTCCCTCCCTTCCTTCCTTCCTTTCTTCCTTCCTTCCTTCCTTCCTTCCTTCCTTCCTTCCTTCCTTCCTTCCTTCCTTCCTTCCTTCCTTCCTTTCTTCCTCCTTCCTTCCTTCCCTCCCTCCCTTTTTTCTTTCCAAGCACTTTGGACCAGAGCAAGGAATGAGTGGGCTTCCTGGCACAAATCGCACGGTGACTGAGCGCCTCCTAGTGACCACAAGGGGTTAATTCACCTTCTCCCATGACTGCAGGAGTGCTGGAAAAGCAAAAGAGAGCTCAGCGTCCAGAGACCCCACGTTAGGGGCAGAGATAAGATACAGGCTTCAATGCAGCACTAAGTGCAGATTTAAGGCACCAAATTTGCACCGCAGTGACCTCTTGTGCAGTTAGCCACGTGATCATAGGTTTGGAGGAGGCACAGGGCGACTTGCATCCGTAATTTCTGACCATTTCTATAGAGAGAGAAGTCTTAGAAAACCAGAAACCCGAAGACTGGGATCTTCAGTCCAGCATCATGATCTTTGCGATCATGATGACATATGCCTTTTGTCTTTCACCTCAATGCTAATTCTTCGCTGATGCGTGTGGTTCTGTTGATATTTTGTCCCTTCCCCCAGGCACAGCATTTAAGGTCTGGATGAACTCCATGCGAAAAACATTTCAAGCAGCCCCCATCTCAGTCCCTTGACTCTCTTTCCTCTGACACCATGTTACAGTTTTGCAAGGGGAGGGCTGACCGGGGAGGGTGCAGTGAGGAAGTTCTGAGCACACTTCTGCTTTTCCGCACCTTTCAATAGCTAGGCTTCCCGTTTATACGCCCGATACTATGAAATGCGGAGGGTATGTACTGTATAAAGCAAACGTAACTTCCAACAGTCATGAGAGGGATGGGGAAATAAACCAGAGAAGCAATTGCTTTGTACTCTTGCAGTGAGATCAGAAGTGTTCTCTGCCGCTCAGTCCCAGGGCAACCTCCTTCAACGTGAAGCAGTTAAGCTGGAAACAGAGAAAGTCTGTCAGGACTTACACATAAACTCACATTATTTTACGGAGTTATCATACTATTCGAATAGGGAAATGGTACTCATTTTTCCCCCTTAATTTTGTGGATCGAGTATGATTTTTTTCTTTTGCTTGCATGTTGGAATGTTAAAGTAATTTTGCTTGTTGCGTATTGCTTTGCCAATTAAACCACCCACAGTTATTACAGATTCTAATTATTTCATTTCAGTGCCCAGTTACCCCCCTGAAAATGTCCAAGCCATAGCAACATCACCAGAAAGCATATCAATATCCTGGTCCACACTTTCCAAGGAAGCCTTGAATGGAATTCTCCAGGGGTTCCGAGTCATTTACTGGGCCAACCTGATGGACGGAGGTAAGAGGATGAAAACTAGGGCTGTGAGTTTTGCCCCAGAGCATGTGTGATGGGATTAGCAGACCCTCCTCCTAACGTGGGTTTCAGGGTATGGAGGGCGCGTCTTTGTCAATGGACACTGTCCACTCTCCCCACGTCGTTCTGTTCTTTCCTCTCATCTCGAGTGCTCACAGGTGCGTACAGCTGCTTGAAACATTAGCCTCAAAAAGCAATTTGAGGTATGGGAGGGGGTGGCCCTTGGGAAATGTAGGCACGGATGTGCTTTCCTAGATGAGTATCTATGCCAAGCCTCTGTAGGCAGCACTATGTTGATCTGATTCTAGAAAGTTCTATGTGATGTGTATCCTAAAAGGTTGACCTCTTCCAATTTCCTAGTAAAACTCAGCAGGGAAACTCCCTAAGTCCCTGAAGTTGACCCATGAGAGGGTTCAGGGGGGAATGCCAGATGCCTTGCCAGGAATATTATTCCTCGCGAGGAGCCATTCCATCCCAAACCCTCCACTTTGTCTCCTCTCTTATTGTCCTCCTCCTTCCCCCTCCTCCTGTTTCTCTTCCTTCGTTCTTCTTGTTTCTCTTGTGTGTGTTTTTTTCTTTCAAGTTATAGGACAAATCTGTCTGTGTTTGGCCAAGACTGAATGAGAGTGTGACCCCCTCGGGTAGCGGTGCGATTGGGGCCAGAAGTTTCTTGGGGAGAGTACGTCTCAGTGTGGTGCTTTTATGGGGGCGGGTGCTGCCGAACCAGACTGAGCCCCGCTCCATCAGGAGGATAGGCACACACACACCCCCCCCTGCAGCCTTTACAGGGGGCTGCTAAGGGCTACTCACTGCCTGCAGCCCAAGACCCGCGCGGCCCACACCCGCACCCTCCCCTACGCTCTTCCCCAGCTGCCTCCTGCGCCCCTGCCCCGGGGACAATGCCTCTCCTCTTGCCTGGGGCTCTTTCAGCCCCTCTGACTGCACGTGGACTCGGAGTGCGTGCTCGCCTCTGAGTTTGGGCAAACACAGCCAGCGCCCCCAGATCTAACCCACCCGGGTTCAGGCCGCCGGGGTCTGCTCTGCCAAGCGGTGGCTGTCCCCACCCCGGGAAACAACACACACAGGGCCTTGGAGACTGCAGGGGGCTCTGATATTGGTGCCAGAATAAAGGAACTTGGCTAAATAAGCTTGATTTGCTAAGGAAAGAGCAGCCGGGGAGGCCTAGTTATTTATGTCTATACCGGACCTGCTTCTCAGGGCTGAGGACCAGAGCCGGTTCCTCCCGCTGTTGAGTACAGAGCCTCGCACAGCGCCCGGCCCTACAGCCGTCTGTAAAGATGCGCCTGCTCGATCCGAGGCAGACGTGTTAGCTGAGCATCTACTCTGTGGGGGGGCTCCTGGCGGGCAGAGTCTGCCATATTGGATGTTCCAATCCAGTGAACGTAGAACCACGAGCCCGATAACGCTCAGCCAGCCCCAGGGATGGACAGATTTACACCGATGATTCTGCAGCAACTTCACCCTCTCGTACCTCAAGAGAAGCTTTTAAAAATCCCATAACGTAAAGTGTGGAGCAATGACAATTTGTGCAAGTGTCCGTCTTGCTGACACGCTGCCGTACGATGTCGTTGTGTGTACTTGTCCTCATCCTCGCCTTGACAGAGACGGAACTAAATACTTGAGCACGCCCGCCCAGAGGCTGTGTGACACCAAAACGGTTCTGCGGCAAGTATTTCCAGGACCCAGGGAGAGTGGCTCCTCGTCCGTGTCATCCACGTTGTCACTCCTCACGCCTGTCGGCTACCACCTCCATGAAGGCTGACGGGGCTGACACGGTTCCTTGGGCTCACCGCTTCTCGCGCTTGAAAAACTCGAATATTCCAAAACACAAAAGTCTTTAAATAAAGACTGCGTGCAAATGCCTACGGCTCCTAAAGATACTCGTGTGCACTGTATTAAGATCAAAGGGGTGGGCTCAATGTCTGATGGCGGACTTCTACACTCAGTCTCCGAAAGCTGAGAAGGAAGCTCTCAGACACGCAAACCTCTGCGAACACTCTCGCCTCACTGGCCGCTTACAAGAAGGGACACGTGTGAATTAGCAGGTGATTCCTCGGGATTGCTGGACGCTTCCGCGGAAACGCCTCAGGCCGCTGCCCCGAGGCTCCCACAGGCCGAAAACCCGCAACTGTGTAAAGGACTAGACACACTAACCCCGAGAAAACACCACACACACACTCTCACACTCACATTCACACACACACACTCAGACACATACTCACACAGACTCACACTCAACCCTCACACATACGTCCACTCACGCTCACAGGTACACACTCACAGGCACACTCAGACTCACGCAATCTGCACACATACATCTGCTCACACTCAACCCTCACACATACGTCCACTCACACTCACAGGCACACACTCACAGGCACACCCAGACTCACGCAATCCTCACACATACATCTGCTCACACTCAACCCTCATACATATGTCCACTCACACAGACACACACTCACAGGCACATACAACCCTCACACATACATCTGTTCACACTCACAGACTCACAACCCTCACACATTCATCTACTTACATTCACAAACACACACAGGCACACACACTCACAGACTCGCACTCACACATACATCAAACACTCACAAACTCACACTCAACACTCACACATACATCCTCTCACACAGACACACACTCACAGGCACACACACTCCCAGACTCACACTCAACACCTGCACATACATCCCATCACACTCACAGCCTCACACACAAGCCTTACAGATAATCTGTTCATACTCAGACACTCACAGACTCATAACACTCACACATACATCCTCTCACACAGACACATACTCACAGGCACACACACAACCCTCACACATACATCTGTTCACACTCACAGATTCACAACCCTCACACGTTCATCTACTTACATTCACAAACCCACACAGGCACACTCACAGACTCACACTCAATTCTCACACATACATCCTCTTACACAGACACACACTCACAGGCACACACACTCCCACTCACACATAACACCCACACGTACATCCCATCACCTCACAGGCTCACACACGACCCTCACACATACATCTGTTCACACTCAGACACACAGACTAACAACGCTCGCATGTTCATCCACTTACATTCATAGACACACAGAGGCAAATACACTCACAGATTCACACACAAGCCTCACACATACATCTGTTCACACTCAGACACTCACAGACTCACAACACTCACACATACATCCCCTCACGCAGACACACTCACAGACTGGGAGACACAGATTGGTACGACCACTATGATTAGCAGTTGCCTCAAATACGTACATAGGAAAGAGTTTTATTGTTCATGTGGTCAGATAAGAGCAGTGAATACATTCAGTAGGAGAAGCCAACCATCCAGTCTGTTGGTGAAACTTCTGAGTATTTTATCATAATCTGAAAGTTCGATACTTTTCAAGACTTGACAAGGCCATTCATCTGCAATTGCTAGAAAAACTGAACACTTTGAAGTTACATCTCCATCTGCGTCTGAACTCTGTCATTTCTTCTGTTTCCCCAAGACAACACGGTGCTTCTGAGGCGAGCCAGCATTTACTGCCGACTAGAAGTTCACTTCGGTGATGGCGCGGTTGGTGGTACTTTAGAAATGTCATTTCCACCCCTGCTTTTTGCCTTAAGACTCTTTGAGTAGGAGGGAGGGTACGAATACATAAAACAATTTGTTTTAAAACAGAAAGTTAAAAATTTTTATAGTAGAAATAATACATCTAAATTTATTTTATATATTCATTTCATATTATTTTATTCATGATTTCAACAGAGCATTATTCTTTAGTTCCTGGGTTGTTTTTTTTTTTTAATAACGCCATGGAGTCTGTCAAAGGTGGATGATAGAAATCCTGCTTAAACCATAAAAAAGAACAAAAGCTCAAAAAAATGACAAATGAAGCATGCTGTTTTGATTGGGCTTTTTGCCATCATTTTCCTTTCTACTTTCTCTGCATCTGCTAAGCATCAAGTATCTGCCAGTCAGGAAAAAAAAACGCCCAATGTGCCGCCTGGACCGTGTTAGGAACCTCTGGGGGGTAATCTTGAATGGGGATTCTGAATAAATCATTTCATCAAAGCAGTATGAACCCCAAACGAGTAAACATCCAAGTGTTAATTCTAATCCACATTGTGCTTCATGAGGAGATGGAATTCTTCTGCTTTAATTGTTTCTTTCTTTAAAAAGTTGGGGAGGATCCACTTCACCTTGTCCCCTGGAGCCCTCCTCCTCCCCAGCCCGGTGTCTTACCCAGGAATGGCCCTGATGTCACTACCACCTCCTCCGGCAACAAAAGACCGCCGCCTGCTCTCTCCAGCAGGGAGAGACCCCGGGGCCCTTCTTAAAGATAAAAAACTTAAAAACAAATGCAAAAACCCCAAGTCCCCAGAGGTTGAATGATGTAGACAAGGTCTCAGAACTAGCAGCCGGCATGCCGCTCTGTGGAACCCTGTTTTCCCTGGAGGGTGTGTGTGTCTGTGTGTGTGTGAGAGAGAGAGAGAGAGAGAGAGAGATCTTTGGCACAGTGTGGAAGTTCCTAAATCTGAAAAGATCTTGATGAGATCTATACTGAAATTTTTCCCATTAGCGTTCGAGGTTTTTTTTATCCTCATCCACTCGACCCATATTAGATCCGTTCGGGAAAACGAACATGTTAAGCAGATAATATAATACAGGGAGTTCTGGTGGTCACCGGCGGACCCTCCCTTCCGAGGGGAGGCTTCCTAACCCATCGGGACTAACGGCTGTCCACTCTCTGAATTAATGTGCGGCGATCCCACACCCGAGCGGACATCCTTTCACTTTCTAAAGCCATCTCTTGAGGCTTCTAGACTGTGGCCCCAAATAGTCTTCACCCTGTGGCCTCCCCAGAAGACCCCAGGCCAAAGGCACTTCTGGGGACCCCCTTCCTTGCCCGCTTTCCCCCAGCACAGCGTCCGGCCGCGGGACGGGCCCACGATCTCCTCAGGGTGGTGATGGGCGTTGGGCTCACGCTCAGGCCTGCAGCCGTGTCTGTGACCCACCGTCCCTCCCATGCCCCTTTCCCCATAGCCCGCTCCCCACACAGGGGTCCTGGCAGGTGCATGACAAGTGTGGGCCACTGCACGCTCTATCTGAGATTCAATTTTCCGCCTATGTCCAGCTCTGACAGAAGCCAAAAAGACAAAAAGACATTCTAGAGTCGTCACTAACACAACATAGGTGGCTGTTAATTAATAGGCAGGCTTCTGCGCGATATTCCAGGACAGGAGGACAGAGAGAGGGCAGGAACAGAAAGCTCGTTGAATCTGGCCGATGTGACATTTTCACCAAGTGACCACAGCGGGGCGCTGAGACCGTGGTCTGTGGACGTGAGGCCACGCGCTGTGGCTCCACGGCCCATGCTCTCGGCCACTGTGCTAGGCACTGTGACCTTAGGCAAGGTACTGACCCTCCCCCTGCCTCGGTTTCCCTACCTGTAACACGAATGGGTCGTGGAGATAACAGGATTGGTGCGCTGGTTAAACGGGTTAGCATTTGAGCCCAGAACGATGCCGACCCGTAAGTGAGCGTGCAGGGGATGGTGGCTGTCTTTGCCAAGGCAAGAGGGAGAGGAGCTGGCGGACAGCCCTACAGCTTGCTAACTGTATGCACAGATGGCCGTCGCGATAGCCAGCCGCCCAGCGAGCCTGGTTCCCACCCGTCCTCTTAGTGACTGGGCCCGCAGGCCCGCAGGCAGGGCCCGTCTTCTCTCTCCTGCTCCGGGTGCTCTGCAAGTGGCTGCTTGCAAAATCCAGAACACCCATGGAGGCCCTTAACACATCCTTGTAAGTTTTCTCAAGTCGCCTGTCTAATAATGTCTAAGACGGGAGAGCATAGCATTCCACCCGTGAATACGACGAGCTGATCCCCCTCCCGAAAATGAGGCTGGGGGGTGGGGGGGCGGCTCACTCCGGATAAGAGGGGCAGTTTGCAGTGCCAACACCTGAGAATTAGGTGCTTAAAAATACAGGACCATCAGAGTAGAGTTTGTTTGCTTTTTAAACAAAAAACAAAACTCGACTTGCAGAAGTTTCTCGATGAGCAATGAGAAATGCACCCACAGAGCGAGCGACATGCTGTCCCAGGCTCCCCGGGTCACGCTTGACTGGCTGCTGGGGGACGCTGGGCCCTGGCCATCGACGTTGGGTTCTAACACTCAACCTGGAGTGAATCACTTGCTTTCCAGAACGACCTGCTGCCCTGGGTCCTGGGGCAGTTCCGTGCGGATGAGGCCATGCGCAGCCCCTCGGGGCGATTTCGGGGTGTGACGGCTGGAGGGCGGACCCCAGTGCCCCCACTGCCAGTCACAGGTCGTGTTCTCTTGTCCTCCAGAGCTGGGCGAGATTAAAAACGTCACCACGACGCAGCCTTCCCTGGAGCTGGATGGCTTGGAAAAGTACACCAACTACAGCATCCAAGTCCTGGCCTTCACCCGCGCCGGGGACGGGGTCAGAAGTGAGCAGATCTTCACTCGGACCAAAGAGGATGGTGAGAGAGGGGGCAGGTGTCGGGGGGGTGGGGCGACGCACAAGGCCCCCTGGAGGGACAGCATCCCGGGCAGGAGCTAGCGTTGGGAGGGCTGGGTTCCAGCGCCCGATGCTCCTCCGTGGGCCTGTCCTTGACTTTGCTCTCGGCAAGCCACCTGCTGCCTTCCCCAAATATTCCAGCACAGTTCAGACCATCGACTTCTTGGGGTGCCTTTGTTCGATGCATCCATCATTTCTCTCCCCTAGAGTTTGTCTTCTTTTTAAAAATTGTTGGCTGAGTATTCTTTAAACAAAAATGCCTTTTATCCCGGAGCTGTAAAACACGTCACACCTGCTTTGTATCCCATCTGAACAATTTCGATGACTCGTCGGCTCTTAGCGTAGGCTCAGACGATCCCCACCCTTCCCCTGGAAGATTACATAACCGTCTAACTCATATTATCGTACGCCACTTTTAGAATCACTTTAGAATAAACCTTTAGTTTGAGAGCTTCGTATTAATTTTTTAAAATTCCTTAGAGGAATTCATAATGATTTAGTAAAATTTTAAATTACGGTTCACTTTGGTTCAGGCCATTAATTCTTGCTGTTCCGAACAATGGAGACTTGGTTGTGTGACTCTTCCCCAAACCTGCAAAAACTATATGGCAAGTGTTTTTTGTTTTTGTTTTTTATTGTGGTTGTGGTTGGTTTTTTTGTTTGTTTGTTTGTTTGGTGGGGCTTTTTGTGTTACTTTAAGGGAAACTCTAAGGTGCCGTATCTGAGCCTATTTAAAAAATAAATTTCCGATAAATATAGCAATAGTGAGAAAAAGCCATCTCCACCTTAAGTAACAAAGGAGCGACTATGTCAGATGATGCCCATGTGGGACTCTCCAAATCAGAGCACAGAACTGTCCCAGGGATAGGACGGGGATGAGACACCAGTGCCCCGGAATTCAGCGCAGATTTTGGCTCTACAACTTTTGTCTTCTTTCCAGGACTCTGCTCCCAGCGAGCTGGGCAGAGTGTAGTGGGGGACGTGCTAGCCATTCTTATGACCTGCCGTTGGCAGGTCTGATGCTTATGCATCCCCATCTCTATGTGGAATATCAAACACACTGGTTCCCCCCATGTCCATCTAGGGGAAGCAAGGCAGGGGACTCAGGCTCCGAGGCCTGGACAGACTCTTTCTTTAGCCTTTTTGTCCCCTAACAAAGCTTCTCTGACACCCACAGCATACCGTATCCCATCTTACTCTCAGCCATCACCTCTGGAGGCCCAGCCCTACTGCCCCAACCGGTCCCATCTATCTGCCCTCGCACACTCTTCTCACCATCTCTGTAGTCCTGCTTCCTTCCCTGCGGGTGCACACAAATTAGCCTCGTTAGCTTTAGCTTGTCTAGAACACACAGATAATTTTTCCCAGGAATGTGCAAGTATCAACCAATTCTACTCAAAGGAACTGGATTATTAAGGGGAAATCTTAGGGCAAAATGAAATGCCATTAGAAAGTCACACAGTAATGGAGAGATCTACAAAGCTATGGCCTAAGCGAAGGTGGTCATAAATTTGTTTTTAAAAATGCGATCGACAAGGAGCCGTGTCTCGGTGTTGGCTGTACTTGCTGCCCAGGGGACCTGGGGCACCTTACCTAACCTCTGAACTGAACTCATGTACAAAAGTGCCATCATGATCAGACCGCACAAAGTTAAGACAGAAAAAGTCAAGTGATGTGTGCAAACAGCTAGCTTGACACATAGTGGGTTGGTTCCTGACACTAGATATTTGATTATTTGATCTCCACTCCTTCAGAGTGGGGGTGGCACATTCTTTTGCATTGCTAAGCAATAACACGAATGTCACTGGGATCATTATGTAAAGAGCAACTTGATTAGCAACATAAATTTTGACACCTGCATTTTTCAGAAGAATGTACAGAAATCCATGAAGAAGGGAAGGCTCCCCTAGGGCTTACTGACTGGTAATTTTGGATCAATTTTTAATTAATCCTCCACTTTTAGGAATCATGGGGTTCTCTCTCAAAGCTTGACCCTGAGACCTAAAGTCTAATTTGTCTATCAGTTATTCTCTGCTTTTGTATCCCATGCTGATGGTGTATGGAGATGCTATTGATGGTGAAAGACCCTGCCTAGGGTCTAGCCGTTCCCCCAGGAAGGAGGTAGAGAATCCCACATGTGTTAGTGTGCATCACAAGAGCAATGCAGAACCGAATTTAGTTGGGATAAATCATCAGTATTTTCAAAAACCAGCAGAACAGATATTAGGAGGAAGTAGAGAAAAACTATCATACAAATCAGCTTATCTCCCCCAGATACTCACGAAAAATCCACTACTTGGGGACGGTGAGGAATTGTGAGCCACCCTTATAAATTCAATACCTAATATAAATAGGCATTTGAGCGGTTTATAAAACTGAAAGCAATTTTGTGTCTAATTGAAAGAAGGGACAAGGCTAATTATCATAGAAGGAATGCTTAGTCAAATGGAGAACATAGATCCTGTTTAAACTTCTGCTACAAAATCGTACAGTTTAGAAAGTTTGGATTAACCTGCCAGATTCAATTAAAGTGATGTAAGGTTGTGGATAAAATTCGAGTAAAATAACAATTGCCAACATTCATTAAGTTCTTCCTCAGTAAGGCACTAGTCTAGCCACAGATCAAAGCTTCAGTGTTTATTGATATTCTCATGGGGAAAGAAATATGAATGCATTGACACCAAACATTCAGTTTGGTCCTCTGTGTCCCATACATTTCTTAAACAAGGTCCCTAAACCCCCCGCGTCAGCAACCCTAGAGTTTAAGTTGTGTTGTTAGGTCACTGATCATCTTAAAAGGAAAAATGTTATCACTTGCATATAAAGCATACAAAAATAGAATAAAATGGTAACTAAAAATAGATAAGATAAATAAGTCAAATCAAAAATTAAAACATTTTTCAAAAGTTTACTTCTGCCCAGGATAACTCACAATTGATATGTTTACTGAGAGAACCAGTTACCTGTGCCTTAAGAAGTTTCTCGGCCTCCATAAAGGTTGTTGGGCCAGGAGACAGATTCGTAAATCTGTGGACATATTCTTGGGTCCGTAAACACACTCTTGGGACCACAGACATAGCCTCAGTCAGGTCTCTGGACATATTCTCAGGGTCCATGAGAACTGCTCAGGCTTCAGATTTCTCTTCCCAGGACCGCTCTATCCATCAGAACTTGTACCTTTATTCTTCTGCAAGAATGCAAAAGATTATTTGCTGCTCTGGCTTTCTGGTTTTTTTCCGAACACAAGACAGCTAATTCTGAATTCTAAAGCGTTTGTGAAATCCTAATACCATTTTATTTGCTAAGACTATAATCTGAGCAAAGCCGTGAGGAAAGAGAACACAAACAAAACACAATCTATTAATTTTCCAATTGTTATTTTTATGCTGCGGGCATAAGGTACTTACAGCCTGGATCCTTTCCTGCAAAAGTAAACACCGTATATGTATAAATAGAGACGGTTGTGTTTAAGTTCAAATATTTGCTGAGTGCATTACTAATGCACATAATTCTATAAATCATTTTGTATGGGAAGAAGGCCAGAGGGAGGTGCAGTTGGGGATCTGGGCTCCCCTGCTCCATGATTCACACTCTTCTTGCGGGGCGAGGGGGGAGCCGGAAACAGTGTATTTTTTTGCAAATTTTTGAAAACCCAATTTTAGGAGCGCCTGGGTGGCTCAGTGGGTTAAAGCCTCTGCCTTCAGCTCAGCTCATGATCTCAGGGTCCTGGGATCGAGCCCCACATCGGGCTCTCTGCTCAGCGGGGAGCCTGCTTCCCCCTCTCTCTCTACCTGCCTCTCTGCCTACTTGTGATCTCTCTCTCTCTCTGTCGAATACATAAATAAAATATTAAAAAAAAAAAAAAGAGCGAGCGAAGAGTAACCAGACATCAGGCGCTCTCTGAGTCCTTGGAGCCCCCAGATCTTGAGCCATACGTTCTCCTGAAGGCATGAGCCATCTGTTCTGGGGTGATTGCATAATCACACCTCGGTGCACCCGAAAAGCAGTGGACTCTGCGTGTCTCTTTGCCTGGCCACCCGAAGGGCCACCCCCGCACGGACAGGTACTGACCATGTGGCAGTGCTGGGCTCAGTGTGGCGGCAGGTGCACCAACAGCCCGGCGGACCAGGGCACCCCGGAAGGCCTTCCCCCGCGCGGATTTCAGAGCTCCCTGCACTGCAGAGATGCTCGGGCAAGGTCCCAGAGGAGTCCCGTGGGGAGCTCCCCACGGCCCACTCTCGTTCAAGAAGAGCCAGCCCACGTCCACCCGTGTCTTGTATTGGCTCCCCACACGGTGCCGCCATTAAAGGATTTGTCTCCTTTAAAGAACGTGTAGAAAATACCGCTCTTATACGAGCAGAGGCCAGGAATAGCAGCATCTCGTGGAAGTGGGAGTAGAAAAGAGGCGTGTGCGTGGCATGGCCGTGATGGCAGGCATGGGTGGTTCCATCCGGCACCACGCGGTCTGCACGTGGCTCGGGGGGAGCTCGGGGCAGCGTTGGGCTCGGGTGGGTCTGGCTCCCGTGGCGGATCCCGTATGCACAGGCTCACATGCACACACAGACGCCACCCGTAACACACACACACACACACACACACACACACAC
>CM052898.1:188070561-188131607 GCA_028534135.1 Potos flavus | reverse complement strand
ATGCAATTGTTGGGTATTCATTGTTTCTAATGGCTGAATAATATTCCATTCTATATATGGACCACATCTTCTTTATCTATTCATCTGTTGAAGGGCATCTCAGCTCCTTCCACAGTTTGACTATTGTGGACATGGCTGCTATGAACACTGGGGTACATGTGGCCCTTCTTTTCACTACATCTGCATCTTTGGGGTAAATACCCAGCAGTGCAATTGCTGGGTCATAGGGTAGCTCTATTCTGAACATCTTGAGGAATCTCCACACTGTTTTCCAGAGTAGCTGTACCAACTTGCATTCCCACCAACAGTGTAAGAGGGTTCCCCTTTCTCCACATCCTCGCCAACATTTGTTGTTTACTGTCTTGTTGATTTTGGCCATTCTAACCGACCAGTCCAGTCAAGGGCCAGTCCAGTGTCCACATTGCTGTCATCATCATTCTTTCACATTCTAGATCTGACCATGTCACTCCCTTGGGTGAATTCTTGGATGACTTCTCCCTTTTTACCTAAATCCTCAAGATGACCTGGACAGATTTCCACAATCAAGCTCCAACTCCTGTCCAGTCTCTTATCTCCTATTCCATTACCCTACCCAGCCAGTTCTTAAGCCACGCCATGTCTCATGTGTGTGTGTGTGTGTGCGTGTGTGCACGTGCGTGTGCACACACATATGCCCTAGGTCCACCTTGCCTTTTCCCTTTCATCCTCCTCCCATTTAAAGTCTTTATCCTTAAGGCTCAACTTAAATGCTGTATTGTTCATTGCACCATTTTTGAGCATTTGCTATACACTAAACATTTTATGCCTATGGTTTCCAAACGTATTTCTTCATGGCTCACAATAGGAAATGCGTCTTACAAGCATAATCCAGTACCCACACAATAAAAGCTTCATGAACAAAGTTTACACTTGCTCCGTGTGATGCACTCTGATATTTCCCGTTCTGGTAGGTTTTTTTCTCTTCCATTTTATTTTGTAAATGATTGTCACACCTCACAAGATTGCTTCCATGACCCACATCTTAAATAATACTGGTTTGCATCAGTTAGTCCTTGTGATTACCATATGCAGGTGGGGTTACTAGGCCCTCACTAGAGTGATACTGAAATGGAGCATATGCCATCTGGCCAGGACCACGCAGCTCGCAAGGCAAAGGCACGGGTTGCAACCCAAGGTGTCTGAGCTCAGAGTCCAGGCCCTTCACCCTGACAGCCTATGGCCTCCCCTGGGAAGCTGGCCGTGTCGCATAACTACGACCTCTTGCATTATTGTTAATGGGGGTGGAGTTGGCCTCCCAGAGTGGCTTATCAGCTGAAGTGCAGGCCCCCCAGCTAGTCACTCTTCTGCCTTTAGAAAGCCTGGTATTATGCTGAAATAGCAGATGTTCAGCAAATGTTGTGTTGAATTAAATTTTATGGATAATGGCTGTGAGTCATCCAATAGAGGTTAAACTGTATAATGAAGTTTCTGGTTCATAAGGCAGGAAAGTATCTTATATACTTGGGGATGCTTTCGATCTCATAAGGAACTAGATAAAATGCCTGTGCTTTTAAATCACTGACATGGAAATCATCCTTCCATAATTCTATCTAAAAGACTTAATGGTGGCCCTCTTTTCTGTGATGGCAAAGGTAGAAATGACGGAGCAGCCGAAAGCTGGCTAAGAATGCACGGGCTGGTTCCACTTGCATATATGCAACGAATTACTTGTTTATCATCAAATAAGTGATAGCGATCAAGCCAGATTAATGAAACATTTTTACAGATAGATCATTTGCATGGCAGATGGGGTGACCACAGAGAAGAGATGAGGCAAAATGATAGTGAATGAAGATGATTTTGTTAAAAAGAGCCTGGGAAAAGAAAGTACCCTGTGATGCTAGTCTGTCTGATTGGACGATGCTGATTCTAAAACAGTAAGATGAAGACTCTAGCTTCTTCTGTGCCTTTTCTGGACATCAACTTACGAAATGCCCTTACGAAATGATAATTTTTATAGTTGGAAGGCCAAATAGTTTGTTTGGAAGACTTTTTAAAAAGTAGCCAACAGTCACAGATACAACAGTTACAATCATCTCAGGAAAGCGCAGAGGAAACCACCCAAATTGACTTGGATGAAGCAAGTAGCTGGAATATGCTCTTCCCACTATGCGTGTGGACCATCCCAGTCTATCCCGATAGGGCAGTCTTCGTGATCCATGATCTCCTTTTAGAGGTGAAAATAGCGAAATAAAATGAAAATCAGATCAGAATGTATTATACATGAGAACTTAAAGAACAGAGACAAATCCTAAATTGATCCAGCTAACTCCTTATTCCTAATGTAATCCAGGTCATTTCTCTGCCACTAAACAGGAAGATTTAATATGTCCTCAAAGTGTCATCCAGTAATTAAAAGATCTGCCTATTTTGCTTATTCTGCTCAGGGGGAGGTTTCTTAAATCACTGCTGTGGACATACTAACCACAAAATCAGAACATTCGAGTCTTTTTTTTTTTTTAATAATTAGATATTAGAGCTTTTTAAAGCACCATACTTCTTTGATAGAATTAGTTTTTCATTAAAAAGTTAATTGAAATTTTTTAAGTGGAATTCTTTTTATATCCATGGGATACGCTGAATAATTTGATCTGAGCAGCCTCTGAATCCATAGTCATTCTCTATATAGTTATTCTCGATTGTATTCAAATAATTTCTAGGTCATTAGTCGACTTAACGCAACAGGTATTTGCTCAGTCCATTCCAGTTAGTGGCAGGTGGGTCCTGACTCTGAAATGCTGGGACCTAGGAAATCGTAGAGGGAGGGGTGCAGGTAGGTCACCTGCAGAGAGCTTGAAACCCATTCGGCATGGGAGAGGTGGTGAGGACATGCAAGACTGTAATCCAAAGGAGAATAAAGATCAAGACCATGCATGATGTATAAACCAAGGACAGATGTGGCCCCCAGGGGAGGAGCTGAGAGAGGGGTACAGGCTTTGCAAGTCATCCATCGGGCTAAATAGTGTGAGGGATTTGGACATGAATCCAGCAATTATTGGATAAATATCCAGTTTTCTAGAAATCACTAAAGAGCATTTAAAGTAATTAATTGTGGTTAATTCTATCTTATTTACCCTTAAGAAGTGTCTTAAATATGAAAGGAAGATGACTGCACCAAAATCACAAGGCAAAAATAATTCTGTAGTGAAAGTAGGTCCCATAGACCTTGTTCTCAGGCTTTTCACGAGTGACACTGAAACACGGGGAGAAAACCAACCTTCCAGCAACCTCTACATTCTTTTGAGGAGTATACTGTTGAGTTCCTCAGAAATCTGTGACTCCACCCACCAGACCTAAAGCAATAGTAAGAAAGGCAGAACAAGTGAATGCGAGCTATCTGGTCTGAATATTGCAAAGTTTATATCATGAGCTGTAATTTCCGCTCTTGGTACAATTTTCGGGAAGCCAATATGTCTGAAGTTTTATAAAAGAAACTTGCTATAAATATTTTTAAAATCAAATACATGAAGTTTTATTTATTTTCTTAGGCATTTTGTGAATATTAATCATATCCTCAACTATGACTGGAGTAGTTTTGGAAAGGGAATTGAAATGATTTTTATTTCTAGATTTTAGCAGGAACCTGTCAGGATCTTACTGTGCCTCATTCAGTTAAACCTCTGTTTGCCAAGTTATGATCAATTCTTGTTCCCTTGGGGAAGGAACTTACCTTACAGTCTGCACACTGGACGTGAACTCAGTAAATGCCTATGAATACAAACACAGTAACTATTTATTAGTTTTTCCCATTACGGGCATCATGCTAAGAGCTCTCACATACATTTTCTTTGCAAGATCCAAAGAAGAGATCCTTAGTCCAGCGAGTTTACGTGGTTGTCCCCAGGTGTCCTATTGCTCTGGCCATCCCTTATCAGTCTAGTCATAGCCATCCATTCAAGATTAATTCACATCATAGGCATAATCAAATCTTCTAGAGTGGCTAATACCTCTGTCTTAACTTTGAAGACGAGACGACAGAGTTATAGATCTGTCAGCAGAAAATTAAATATTTAGAGATTTAAATTTTTAAATGTTGAGTAAAGTGTCTCTCTCTCCTCCTCACCAATTTCTCTTCTTGCCACTTTTGATTCATTAATCTTAGGAACCTACATTTGGAGTGTGCTTTTCTTTAGGCTACAATTTTCTGTCTTGCTGCCCTTGAGGGACAAGCTCCTCTGTGCCTTTCTAGTCCCCGCACACTCTCAATACTTCAGAATCTCTGAAGCATCAATGCAGTGGAAATAGCAGGAGAAATCTGGAAATAAAATCAATCCCTTCTCACTGACCAGAGTTTGGGAGGGAATGACACCTAACGGGACGCACATAGAAATTAACAAGTCAGCCCCAACATAATTAGATCATTGTGTTTGGAAATCTGGTATCTAATAAAGAGACAATTGATGAAAGGTAAATATAATCAGTTATTATATCTCATCTAAACTTAGGAAAATGTTTCCTAAGGAAGCAATATTCATCCTCCCTCTTAGAACAAGTGTTTTTGGCTGAGCATTAAGGGGAAGGCTTTAAACAAATTAGATTTGTTTCCCTACCACACATGAACTTCTGATGATCTTTATTCCCATTTGGCTCTTTTTCTCTTACATGTTGCTGCCTCTTGAGCTTGTTAACGATGCTTGAATTACATACCATCTATGGATGAGTGACTATGGGAGTCACAGGACACTCCTCTGTAGGAGGCATCTCACACTTCTGGAGACATTTAGTCCCAAGACATCCAGTCTTGCCCTCCTCTGCAGGGCCTACACACCCTGGCACCCCTAGGTGGGAATGCACACAGACTGCTCTCCACAAGAATATCCTATGCCTGACTTACGCTCTTACTGAGCCCAGAGATGGATGATAGACAACATATCAGAAAGCCCTGCATAAGCGGTCTCACATTTTTTGTTAGGAAAGAAGGTACCAGCATCTTTGGGACTATTCTCACTTGTTAAGCCAGTTGCTAAAATTTTAAGACAATAGGAAAAGTCACATTTAATATCCAGTTACATATGTTATGAAGAAAACAGAGCAAGTCTTCTATTGTTTAAATTGGTCAGTTGGCAACCTTCTGCTCACACTTCTGAGAGCTGAAAAATGGTGCCTAATTATGGCAGCCATCCAGGGAATAGAGTGGCATCAGAGGGTAATAACACCAGTGCAACTAAATTTCCCGAATAAAGAACAGGAACCCCTGGGCAGTTTGAATATTATTTCTCACTCTAATCTATAGAGAAATTTCGTTCCAAAAGGAAGAAGTTTCTATGGATAAACCTTTTGACTTTGGCTTCTGGTTGATCTTCTATATAAACAGTGAAACAAATATTGTTGCATAAGAAATTGTATTTTTTATCATTGATTTTAGGCGCACCTTGGGTTGCAGGTAAAAATTAAACAAAATGCTTATTTTGGAGGTAGTTAAGGATCAATTGTCCCTTATAGACGGGAGGCCTATTGAGTTTTAACTAAAAGCTATGTACTCTTCCCAGAAAATCCTTATTTTCTGAATCTATTTTAATGCTCTGTTGATGTTTAATGTTCAATAGGAGTGATTGTTATAATTTGCACATCATTAAGCTTTGTGGAATTAATTTGGCAACAACAGAGCCTTGGAGCATTACAGAATACAAATAAACATAGTCTTGGGATTGTCTCCTCAGATTGCTAGGAAGCAAGCCAAATTCCCTCTGAAAGTCTAGAAGGATTCGCTGTCCCTGTGATTTTCTAAGCACAAGAGAGGACTGGCATGAGTGAGAGGTAGGGTGGTGAAGGAGGGCAGGCAGAGTGATGAGGATGCATGCATGCTTTAGTGAAAGCATACACACATCCCTGGGGAACCTACGCAAGAGCCCTACAGGCTCCCTTTATTCATTGGACACTGCATGTACGACAGTCAAATATTCGACCGTGGGAAATTCTCTGACTTTATTTTTTATTGAGTAAGCATGAGATCTGTGACAAGGAGGAGGCATAGTTAACATTTGCACCCCCTGATTAATTGTAGAGCTGGCGCTGCAGCTCATGAAGCCTACTGACCTACGTGAGGTCTACTTACCAGGTTGCAAGGGTCAGAGTAAGCCCTTCGTGTGTTTGGTTGCTTGTAATGGCAGCATGGACTCAGACCAGAAGCACAGAGCTTCAGCCTCTGCTCGCCCGTCTGCCACTCTGACCACAGTGAGTCACTTACTCTGTCCCTTAGTTTCCTTGCCTGGGTCCACTTCGATAACAAAATACCACATGGGGTGGCTTAAACAACAGGTCTTTATTTCTCATAGTTCAGGAGGCCAAGAGGTCCAAGATCAAGGCACCCTCAGATCCAGTGTCTGGTGTGGGCCTTTTACCTGGGTTTTCGTTGTAGCCTCACATGGCAGAGAGAGAGAGAGACACCTCTGGTCTTTTCATCTCCTCATAAGGGCACAAATCCCATTCATGAGGGCTCCACACTCATGACCTAATTATTTCCTAGTATCATCATATTGGGGGTTAGGATTTCAACATATGGATTTGGGGGGACACAGATGTTCAATCCATTCTCCCCCTGGCCCCACTAAGTCCATGTCCTTCTCAAGTGCGAAATACATTCATTCCATCCCAAGAGCCCCATAAGTGTTAACTCATCCCAGCAGCTACTCTAAAGCCCAAAGTCTTATCTACATACCAGCTGAATCAGGTAGGGGTCAGATTCCACGTACATTCATCCAGAGGCAAAATCCTCTCCAGCTGTGAGCCTGTGAAACCACAAAAGTTATATGTTTCCAAAATATAAGAGTGGGACACACATAGGGTAGACATTCCCATTCCCGAAGGAAGAAATAGGAAAGAAAGAAGGATTGGGCTCCCATGTAAGTTCAAAACTTAGCAATGCAAATCCCACTGGATCTTAAGGCACAGGAATAATCCTCTTCGGTTCAATGCTCTACCCTCAAGACCTCTGGGGATTACAATGCCTCCCCAACTACTCAATGGGGCTCTGCCCACATTGCAGCTCTCTACAGAGGCTTTGTCCATTTCGCAGTTCTGCAGCACAAAGTAGAACCCCCAGGGCTCTGCCAGGCAGGGGTCTCCCCAACTCAGCTCTGAGAGGTCCTGCCCTCAAGGCTTTTAATGGAGACTGTCTGGCCTGTTGAAACCAAGGCAGTGACCCTGATGATCTCCCAATATCCTTCAGAGCCATTCTTCCCTTTTCTTGAAGAACAGCACAAGTTCAGGGCCAAATAGCTCAGTCACCCTGGCCTGTAGAATCGAAGAACTTGGACAGCCCTCTTTAACTCTATCCCATCTCATATATAATATAAGGACCCTATAATAGTATGCCTCTGGTTTTTTTTTTTCCTGTCTCAATATTTGCACAATTGTTATCATACATTTTACTTTTATATGTTATAAACCCCACACTACATCATGATCTTTTGATTATCAATGATCTTTTAATGAGATTTAGATAATAAGAAAAAAATCATATATTTTCCTATACAGGTACCATTTCTGGTACTTTCCATCCCTTTGTGTACATTGATATCTCTATCTGGTATCATTTCCCTTCTGACGGAAGGACTTTCTTTAATATTTCTTATAGTGTAGGTCTACTGATGGTTAATTCTTTAAGCTTTTTAGAATTTTAAAAAGTCTTTATTTCTCTTTAGTTTGAAAATATTTGTTGAGTGTAGAATTCTAGGTTGACTTTTTTTTTCTTTCAGTGCTTTAAAAATGCTGTTCCATTGTCTTCTTACTTGGTGTCTTAGTCAGCTCGGACTGCTGTAACAAAAGTACCATAGATTGGGTGGCTCATAAGTAACAGAGATTTATTTCTCACAGTTCTAAGGACTGAATATTTGAGATCATGGTGCCATCATAGTGGGATTATGGTGAGGGACCTCTTCCGCATTGCAGATTTTTCATTGTGTTCTCACATGGCTGAAGGGGCCAGGGCGCTAATCCCATGACCTAGTCACCTCCCAAGGACCCCACCTCCTAATACCATCACCTTGGGGATGAGGTTTCAGTGTACAAATTTTGGACAAACATTCACTAGCACTTGGATTGGTTTTTTTTTTTTTTTTAATATTTTATTTATTTGACAGAGAGAAACACAGCTAGAGAGAGAACACAAGCAGAGGGAGAGGGAGAAGCAGGCTTCGCACAGAGCAGAGAGCCCGATGCGGGGGTCAATCCCAGGACCCTGGGATCATGACCTGAGCCGAAGGCAGACGCTTAACGACTGAGCCACCCAGGCGCCCCCACTTGGATTGTTTTTGACAGGAAGTCTGCTGACATTTTTATTCTTGCTCCTCCACATATAACATGGCCTTTCTCTAACTACTTTTAAGATTTTCTATCACTGATTTTGAGCAATTTGATCAATCATATGTCTTGGTATGGTTTTCTTCATATTTTTGTGCCTGGAGTTCATTGAGATTCTTGGCTCTCTGTGTTTATAGTTTTCATCAAATTAGGAAGAATTTCAGCCACTATATCGTCAAGCATTTTTCTGTTGCACCTCCCTTACCTCTTTCAGTGATTCCAATTATATGTGTGTTAGGCTGCTCAATGTTGTCCCATAGCTCACGAGAGCTTTGTTAAGTTTTTACCCTCTTTTCTCTGTGTTTTATATATTGATATATCTTCAAGCTCACTGACCTTTTTTTCCGAAAATTTAATCTACTATTAATCTAATCCAGTGCATCTCTCATTTCACATATTGTAAATCTAAAGTTTGACTTGGGTCTTTTTATATCATTCATGTATCTATTTAAATTCTTGAATATCTATAGTTAAAATACAGCTATAATCAATTATAGTAACTGTTATAATGCCTATTTCTGCTAAATTTAATATCTGTGTCAATTATGGGTCAATGAGGATTGAATTATATTTTCTTTATGAAAGAAATGTTTCTCTATGTTTTTTGCATTCCTGAAATTTTTTTTCTAACAGCTTTTTTTGAGATATTATACACATACCATAAAAGTCATGCTTTTAAAGTGTGCAATTCAGTGGCTTTTAGTATATTCACAGAATTACCCATCATTATCTAATTTTAGAACATTCACCATCATCCCAGAAAGAAATTTTATACCCCATAGCAATCATTCCACATTCTGTCCCAAACCTACGCTGCCCCTGGCAACCACTAGTCTACTTTCTGTCTCCCCGAATTTGCCTATTCTGAAAATTTCATAAGAAGGGAATGATAAATATGTGATATTTTGTGATTGGCTTCTTTCACTTATATTATGTAACATACAGTATTATATTTATATTACATATAACATATTATATATAATATATAACATAAAGTATAATATTTTTAAGATTTATCCAAGTTAACATGTATTAGTACTTCATTTCTTTCTATTATTGAATAATACTGTTTGGTATGGATACAACACACATTTTGTTTATCCATCACCAATTGATGGGTATTTGGGTCATTCATATTGGAAAACTTTTATTGGGTGTGAAACATTATGAATTTTACCTTATTGGGTACTGGATATTTTTACTGCTGTAAATATTCCGACTTCTGGTCTGGGATGCAGTTAAGTTACTTTATGACAATTTCATCTATATAAATTTTGCTTTTAATATTTGTTAGGCAGTACCAGTGTGGTGTTCAGTCTAGGCCTAACTATTCCCCACCACCAAGGTAAGACCCTGATGCACTGTATCCAACGCCCAGTGAATCTTGAGGTCTTCCAGTGCGCCTGGTGGAGCAGGCACTGTTCCCAGCACTGTGTAAATGCTGGTCGCTGTGACTTCCAATCTGTTCAGGTAGTTCTTTCCCTAGTCCCTGGTAGTCTCCTCCCGTACCTGCGCAGATCTGCTCTGCTGGATACCCATGTGGGACCCTCTTCTGATCCCCAAAGTTCTCTCTGCATGTAGCTCTGTCCTGTGAGTTCCAGCTTCTTCCCAGTCTCTCAGGTGTAAATTCTCAACTCAGGGAAGGCTCTGGGCTCGTCCTGGGCTCCCTCTCTGTGCCATGGCCTGGAGACTCACAAAAACGTAAAACCTTGCGATCGTAGACTCACTTATTTTGTTTCCCGTATTTCAGAGAGCTCTGTCCTTCATTACCTGATGTGCCATACCTCTGAGACTGTGGTTTCATCTATTCTTGTGTGTTCTTAGGTTGTTCTGGGTAGGAGAAAACAGATGTGCCATAACCCATAATTTCAGTGCTTAAATTTCTCCTTGGTAGCTGTGAAAGCTTCTGCATAGAGAAATGTAAGCTCTCTACACGTATATATGAGATGTCAATATCGATATCGTATATTCCAGCCTTTTCGAAAAGGATTAGCAGTGGCTTTTGTTTCTTATGACCGATAACATGTTAATAACCATGCCTTTAGGAGATCCACGTGTGCCATTTGCCTCCTTGAATGTGGAAACATTTATGTCTCCTCTCACAGGTGATCAGCGAGTTTGAAGCCTCTCCTGACTCATTTTCCTACAGAATTCCCAACCTGAGTCGGAACCGTCAGTACAGCGTCTGGGTAGTAGCTGTAACTTCGGCTGGGAGAGGCAACAGCAGTGAAATCATCATGGTGGAGCCATTAGCTAAAGGTGAGCCGCTGCAGTAAAGACCTCATTTCCCGCTCTCACTGGACTGTTTTTAAATCCCTGCTCTACCAGAAATAAAGCTGACGATGCCCTAAAAATCACCAGAAAATCAGAACATCACGTGCTATCACATTTCAGCTTAAGAAATAAGGTTGCTGCAAGATGGCACTGGGCTCTTGTGCAAATCAGAAAAGAATCTTCCTAGAAGTGAACACAGTGCTAAGGGTGAGTGGTTTACAACTCAGAGTCTCTTAAGAAAAGAACAATGAAAAAGTAAAAAAAAAAAAAAAAAGAACAATGAATCTTGGAACACTGAAAAAATAAAATAAAGTAATTATTAAAAAAAAAAAGAAAGAAAGAAAAGTAAGGAAAAAGAGCTTACCCTCACCCCTTGGGTAGGTAAAAATCACTACATAACAACTTCCCAAGGAAGTCCTATTTACATCAAAAGCAAGCATCAAGGAGAAAACATGGAATTTGGAAACTTATAAGAAAATATTTAGCTCTTCTTCTATTGATAGAATACTATAAATAAATGCTTTAATTAACAGTGGGAAGTCAGAGTCACCAAAGAATAAAAGTTCCTAAAAATCAATATAGAATCTGCATATTGGGATGTTTGCTGGTCCTAAAAAGCACATATACGCACAGAATATTCTTATTCTACTTCTGATAAATTGCTACCACTCGGTGTTTAGGGTACCACTAAATTAGCAGTTTTCATGAATAAATGTACTAACATCACGATTCTAGAACAGCAGGAGATGTCCCTTGATTTTGGAATACACCACATTGGCAATTTATTACTAACAAGGCTGCTGGGTGCCTAAAAGAGAATGTAAGAGAACATTCCAAGATTCCAATTTTACTTTTAAGAGCTCTTGATGACATGCTTATTAATGTGATAGCTAAGAAAAAGGCAGAATAAAACAGCGACGGGAAAAAGAGAATGTCCCATTTTGAACACAACTGCAGATAGAAAGTAAACACATTGTTGGTAAGGAAAATAAAATCGTGGATTTTCTTTCTGTCTATTGGACTCTTCGATTATGATATCTAGCCACCCCCAACATACACTCTCACATTAGAAAACAGTGATTATCAAGCTTAAGGACTGCACCATGGGGTCAAAGCAAACAAGCAACTCGAGATGCAGGTTTAGCAACTGCTTTGCCTTCGTTCTACTTCTGTGTATTTAGTGTGAGGCAGGCATTTGGGAAAGTCCTTTTTCTCAAGAGACATCTGGCAGGAGTCAGATTTGGAGAGGGTTTTGTACCCAGACACCCCCATACCTGAGATTGGAAAAACCTACCTGGGAGACAGAGTCAGGTCCAGGAGTAGCTTTCTGCAGAACATCAGCTTGCTCTGCGGAGGGAGAGGCACAGGGGCTGCCAGAGAGGAAAGGCAGCCAGAGAGGCAGGAGAAAAACCAGGAGGGCAAGGCCAAGAATTCACCAGCAATGTTTTGGAAAAGAAGTAGTATGGCATGGCAGCAGCTGGTGGGAGGTCAAGGGAAACAGGACTAGAAGTGCCCTGGGGTTGGTCACTCAGGGGACCTCTCTGCCCTTCCTGAGAGCAGCTTCATGGGGATGGGAGCAGATGAGGGGACAGAGTGGCTGGGAGGTGAGGATGCAGATCTACTTGGCAGAAAGTTCTCTAAACCTGGAAGAAGCCAGAAAGACAAGCTGGAGCGACGGTGGGTCTCATGCGAGGAAAGGCGCTGGCTTTGCCGTGGGTAATGTGTCAGCCAGCAGAGCATGTTTGCATAGCAATGGAAAACCGGAGTGGAGAGGGGAAGGTGATGATCCGGGAGGAAGAGCAGGGCCACAGGACTGCATTTTGGAGGAAGAAACACAAATGGGTTTATAGGTTTGGCAACAGGAAATGCAGAGTTTCCAGAATGTGTCTTTGATTTCCTCTACCGAGTATAAGGCATTTTGGGGGTTGGTGGAGAAAGGATAGGGAGTTTGAGAACAGGAAGGACAGTAGGAAATCATCACTGCAGAGAAGCGGGAAGGAACTTCTTAACAAAACAGTAAGCCTGGTAGGGAGTGCAGACGGTCCTGTTGAGGTCGGGGATTGTAAATCTATGGTGGGTCCTAAATTCTCCGTTGTATGGATTTCTCCAGAAATGTTCAGCTTCTCATGCTTAGGGGGGGTTCACCCAGAGTTAGGTTGATCCAGATGGGTTTTCTGGAAAGGGGCTGAGCTAGGGAAGGGCTCAGGCTTGGAACAGATGTTCCAGCTGAAAGGCTCCACCCAGAAGCCCCAGACGCTGGCAAACGATGAAGGCTGAAAGGTACAACCTGGAGAGATGAGGCTGCCGGCAGCCCAAAGAGACAGGTTCAAGTTCTCCTGCAGTTGCTGGGAGATCGATGCGGGCAGCAGCAGTGGCAAATCTGTCAGCAGGTAGCAGAGTCTAAAATCCAGAATTAGGGTCACAGAGAAGACTGCTATTTAGCAAATGAAGGGGCAGAATGGAGTCATGAACCCAGTCCCGGAGGAACAGCATCCCGAAGGATCCCAGGGCCAAGGTCAACTGAGAGAGCACCGCCACAGGGCTGAGGGCAGCACGGGATCCAGAAGGGATGTCCAGGCTGCAGAAGAAAAGCACTTTCTCAGAATCACTTGAGGTGCTCGTTAAAAGACAGACTCCTTGAATCCACCAAAGATCCACTGAATCACAGGCCAGCCCAGGAATTTGCATTTCTAACAGAGATTCTAGATGATTCTCTTGCCCGCTCCGGTTTAAAAACCAGATCTGGTGGTTTCTGTCGCTTAGTCTTGGAATTTCGGACGACGACTCTTTAAATTCCCATGCCACAGATGGATATTTATTCTACAAACTGGGTGTGTTGGGCTTCAAGAGGAAGCGGTTCTGGCCTATATTTCTCAAAACGCAGATGCGAAATGATTCATAAGTCCTGGAGTTGGTTTTAAGGGTTACAGCTAGCGTATTAAAGTACTAAAATGGAATAGAATGGAATAGAGTCAAGTAGTCTAGACTGACTTGAAAAAAATGAAACAACGGTAAGTATTAATTTGAGTCACTTTGTCTTCACTCACACACAACCCACCATGTGTGTAGCTTCTGGGATTCAATGTGTAACGTGTTTCTCACAGTAGGGAGGAGGATGCTAAAAAGCTTGAAAGTCCCTAACTCTAGCTGGGTTTCCTAATCATCCCAGTTCTGCTGCAAAAACATTCCTCAAATGACACTACAGACAAAGATCTGATATCTAAGATCTATGAAGAACTCCTCAAACTCAATACTCAAAAAACAGATAATCACGTCAAGAATGGGCAGAAGACATGAACAGACCCTTCTCCAAAGAAGACATACAAATGGCTAACAGACACATGAAAAATTGTTCATCATCATTAGCCATCAGGGAGATTCAAATCGAAACCACACGGAGATACCACCTTACACCAGTTAGAATGGCCAAAATCAACAAGACAGTAAACAACAAATGTTGGAGAGGATGTGGAGAAAGGGGAACCCTCTTCCGCTGTTGGTGGGAATGCAAGTTGGGGCAGCCACTTTGGAAAACAGTGTGGAGATTCTTGAAGAAATTCTTGAAGAAAACTCCTTGGAAAGCATTTATTTTCCTTAACGTTTGTGCTGAGGATCAAAATGACACGGTAAAGTCAGGAACATACCACAAAATGGATAAAGAGAAGTCGTTCTGTGTTACTCATCCTTCTTTTAGCACTTTATGCCTTGTATGGTCTATTCTTTCAGATATTAAAAGTGTATTTTAACATGCGGCTTTTGGTGTTGAGATAAATTGTTTAACAAAGGGCTCTGACAAATAATTGGGCTCATGGAAAACACAGCCTGGGGCTGCTGGGTTTATGAAGACCCAGATATTTAATTTGGGCTCTTCACGTTTAGTCAAGGGAGGGGGAAAATGCTACCATAGGGATTTTCCGCTATTTGTATGTTCTTACCAAAAAATCCCTTATACACATCTTAAAAGCAAAGAAGAGTGTTGGCAGGTGTGTCATTAATCGGCTGTGCTGCATTCACCCTTTTGAGGGGTGTCACTATATGGGGGAAGGTTATTTTGGCTTTTGTGTCGATGAGGCTGTGGCGTGATTGGGCTTCTGCTGTGTTTGGTGCTCCAGCTCCAGCACGAATCCTGACCTTCAGTGGCACAGTGACTACTCCGTGGATGAAGGACATCGCCTTGCCTTGTAAAGCTGTTGGGGACCCTTCTCCTGCAGTAAAATGGATGAAAGACAGGTAACCAGTAACCTAATGTATGCCTTTAGTGAAACTCTAAGAGATTACATCAGACATACTAGGTTGGGTCTGGTGGTCTAATGTTGTATTCATTTCCATTCATGAAAATTCCAAGAAACACCAACTTTTCTGAGATGGGAGAGGAGGCGGGGTAAGGGGGTGGGATCTTGGCTTTAGCACTAAAAGGGTCTGGTGTGTTGCCTCTATCGTCCATAAATCCAGAGCCTTTAAATTCATAACAGAATGCTTGCAAGGAAAATAGTCTAACCGAGCCAATAATCTCTGCACTTTTTCATATAAATTTCCTATATAACTGAGAGGAACATGCCCAAAATCACAGGAGCCGTGCACCTGTCTATCTCCTTCCAAGATAATGGTCCAACTAACCCTACCTCAAATGCTCTGAGAAATGACTTTAAGAGATGGAATGCATTAGGACTTAGCTAATATAAAATCTGGTTTTCCATACTCAATAGTAATTATTAAAATAATAGCAGCCAAGAAAGGAGGCAGAAAGTGGGTGAGATGTATTCTATCCTGTAACTTTTCTAAGTGCTTTCTCTATGTTCAGAGGACGAAATTAGGATATAAATAAAGATCTGACGATTCACTAATGAGCTTGGAGATTTGATATAAAATGGATTCAGAGGAGTGCCTATTTTAAACAAAAGCTCTTAAAAGACATAAACTATTGAAATAATGGTCTTGGTCCAAGGACCACTTTTCTTGTCTTTTAAAATCAGTTAATCCAAGGAAATAAATAAGCTCCCAGGGTCAAGAGGCATTCTTCCTGACGTGGGGATGGCTGGACAGTCTCCACCATAACTGGTTATAATGGCAACGGAACTCTTTTTATTCTAGGACCAACGCCATCACCCTCCTGAGAGACCACAGTTGACCTTTGGGGGGTCAAAATCATTAACAACTATAAATCTAAGCAAGTCCACAAGAGACCCCCCACATTTAGTTGTCCCTATGGGATTGGGTCAAAATGGCATTTCTGCCCCAGAAAGAATTCCCAAGAGGAGGTGGCCGGCGCCTACATAGTGGAGGAAGGAGAGGCCCATTCGGGATGTGGCGGACATTGACATACGTGAGAGCCAGAATCCAAGCCCCCAGCACAGATCTAACCTCCACATAGCATGCTCTACAAAGAATGAAATTCAGCTATTTGATTGTTTTTGTCGTGTAATCACAATTTAGTTCCAAGTGTGCTGTTGACTTGAGAGAGAGTCTTTATGCTTTTCCCCAGCCTCAGCTAATTTGGATTGTAATTTCTTTAATCTGTGCCCTTTTTTTCCTGTGAGGTAGTAACGGGACACCCAGCCTAGTGACGATTGATGGGCGGAGAAGCATCTTCAGCAATGGGAGCTTCATTATCCGCACAGTGAAGGCGGAAGATTCTGGCTACTACAGTTGCATTGCCAATAACAACTGGGGATCAGATGAAATTATTTTAAATTTGCAAGTACAAGGTACAGAGTTTGAAGACTCTTTTTAATGATACTTTTATGTGTATGCCTACATGCAAAGAGTAAAATTGAACAAACTTAAAAATCAGCCTTTCTAAAGAGCTACTTGCTGTTTTCATATTACAAAAAACATATACTTGTTCATTTTGGAAAATGTAATGCAGCAAATCAAAGAAAATAAAAACATTCACAATTTACACTTTTGCATATAGAGAGCCTAGTCTCATTTTTCTTGATGTGCGCATCACTGAGAAAGTCCTTGATAACTTCTGCTAATTGCACGGTTTACTCTATGTATGTGGAAGTGGAACCCCAGAAAACACAAAAAATAAGTCTGAATTGAGGTCTTTTATCTACTAATTAACTAAACTTTCATATGCAATGTACGTTAAAACATCACCAACTGAAACTCTAAGGATAGTGCCCTAATATTTAGTTGGGTTTTTAATACAGCATATGTGGTTTTTCTTGATATCAAACACAAAACGTGTGTGACAAATTCAAGATAGTTAAATTAAAATCATGTGTAAAATCCCAAATGGCCACTGACTGGGTTCAGATTTGGGTGAACAGTGATATTTTATTAGAAGAAAAACCAAAGGATATGCTTCTTTGGACTTAAGTGTTGTCACATTAATAAATCACAGCGAGTAAAAATGAAATCAGCATTGTCCTCAGTGGAAGGGAAGAGGAGGAGAACAACTAAATTTAAAAAAATAATAATGCAAAATTGGTCTGAAATTTCAAGTAAATTGAAGTCGACAGAATTCCATGGTATTTCAGAAGATTGACATGATAGTGTGAATCTATTTTTTTTATTTTTTTATTTTTTTTCCCAAATACTTTTATTTTATTTTTTCAGCGTTACCAGATTCATTGTTCATGTACCACACCCAGTGCTCCATGCAATACGTGCCCTCCTCAATACCCACCACCAGGCTCGCCCAACCCCCCACCCCCTCCCCTCCAAAACCTTCAGTTTGTTGCTCAGAGTCCACAGTCTGTCGTGGTTCATCTCCCCCTCCGATTTCCCCCAATTCATCCTTCCTTTCCTTCATCTAAATAGACGGGTGGGTTTTCATACCTGTGGGTTAATATACATGGGCCTCTCTCTCAGTGAAAAAAGAGATGGACGTTTTATGAGAAGTTTCTGTTTAATTCGGATAACCCGATTATGAATTTCTTTATTGTTTCTGTCCTCGGTGCTGATCCAAAATAATATTGAGGCCCATTGGTTAGAAGTATGTATTCCTCAAACCTTGTATGAGTTTGCAAGTTCATGTATAGCCACTCAGTGGCACACCTTTGATTTCCAGAGCTCTGTGTGTGTGTGTGTGTGTGTGTGTGTGTGTGTGTGTGTTGCGTCTTGGGGGACTAGCTAAAAAAGTGGAGATTTTTGCAATTCTTTTTCCCACTAGCCACTCTCCCCCTCCCCCACTCTTCCCTCACCCAATCTTCTCTCCCCCATTCCTCCCTCCCCCGTCACATCCCTGGGAACAGAACAGCTAAGTGGATGCCATTTATCTTTCTCACTTGGATCATGGCTGAAATTCAGAGTAACGCAAGCATCCTTAATAAGTTTAAAGATTTCAATCAGTGACGAACGACTCAGATTCAAGGAATCAGTGAGGAAATGAGTTAGATATAAATCCAAGTAGAAATGTGGTTGAATTTTCATTAAATAATAGATTCACTCTTCTCTATCTCTTTAACCAAGGACATCAACTAAATAGACATTTTGACAGAAGTGAATTGCATATTTTGGCAACCTAAAACACTTATTTAATAAATGGCTGTTAAAAATGATTTGGTAAATGGCTGTTCAAGCAGATTAAAGATGTGAAAAACTAATTCTTGTTTTCTAAAAACTGTTTCCTATCTAGTTCCACCCGATCAGCCTCGGCTTACGGTGTCCAAAACGACATCTTCTTCCATTACGCTCTCGTGGCTCCCTGGAGACAATGGGGGCAGTTCCATCAGAGGTAATGAGCAATAAGTTGCCCACAATAGTTGACTGTCACTACCCCCAGGCGGATAAGTGACACATCTCCATCAAATAATTGTTATGTGTTAGTTATAATTAATTCTCCCACTACTTAAACAGCAAGCCACACATCTATTTTTATGGTATTTACCGAATCCCATCATTCATCCAAAGCATCCCATTCACAAAATTACCATTGTGCCTCCAATCTGTGTGAAAGATTAATGAAGGCAGAAAAGAATTTGGTAATCTCTCCCCCAAGATTCTGCATACTGTTTCTTCCCCATGTTGTCAATACTCCATCATTCATTCACTCCTGTATTCAATCATTCATTCAAGAGTTAGTACTTACTAATTTAATTTAATTAGTAATTAAACAGTTATTGTTCTAATTTATAAAGCACGAAAAGATGGAGAACCTAGAGTTTAGGTAGGAAATGATCTATTTGCACAAAGTCTTGCATTTAGTCCATAGCAGAAAAGAATATAGTGTGAAAATTCTAGCCTGCGTAGAGTTGGGGAAACATCATTCTGAGCAAGCTGTGACCACAGGAAAGGAAGAGAACCCAGAGGAACATACCAAAGATGCACAAGAGTGGGGGGCTGGTCCTAGGGCACATGGGAGGGGACTTCCAAAGGCAGAAGACATCCCCTCTTCTGAGTGAGGAGGGTGAGCAGACAACTGGAAATAGGGGGTCATTTTGGGGTGAAGCCATCAGTGTTCTAGAGCCAGCTCCTTCCAGCTCATGAGAGCAAGCTGTCCTATCTCTTCCCTGCCCAGTGACTGCACCCAGGCTGGGGACCATTACACACCCCAAAAATTAGCAATGCTACTAGTCAAGGCTCTATCTTTTTTGTTTTTTTGAACGGCCAGTTGTTAAACATTTGTCCACACTCCAAGTAAAAGGGAGGATCTTCCTTTTTTTTAAGGAAAAAAGTGAGATTATTTTTTAAAACAGTTGGTTGATTGGGGATGAGGTTGTGTTTGTGGGTTTAAGGATTGTGGGGAAGATTTGTAACAGCTACCATGTGAAATGCACAGGGAGTCATTCATAGACCAACAAAGTCATCGTTAAGAGGGAGTGAGCCCCCAGCTGCATATAAATAGCCCAAATTGTGGTCGGCACTATCTCACAGTCTCATGACTTTGTCAAGTGGGGCTGGACACCTGGGAGGAAGAGTGGATTGCTGTTTAGAGCTGCTGACTGGCAGAACAAGTGTGGCCAGAGTCAGAGTAGTGAGTGAAAATAGGCTCCTGGTGGAAATGGTCTACAGAAAGTTCTAGGCTGGTTAGAGAACATTGTTATGGAGCAAAGAGTAGGGAAGATGCGGACCCTGACCACAGAAGAATCAAGGACAGGGGACTCCGTATGAGAGGTCTGCAAGACACTTGATGCTGCCAGTGTGGGCTTGGGAGCCTCTGTAGTGTGGAGCTGAGAAGTGGTTGACCTGTGTTAAAAATATAGCCCCATGGGTCAGAGGGAAGAAAGCGGTCCACCAGCGTGAGGACGTCACGTCAGGCAGGCTGGTCCCGGGCTGCCTGAGTGTGAACATGGAGGAGGTGGGGACAGAGAAAACAGGACCAGTTTGCTCCCCTTCGACAGGAATGGTGACTAACAAGGAGCAATGTCTCGGTGATCACAAGGGCCAGGAGAGCTGCCTTTAGGTTCTGAAGGTGGGGTTTGACTCTCAGTGACTTACGGGGGCCTTGAATGGCCACCTTACCTGTCTGGACTTCGGTGTCTTGCTCTGCACTGTGAGGATAATAATCACTATCTCCTAGGGTTACGTGAGGTAATGAATGTAGCAGGCTGAGAACGGTGTTGGCGCCTGGTGAGCACTCAAGAAAAGGACAGTTGATGTTCATGGTCATGGAAATACAGGTGACAGTGGTCACATAATGAAATGAATTTTTGGAGGGATTTTTCAGACTAAGGAGAAGCCAGGTGACCTTTGAAATGTTGGGATGGTTACAGGATTTAGAGCTAGTTACCTTAGTGATTGCATATGGTAGCATATGGTTGAGGAGATTCCTACCCCTTTGACAACATACCCCTTTTCCAGAGCTTTGGTTCTCTTAAAAATAATTCAGCTTCAGACCATGTTGATACCCAAGGATTCAGGCACACGTGGGCTGAGGGCAGATTTCTAGAGACTTAGTGTCCATCCTCTGCTGCCTGCTACACCTTTTAAAAGGAAATGGGGAGAAAGTGGTTTTATTTTCCCCACACCAATTAGCAATACACCATAGCAATGTCTGGAGTGGCCTAAATACTAATCAGAATACCATCACCGCACTCTTCCCAGCCTAGGTTCAATCTTTCGGCATCAGGGAGACTTCAGATGTTTTCTTCCAAAGATGCATGGTTGCGGAGAACTCTCATCCCATACAAAATGCCAACATCCACCACCTCCTAGTATAGAGGAAATAAGGCTTTTTTGAATATTTCTGTGTTCGTAGGATACATATTGCAGTATTCCGAAGATAACAGTGAACAGTGGGGAAGTTTTCCAATCAGCCCAAGTGAACGTTCTTACCGCCTGGAAAATCTGAAGTGCGGTACTTGGTATAAGTTCACGCTAACTGCCCAGAATGGAGTGGGACCGGGACGCATCAGTGAAATCATAGAAGCGAAGACATTGGGGAAAGGTATGTATGCCTTCTGCTGTCTGCATTTCCTCTGCTTCCCAGATTGAATGAGACATTGCAATCACAGATAATGCATCATATATTTGCATGCTTTTTTGTGAGTTTGGACTTTGTTATTCCCAAAATGGGTTTGGCCGTGTTGCTGTGTAATGAGAGAGATAGCTGGTCCTCACAGAACATCATGCTTCTCTTCCTTCATTATCTCATTCACAGTGAAAATGAAGAGCGTCATTTGTAAACCAAGGGCTTTGGTGCCAACATAAATTGCCCTGGCTTGGTCACCATGAAATATGTCATTTACCCTCACACCTTCTAGGGTGACCTTCTCCCTCCATCGCCCCATGCCCTGTCTATCCATAACTTTCCCATTGCCTCCAAGGCCCCACTTTTCAGGTGAGAGGTGACTGGGATAGACTGTTGACCATTAATGTGAGTTGGTTTTTTAATCGGAAACATGAACCTTTGAGGACGTGAACTCCTGGGGGGAGGAAATGATGCTCAGCAGTGAAATTGTAGTCTGGGGGCACCAGTAAGGGAAGGGATGCCGTGGCACAGAAGTGTAGATGAGGCAGTGAAGAGAGGGGCTTTGGAGCTTCCCCTCACATCTGACTCTCCTCTGGTGCACAGGGCCCACACTGGATAGCACAAGAACCAGAGACGGGGAGGCAAAGGTGCTACTCAGATCTGGCACCTGAGTTAAGATGCAGCAAGGGTTCAGAAGATGAGGGATTAATTTATGCAGAAATATATCCATTAGGTCCCTGGGCTCCAGTAAGAAGTGCTTGGATTGCAAGAGACGCCTGTTGGTACTTCCGAAATCCAATTAGACTTATCTCGAGTCAGGTCCATCCGCACAAAAGTGGACACAGGTCATCTCAGCACATAGTACGGGTTCCTTCAGAATCACTCAAGGAAACACATACATGAAAATAGCATTGTTCTTCAGGAGCTCTGACATACATAACAATAACCTCTCCCCACCCAATTTTCCCTCTCATACCTAGGTTACTGTGGTTGGAGAAAGCCCATTGGTTCATAGGTCCCTACAAATAGTGGGCAAATTGGGACTGGTCTTTGACCCAGCCTTGGACTGAGCTCCTCACCCAGGTGGGGAAAGCAGCCAAGGGGAAATGCGTGACAACACTGATGGCCCGCATTCATGTATCCCATGAGCTGAGTGACCATGCATTCTCCCGCAGAGCCCCAGTTCTCGAAGGAGCAAGAACTCTTCGCCAGCATCAACACCACGCGCGTGAGGCTGAACCTCATCGGCTGGAATGATGGCGGCTGTCCGATCACCTCCTTCACACTGGAGTACAGGCCCTTTGGGACCACAGTCTGGACCACAGCTCAGCGGACCTCTCTCTCCAAGTCCTATATCCTGTACGACCTACAGGAAGCCACGTGGTACGAGCTGCAGATGAGGGTGTGCAACAGTGCTGGCTGTGCAGAGAAGCAGGCCAACTTCGCCACACTCAACTACGATGGCAGTAAGCTGGCTGGCTCTATGGCCCTCCCACACGTGCATGCGCTTACTGTCCCTTTCCCATTCAACATTCATCCTGGGCACAGAGGGACCAGTGCCCGCAGATCCCTTTAGGCTTTGGGGCCATTCAACCAGCTCCTTGTGGGGTTCCCTAGTTCACTATGTTCACGGGACCCTGGCTCTGCTCCAGAAATAAGGGACTGAGAGCCGCTGGGAATCTCCTTAGGGAATCGTGGTGCAGGAGTGATTTCTTTTCGGGCTGAAGGATTCTTCACCTTCCCTTACCAAACACGTGGTTCTGTGCATTTGTCGATGACTCTGTGCTAACACTGCTTTTGTTGTCTCCCCACCCGTTCCCCACCCCATCCCAACCCACATAACTCCGTCTTTGCTCTCATTTAGCCCTCAGACTGCATGGGCAGAAACAGTCTTCATGGTACGGGAGCTTTTGGTAGTCCCTGAGCAGGAATGCAGGCACTGATGAAAGTGATGTAATATCATAGGATGTTAGTGTGCATCCTGCCCCTCCCCCCCACACACACACATGCAATTTGCTTGGACTTTCTGAAAACCAGGCGAGGTATCTTGTATTGTTTAGCCTACCAAAAATAAACAATCGAAATTTTTATCCCTACGACTAGTATCAAAGGCCGTTGATTGATATCTGAACAAATGCCCAACCCAGTGAAGCTGAAAGATAGTGGTTCATTGATTGTTATGAGGTTAGAGAACTTCGGAAAGTCTTAAATAGCTGTGTGTTGGTGCTGATTTCTACAGCTTTGCAGGGACTTTTGCTCAGGGTAAAGCGGTGATTGAGTTAGGTGCTCGATCACAAGGTAAGACCTGCCACAGTCTATCAGGATGTTGGGAGCTCATGGCTGAGGATCCTCCCCTGCCCGTCCAAGCTTTCTGGCCAATCCCACTGACCAGGTCAGAGCACAGTGTTGGATGGCTTGGCCCAGAAAGTCTGCATCCGAGCAAAGACCATCATACTTTATTCATCTGTAGGCAAGCTAAAGGCTGGTTCCCTCCTCTGCTTGTGTGTACTTGGGATCTTGCTTAATTAAAGCTCCAGCAAACTCCCTCTTTCTGGGAGTGCAGTTTAGACTCTCCTAAGGACAGTGTCCATGAACCCAAGGACCCTCAAGCTAACGAGATGATGTGGACTGGGATCCTCATTTGGTCATTTTCTCCGGAACTCTCCTGGAGGGCCCAGAACAAGTTCTTCCTGCTCTGGCACACTGGAAACCCACCCCTCAAGTCTCCTGCCCAGGGCTGTGACACCACGAAGTCCTCCCCAGCCAGAGTCCTTTCTGGCCTCCAGCATTTCCAGCCTCGGGCACATGAATGTAGGAAGATCTTTATTTAGGTAGAAATGTTCTTGATATTGGTGACACCAGCCTGGGGTCCTGCCTCTGCTGTGCACCCTCCCCCATGGCCCTGGACTGGCTTGCCCAGCTCCTGGACCCTACTGCTCAACCCTACTGCTCAAGAACCAATGCTCTTCGTGGGCCCCCTCTGTCTAACTTCCTAGCCTTCAGTTACAAGTGACGTCACTCAAGGGCGTCCCATCCCAAAGCACTACCCACAAGCAGAGCAGCCCTTCCTACTGGCTTTCTCTTCCAACACGGTTTAGTTCTTCGCTCTTACAGAATAAAGGACTTTGACTTACCAAACACTTTACTTTGCATTTAAGTGTTTCCCAAAGTCCTCTGCCAGCAGGTACACATTTGGGCAGAAAGCATATTCCTTACTTTAGCTTATTGGCTTACATTAATTGACTGGGCTGGGCTTCAGTGTGCACATTGGTGATATGGTCATGCTAATCTTTTAATTAGAAACCACTCGCATGCAGAATTTGAAACGTGATTCGAACTTACAGAGCACACTGAAGAATTTAAATGCTTGTCTTCTTTAAAAAAAAATGATGCTTTCATTTTATCCATGAACTTAGATTATAATCATGCATAAGTTCTATGAGCTACATTTAAGTTCCTGAAATCTGAAATAATTTTATTACACTAGGAAATAAAAGTACATATTTATATTTCCCTTGAAAAGGATTACTTATGGATTTCTTTGAACCGATCTCATGGATATATAGCTTTAATATCTCTTTGTCATATCTGACTGAAGATTTTCCTTTCATTTGGGGAGAAACAAACACTGACAGCCTCACACCTATACAGTCAGATCTCAGATTCTTCCATGTCTGTATTTGACTCTTCCTTCTGCCATTTCCTTAGCCAAATGTTTGCACGTGTCCCTGTGCTGCCTTGGTTTTGCAGACCAACTTCACTTATGTCCCCTTATGTGGGTTCTGAGCATCCACAGACGTGAGTTTCCAGCTAAAAACATGACACACCTGGCCTGATAACATAGGGGACTGGGATTCTATTATCCCTGCCCTACTTAATAAGTGCAGAATAAAGATCATTTTTGCTCAGGGGGAAATTGCTTTATTTTTGTATTGTTTTTCCTGAGCCACTGACTTCCTGGCCCTTGTTTTACACAGAAAATACAGCGGGATAGAGCATCTTACATAACGGAACGTGCTGAAACGCATGCCCCGTAAAGTGCGGATGTATGTTTGAATCTCTGTGCCTATTGTATTCAGCCTCTGCCTAGAAAGCAGCTTCGAATAGCTCAGAGTTCAGTCTACTTAGTGTTTCCTGATAATTCTAAATAATCTGAATTTCCTAATCTTGTATAATAATGCCTGATCACTAAGGAGCTTGTTTGTAGACCTAGATGCTTCCTCTTTGAAAAGTTGTCTGCAGCTCTTACACCCTAAAATGAGAGTTTCTACAGTAGATAAAAAGCGAGTGAATCACCAAACCAAAAGGGATGCTGGGCTTCTCTAAGCCAGTGTAACTGGCACAGTCTCCCCACAGACTCCCGTCCACTGGCCAGACCTATTTTCCTCCTTTGATCTGCAGATTTTCAAGCAGTTGTACTGTGGGTGACAATTCCAGCGAAATGCATGTGGCTTTTTTAAGCACCTAGCCTGGACATTATGCTTTCAAGTGCCTGCACCCAGCAGTACATTGCAAAATGAAGTCCCTTTCAAAGAAATGGACTTCGCCCTTTGCGCAAATCCTGATTCGATGTTCTGTCAAGTAAGTTGCAGGTGGGGCAGAAGAGGGGCATGAGAAAGTAAATCAATGAGCCAGGACCTAGATAAAGAACTCCTTTCATTTCTCATCACCCTGGACACCCTTGGATCACACAGCGCGCCTCTTGTAACCGTCATCCCTAAACCCTCCGCCATGCCGTCTTCATTAATAGTCATCTAACACCATGGCCCTGCTTTCAGGTACAATCCCTCCACTCATTAAGTCAGTTGTCCAAAGCGAAGAAGGCCTGACAACCAACGAGGGGCTCAAGATGCTTGTGACCATATCCTGCATCCTGGTGGGGGTCTTGCTGCTGTTTGTGCTCCTGCTGGTGGTACGGAGGAGGAGGCGGGAGCAGAGGCTAAAGAGGCTAAGAGGTGAGTGGCGGCCCCCCAGTTACCCGCTTGCGCCTCTCTCTCTGGCCGGCCGGCCTGGCGGGAGCTCCCTCCCCAGGAGAAGGTCTTTTATTCTCCAGGCCAGGTCTCCCAATGGCCTGACTCTGTGATGCGCCTTCAAGCAGGGCCACAGAGCCCTAGCGGAAGAGTCTCATCGTGTAACTACCCAACACAATCAGACACAGGGACAGTCAACCTCACACCAGTTTCCTAAACCGTAGACATCAATAGGCCAAGAAAATTATTTTCTCATGGGTCTTTCAACTCTGCTCGCTTTAATTCTCAGCTATCTCAGCGATGTCATCAATTATGGCGTCCTTTAAAAAGACCAACCACATTCGCTGTGGCAATGAGAACTATTTTACTGCCAGGAAGAGGAAATTGAGGGCTTATGGCAAAGCATTGTGAGGCCGAAAACACACACTTTCCCAAATTAGAAATGCGAGCGAAAGCCCAGTGTAAGAGTTTCACTCAAACAACAAAAAAGCCATGGAAGACAAGAGCCTCGGCCAGACGAGAGCCATTGTGAGCGGGCACCGTTATTATTGTGTTCAGCTCTGTGAGGTCTCAGTGATGAAGCTATTTCCAGCTTCTGGCCGAGAGCCCTTCCTTGCCCTTGCACCGCGGTGTGAGGAAAACGAGCTCTTTCCAACATGAAACCCCACGCAGAAGAGTGGTTCTGAGTCCTTCACTTTTTACCTGTCACGGTATTCAACCAAGTCCCTTTTTTGATAAAATGCATGGACACGATGTTTGCATTTAATCAGTCCAGTGTGGACTAACATCATGCAGCATTATGCATGTTCCTCAAAGTTACACCTGAGGAACAAGTGCGGGAACCCTGTCCCCAGGACTTCTCTCCGACGTCCCCAGACATCGCTGATACACACAGAAAACATTGACATCTTCTGCAAACACTTTAGTTCGATACCATCCGATGAGAGCAGCAGAACAGGGTGGTACTTTCTCCTGTCTGCACTTATGCGAAGCATTTCTCTTTACATGGCCATAACACATTTTCCTATCAATTTGCTTCCACTGCACCAAAAAATTAGAATATTTAAATTACATCACATTCCATCTGTACATGTTAATAGCCCTTCCGTTTAAATCTCCCACAGACCTATCATTCAGATGAGCCATCAATCTCATTGAAATATCCTTGCTAAATCCCATTAACCACTTATTTAATTTTGCAGACTTACCTTAGTAAATCCTATATATCCTAAGCACCATGCTTGGTGCTCGTTGTTTCAAGATGAAGAGAAAGAGCCTTCTGAACTTTGGGTTTAGTGTAGGAGGCAGACACATGAACATCTACCAGGAAAAGAACAAAAATGTCACGAATATTAAAATAGGGCTTCAAAAGAATCCTACATACCCACAAGAGCGAGCAATTAATCCCAACCGGGGAGGGAAGGGGACGCCATCTTAGAGTGACGTAAGAGCCACATATTTCTTAATATGTTGAGAAATCCAGTATAAGGTGAACTGTGTTGGATTACATTCACAAGTGCTCATCACGAAGATACCAAAAGGATGTTTTTCTAATCCCTTCACAGACAACAGAATCCCATATTCTGGACTTTAGAGATGATATTATTGAGGAGCCGATAGCTGACGGACAGCAAGGGTCTGTCCTTGTTGCATTTAGACGGCCAGATCTAACTCGCTGCATTTCAAAGGCTATGAATTGTTCATGTAACATCTTCTAAAACCAACAGTAATTTTTTTTCTTAATCACTTCCATTTGATCACAAGGGTTTGGCGGCAAATGCATTAAACATGAAGGTACTCCTTCCCGGGATTCTATCACCCTCTGCCAAGTTCATCATTCCTCTCCCTGTCCCCCCCGCCAGCCCTATTGACTTACTCCTTCCTCCCCAGCTGTTGTTTAATTTGCCCTATTCTACTCGTAATCTAAGCACCCCAGTGTCTAAAGATGCTGAAGGTGCTGCTAATTCTTACCAACATATTGGGCCGTGCTGATGGCAGGCCCACACAACTTTATTGTTATTCTTAACAGTGCCTTATCATTCAGGGATTGCTTTGCAAGGGCTCCCACCAGAAAATTTCCTGCAACTGGCATTGTTACTGTGGACATCTCTACTCCTAGACACCGGTATTTCATGGTGGCTCTTGGTAAAGAAAGCAATACATCACATCGGTGAGCACAGCCTTTCCCTCCCCAGAAACAGTTTTGTTTTCTTTATGCCTGAGGAAAGACAGAGCCTACACAAAGGTTTCAGCAGGAAGAAAACAAGTACTGCGGGAAAGAGGGTGTATTTATGCAAGATGCTGGGGAGCAAAGAGTTCCAGGAAGTAGCTTGCTGAAGTACAGAAGTGTCTGCCATCTTGCATTTTGTACGCGCTTTGCAAAGCCTTCCAAACCCAGCGACGGACAAGATGGCGGCAAGAGTGCAAAGGACCAGGCCCCCAATTCCAGCTGCTTCCTAATGGCACGTTTTAATGTGGACGCACAGAAGTAAATTCAATTCAACAAACCACTGTTGATCATCTGCCATGAGCTGGCCATCACCGTTTTTAAAAGAAACATCAAATTTTCTTATTAACCACTTCTGTTTGATCACAAGGGTTTGGCTAGGTCCCAAAGAGAAAAATGAAGTCTATGACCCTGTCCCAGAACCACAGAAGCTGACATTCTAGTGGCAGTGAATAAAGGCTTACAAGAGACAGACATCTTTCTCTAACTGTGAAAGTGCACCATGAAAGGACAGAGTAGGAGATATAAATTATTGGGGAGGGAGGAGGGCTGGTCTTGCCCCAAAAACATCTCTCTTTTAGTCCAGCAGAGTCCCCAAAATGTTAATTAATAGCATCAAATGTTTCCAACTCACTCGTAGAGGAAAACTGTAGCCAGAGCTTAATGTAGTAGGTGCCTACCTATTAAATAGAGCTCAGTGGTAGAGTCACCTAGTTACAACCTGACCCACATAAGGCACAGATACTGTGCCTGAATTAGAATGAGTTCAAATATATTTACAGAGTCCACAGAAAGGGTTGCTTCATATAATATTTTTATTAGGTGAATATAACATAACATTCTTTTGGGTAAAACTGATGAAAGGAAGGAAGGGAGGGAGGAAAGAAGGAAGGGAGGAAGGAAGGTGAGAAGGAAGGAAGGAAGGAAGTGGGGAAGGAAGGGAGGAAAGGAAAGGAAGATGGGACTCAAGCAATTTAACCAACCTATATTTCTTCCTTCCTGAGAACTTTACTGATTTTAGAGCATAGCGATCTCCTAAAGTCTAAATTGTCTGAAAGTGCTACATTAAAAAAAAAAAAAATCTGTAACCTTATCCAGGAGTCCAGAAGCCACATTTTTCTTATCATCATGCCCTGATTTTCCCCCACTACTAAATCCTTCAACGTGCAAGGTTACAGAACAAATCCTTGGCTGGGTCCATGATCCCAGAAGCCCCAACCTTATAAAAATTTGATTCCCACAGCGAGTAATCAACACCAGTATCACTAAAAACTTCCTCCTTAAGTGTAAGTCTGCCCAAGAAGGTGCAAAGTTATGTAGGCACCAGCCAGTTGGGTCAACTGGCATGTCAAGCCTAAAAGCCCCTTTTGGAACTTCAAATAAGCTACAGATAAAAATCAATGGAGGATATACAATTTGACCATGCTTCTGTGGCAAAATGCCTTTCTTCCTGTGAACAGAAGCATAGTTATTTTAAGCATGCTTTGAAATGAGTTAATACTATAAAAACAGATCAGTTCCAGAAGGCCATTCCCAGAGACAATGTGGCCTTGTGGTTCTACATGGGCACAGGCAAAGGGGCGGGCCATGAGGGATGGCTATCGTCTGCTGAGCTCCAACATCCCATTCATCTGGTCTGCAAATGAGCTAAATGCTTTCCTTAATTGTAAGACCAAAAATGTGCTTGAACTTTGATAATCTAAAGGAAGAGCAGTATAGAGACTTTTTCACCAAGCTAATAAATGCCCAAGCTGTGGTTTATTTAGGATCAGAAGCATGTGCTCTGAAATTTTATCTTCCTTCCTTCCTTCCTCCCTCCCTCCCTTCCTTCCTTCCTCCCTTCTTTCCTTCCTTCCTTCCTCCCTTCCTTCCTCCCTTCCTTCTTTCCTTCCTTCCTCCCTTCCTTCCTTCCTTCCTTCCTCCTTTCCTTCTTTCCTTCCTTCCTTCGTCCTTTCCTTCTTTCCTTCCTTCCTTCCTTCCTCCCTTCCTTCTTTCCTTCCTTCCTTCCTTCCTTCCTCCCTTCCTTCTTTCCTTCCTTCCTTCCTCCCTTCCTTCTTTCCTTCCTTCCTTCCTTCCTTCCTTCCTTCCTTCCTCCCTCCCTCCCTTCTTTCCTTCTTTCCTTCCTTCCTCCCTCCCTTCCTTCTTTCCTTCCTTCCTTTCTTCCTTCCTTCCTTCCGTCCTCCCTTTCTTCCTTCCCTCCTTCCTTCCCTCCCTCCCTCTTTCCTTCCTTTTTTTCTTTTTTTAAACCTTAATTTCTCAATAAAATTATTACTTCAAAACTCTAAATTTGCAATGGAAGAATTGAGTAAAAGGAGCCTCTGTATCAGAGGATGGGGAGCAAAGGAACGTTAGGGTGGTGGCAAGGCCAAGCCAAGGGCAGGTAGAGGAGTGAGGGACAGAGAGCAGGCGGTCAGGAGGGAGAGAGTTGGCATCGGTCCTGGTGTCTTGCCCCACCTGGGTATTCTAGTTGGTCCATGTTTGTACTTACAGTTTTCTCGGATTGCAAGTATATATGGTTTTCTTTTTTGGATAATTATTTAGTTGTGGTTTTTGGATCAGCTTTCATAGCACGCTGATGATTGGAAGTCCTTTTTGTCATCTGGTAAAAAACATAAATGCAGGCTCATAGCCCTTATGAAAAGAGCTACTTTATGAGAACCATTTCAATTTCACAGAAAAGCAGGGATTGTTATCAGGGAGCTTGCAAAGAACTCTTGATAGGATAACAAAGCTAGGTAAAATCTGCTATTTCCAAACTGGTTTTCATTTTTGTTGGGGGGGGGGAGGGGACATATTCCACTTTACCTAACTAGAATTTCAGAAATGAAAGTTTAGTCGTGTGGCAATGAAAGGGATTTCTCTTTTTTAATGAAACATTTGGGCACCAGAGTATGAGATTCCTCGGACTCTCAGTTGGCACGACCGCGGTGTTTGAGGCTTGCCTTGAGCTCCCCCGACGCACTGTGGTGCTGCCTGGTGGATGAGAACCTTTGTGCTGCGTGCTGACCCACGAAGGGAAGAGTGGTCCACAAAAAGAACGGGGGAACTGGGCGAGACCACGTCATAATACTCGTAACCCAACAGGGGTGCCTCTTCCAGAGAGCCCACTGAATCATGCAGTAATCAATAGAGGACGCATATCTTCTACCTTTTCACCTTCCTCCTCCTCCATAGTGCTTTACTCCATGCTGCCTTGTCTTAGTCTCTCTACAGCAGGGCAAACAGATAGAGTATAAACTTGATATTATATTATGCCCTATTTTGCTGATAGAGAAACTTAAGGGAACTTGTCCAAAATCACATATCAGGACAGAGCTAGAGAGAGCACCCAGCTCAATGTTACCCTACCCCAGTTCTCTTTCCACGAAACTTCCTTAGATCTGGGAATGGTCAAGAAAGAAATGGGACATCCCATCAATATTGTTGGCTTTGAAAGGGTTGTCAGTGAAACCTGGAGTCAGAAGATCTATCAACCCAGAATCAACAGCTACTTTTTAATTTTATTTTTTCCCATGGAAAATGTTTGGTTTTTTTATCTCTATATTTCAATACTCTGTCTTCCATATCTTCTACCTGATGCCCTTCTCTCTACTGCTTCTCCTCACTGAATTACTGAAAGACGATTCTATACTCAGAGGCATTGCTTCTCACCAACTCCTGAATCCTCACCGTCTCACTTCCACCCCCACCCCCAAATGCTCTCCTGAAGGCAGATGACCAGTTACCTTCTGATCACCAAATTCTTCTTCTCGCTACATTTGCTAGGACTCTTTGCACATTCATAGTGTTAGCAAATGTTATTTTTTGAAACCCCTTCCTTCCAAATATCTTGGTGATATTTCTCTATCATGCCCCAGCCCAAAAGATTAACGGGGAAACACAGAGCCAAGGATGGATATGTAGGAGTAGCAAAGGACTTTAGGAAAGGTGTCACAAAGTCTAAATCTCAGATCGAGCTGAAATTGGTGGGGGAAAAAAATGTGACAGGCAACACAAGAGGCTGTTTAGCAAGAACAAGACTTGAGATGATGTTCTCATATTAACAGATGGCAGGTAGAAAGAACGACTCAATGTCGGCTTTGCTTTGATGTGCACCAGGAGAAGTGCTATTCAAACCATAAAATGTGGAACAAGAATTATTTAAAAAAGGAAGAAAAAGACAGAGAGGGAGCAGGAAGGATAGGAGAGGGAAAAGAGGGAGGGGTGAAAAAGGGAGAGAAGGAAGGAAAGATGGAAGGAAGGAAGGAAGGGAGAGAGGGAGGGAGGAAGGAAGGGAGGGAGGAAAGGAGGGAGGAAAGAGCTTAAGAAAATAATCGGAGCCCCTGATTATTTACATTAACTTATTCTTTCAAAACGTACTATGTTCTAGTCATTATGGGAGCAAAAGAAGGGAAATTGGATAAAATAATAGTTCTGATCTCTTGCTAGTGGGGAAGAAAGCATGTTTATACACAAATTCTAAATGATAAGCAACATACTATGGACACCAATAAATGCTATGATAATACACTGAAGGGGAAGACTTTTTTCCCCACAGGAATTATTAGGAGATATCACATAGTACTGGTCCCTAGATCCCAAAGGATGATGTCCTAGGATTCTGGACAAACATTTTCCAGACATAATCCCAAAATCTTCCGAATAATCTTTGAACAATCAAATTAAAGGTGGAGCACTGAGCATGGTACATAAACAATGACTCTTGGAATACTGAAAAAATACAATAAAAATAATAAATAAAATAAAAGTGTTGGAAACTAGTTATACTCCATACCCATTTTCAAAAACAATGAATTCTAGAAATTACAGATTGAAATAAAGTAGTTTAGGTTATAGAAAGCATGGTTTGCGAGCAATCAGGAAATTATAGGGATCGGCAGAAGCCCAGACAAACTCCACTAGCTTTGGGATGGGGCTGACTAATAAGGGAGTGGCAGGCTGAAGTCTGGGCAGGCTGAGCCCATTTTAGAGGTAGCAAAACTCCAAGGGGGAAAGCGAATGTATTAACAGGAAGACTCCAAATTTGAAGAGATTTGAAAGGCTGGAACAAAAGAGAGAAAATGTAATAGGGATCATTGTAAAATCTATATAAGTTGTAAAAGTTCATTTGCAACATACATAATGAGGATCACGTCCTCACGGGTGTATGAGAAAGAATATCAAAAAATGACCAGTTTCTGCGCTGGGCCTCATTTAATGAAGGACAATAAGAAATCACAGGTCTTTCACAGAAGAGAGTCCCAGGAAGAGAATTACCTAGAAATTATGCCACCTGACGAGGGATTAAGAAAATTAGAAACTTTAACTTGGAAAAGAGACCGGTGGCTCAAAGCCGCTTGGAGATACTCGCATGGCTTGTGAATGGCTCCAGGTGTCCTCATTATGTCCAGGTAGAAATTATATCAAAGGGATCTCAGCACAAGAGCAGAAAGATGTTTCCCACGATGAAGTGTACCCCCGGGAGAAGCTGGTGTGCCTAGCAGGGACTGGGCTGAGCCTGGAGAGGAAGATGACTCGGCCAATGGAGAGAAGACATGGAAACAGGAAGCCACCGTGTCAAGTGGGAAAGGTTGTGCTGGACGTGGTGCAGAGGGGTGCCTGAAGTCCAGAGAACCAAGGCACCAACTTCGCCTGGGTGGGTTTGGGGGGCTGCACAGGGCAAGTCGCCTCTGAATGTGATGCAGTGACAAAGGAAACTTTCCAGAAGCCCCGTCATGGGGTCTACAGAGAATGCAAGGGCAAGAACCTGAGGCTGGAAAGATTGGAACCAACATGCGAAGGCTCTCGCTCTGTGCTGAGTCCTACTGGCAGGGAGGTCCCTCCGAGAGTTGCAAAGCGCAGTGTGACACAGTGAGGGGTGTGTTTCAGATCCATCCCCCTTTCCGCAGGCACATGTCACTTAGAAAACTGACACACAGAGGTGGGGAGGCTATGGAGGGGGCTGCTGACTCGTCATGAGATTCGAACTGAGCAGAGAGAAAAAAGCAAATGTCCCACGGGGACGTGTCGAGGTGACAGATCAACAGACTTGATAGCGAGTCAGACCTGAGAGTGGGAGGTGGGCGACAGCATCGACCCCTCCCTGGAGTGCTCCAGGTCCCAGCTCATTTGAATATCTGCCCAAGACACCGTGGCGAGGAGGCAAACGTTCCCTGCGGGGCTGACTTGAAGAGTCTTTCATGCTGTTTTGATTTCACGATTTCATGACTCTAGAAGTGTTCTTCACTTGCCCCAGATTCTCTTCTCACCCCTAAACAAAAGTGTGTCCCAGATTTTTGTCACCTCTTTTCACTGTCCCTACATGAATATGAAGACCTGGCCGCCATCTCAGTCCTGACATCTCTTTCAAACTCGATTCCAAATCTGCCTTGAACGGCCTCCCCTCATGTCCCACAGCTCACATTAATATGGTCGAGTGCTGTGGTAGGTTTGAAGCCAAGCACCTCGGCTCCACCCACATTGCTGCTTCCATGTCCTTCCAGACTCCTGTGCTTGTGGCTTGTGTTACCCTACACCCAGCCCTGCGTATCCTCACTCTTGCCATTTCCCTGGACTCCCTGCAGCCCCTCTGCTGGTCCTCTCCACCCCCAGCAGGTCCTGATTCTTGTAGACCCCATCCATCTGCTCTAGCATCAAACATTCCCCACCCCCATGCTCACTGCAGCCAATCCTCCCAACCTCTTACCCTCACCGCCAAGTCCCTGTCCCCAGCCCCCATTCCACACACCCTGGATGGATCAGTGCTGGTACACAGCACCCACACCCACCCACCCATCACCACCTCTGCCCTCCTTCCACTCCTCCTCTTGGTCCAGATTATGGCCAGTAACACAAGGTCATACATCCTCGGCTCCTTATGCCTTGACCAACCCCAGTTCACAACCACTCCTGGAAACTTCTCTCTCCAGTCAAACTGACTTACTCCTTGCTTCCTGAAGGAGATCAAATTCCAGTGCACGCTGATTTTGTGCCATGGAGCTCTCCTCCCATTGGAGTCTATGCTCCCCTAGTCCCATGATCCCTTTAAGGTGGGGGCAATCTTGGATCTTTCCAGATCGACTCAACCTGAACTAGATGGCTGTGGCACTAGATGACTGTGCCTCTGTGTCCCTGAGGATAGGACACAAATCCCACTCTGTGTATAAAAAACCTTAAGGATGATGATGGAAAAGAAGTTTTAACCAACAGACATTGGTTATGCATTCCTGCTCAGCTGCCGCAGATTACGGAACATATCTGGGTCTGTTTCCTGGTTTCTGAAGGAGGGCATGGTGATTCCCAGGCAGAGACTGGCACAATCCAGATTCCTAGTGCGTACTCCATTGTGACCACAGCCCACCCCGTGTCCACTCCCAGAAGACATTCGCACACAGTCCCCAGAGCTGCCTGTGCTGTTGAGACCCCACCACTGTGAGTAAAACTCCACTAGCGATGTTCAAAGGCGAACTCACAGGAGAAGTGAATTTCAATCAATAGCATTTTTCTCACAACTTCAGATGAAATCAGGAGGAGGACATAGTGACCAGACAGAAAGAGAAAGGGATGTGTTGCAAGATGATGAGCCTAGGGAAGTATGGACCAAAATGGCTCAGGGTGGCTACAGATGTGGGCTACCTTAACCATGGTGAGGATGCCTGCTAGTAATAGACAAAGAGAACGTGCAGTTAGAGCATGCTGGTATTTGAGAGCCACTCTTTACCCATGCGTTGGATGCCGTGATTCCTTAGCACATGGAGATGAAAAAAAAACCATGGGACAGAAAACTGTGCTGACTTCAAGAACAGAAGCATGATGATAATGAGCAAGATGAGGAAACCAGGTCCATTCTGAAGATCCTGGAGACTGAGTTACCTTCCAATCATGAGCTGAAGTACAGTGTGTACTCCTTAAATTTCCCCCTCTTTTTTAGACTGTGGAGCTAGCCACTGCTTGACTGTTACATAGAGCTAATTAATCCCACGCTTTTGGCATGATATATATATTTACTTTGCAAGTGTTAAATCATTCAGGAAGAGAAGAAACTCGTATGTGCTTGGTCTTTGCAGAGAAAGAAATGAACTAGGAAGTTAAAAGCTGGTTTCCTTTCTCTGCTTCACCATATGGGTGGGATAGAAGGGAGCTGTTTCACTTCCCAGACTGCACCCATCTGTGCACAAAACCAGGGCCCCATTGTGAGGTTACCAGTGGGAGCTGGCATGGCTGACTTGAAGGACTGAGCTTTGGTTCACAGAGACACCAGCCCACGGGTGGTTATCCCTGTGACTGCCGACGCCCCTCGCCCGTCAGTAATCCCATGCTGCTCTGACATGATAATGATTGCACTTAAATGTCAGCCCCCGAAAGATGAAATGAAAATGCTCCAACATTTGCATTTCTCCACTATAGAGCCACTCACATAGCTGAATCCATTTCCAGAAAGTTCTGTTCATCGAATACTACATTTAACATCAAGACTTTTTAAAAAGCAATGGGGAAAAAAAAAAAATCAAGAAGAGGGCTTTTGTAGTCTAAGAAAGGAAACATTCATTTTTTGCCAGGACAAAATGTGTAAAGAGAAAAACAGATTATATTTTAAGAGAGATGAGAATTTCAAAGCACTGCCACCAAAAATGTAGAATTTTTTTTTTCTACATCATTTTTAGACAGAATTTCTTTTGTAAGGGTGGTAACCAAATCTTAGTAAACAATGTCCTCAGAGACAAAAAATAAAGAAAATTTTTTACTTTGGAATTTGAAATAAGCATCTAGCCACAGTGATATGCCATTTATATAATTCTTTGATCAACCTTAGGGACTCACAGCTCTATAATAATGCCTTCTTAAAGTGATCTGTAGTGTCAAACGTTTTTAAATTTTGATATTTTGATAACAAAAAGAGTAGAATGTGTGGAATTTTGATTGGGTGAATGTGTACTACATAAACAAGTTTGAAAATGTTAATTTTCTGACTACTGAAATAAAATTGGATTTTTTAAAAAGATTTTTATATTTTTATTTATTTGACACAGAGAGAGAGATCACAAGTAGGCAGAGAGGCAGGCAGAGAGAGCAGGGGAAGCAGGCTCCCTGCCGACCAGAGAACCCGATGCAGGGCTCGATCCCAGGACCCTGAGATCATGACCTGAGCCGAAGGCAGAGGCTTTAACCCACTGAGCCACCCAGGCACGCCTAAAATTGGGTTTTCAAAAATTGGCAAATAAATATACTGTAAAAAGACTTTAGCAGGTGTCCGAGAATTTTTATCGTCCTAAAGTATTATGCTTTTTTTGAAATATATATTTATGTATATATGTATATATATCAAAAATATATATTTCAAATATATATATCAAAAATATATAAATATATTCTCTCATATAGAAGAAATCAGGAATCCACTAAACTTTGGTTCTTAGTAGTGATATATGGATTTACAGTTACATTTTAAAATGGCTATTGTCATCTGACTCTGTAAAATATTTGTCATAAATGCCTAAGTGAATGTTAATGAGTTGTTTATCATGTACTAATATTAACTTTCTTTCCCCAGATGCAAAGAGTTTAGCTGAAATGCTCATGAGGTAAGAACAAAACCTATCATCTCAGATATCATGTTTAAAAGAATAATGTCCAACTTGTTTTAATGGTTTTTTAAATAATTGTCCGAAATTGATAGCACATTTTATTTTTTTATTTATTTTTTTTAGCACATTTTATTTTTGACACGTAAAGTCTATTCTATGTACCAAATATCCACATTAGGCCTAATAGGATATATAGATACCAAATAATATACTTTTCTACATGCCATAGGTAGTTTTCTTTTTGACCAGACTCACCCAGTGGAATGTTTCCCGTTAAGCTGGGAATAAAAAGGCACATTATGAGGAAGTAGATTTGGTTTTGTTTCCACCCAAATATACCACCTTTGAGGTTGAGCCTTCTTCTTTAACAGTCAAGTGAAAAGAAAACCAAAAATGGCTTTGGATGTTATACGCAACTAAGGAATCATTGAACACTACACCAAAAACTAATGGTATACTATATGTTGGCTAATTGAATTTAAATTTTTAAAAAAAGGAAATGCATTGTGCACTGTGCTCTTCTAAGCAGATGGGATGATCAAGAAAGATCCTCCTTGCCCTCAACTCCCATGGCACCTTGAGCACCCCTCCACTAGCGCACTCACCCACCTCTGCTGCAATTATCTATTCACTGTCTGGTCTTGGAGGTCATAGCCTGATATGTCATCCTCATGTTAGAAATACCACCACTATAACTGATGAATGAATAGTGGTAGTTGAATAAGTAAGTGAATTTTCACAGCTGTACAAGACACCCCACTATCTGCATTTTAAGACTTTTTTATATTGTAATGATTAAACCAAAAATGAAAAAGGATAATCAGAGTCTGGACATCAGATAAGAAAAATGTCAGGGACCCTAATGGTGCTGCCATTTTAGGACGTTTACTGTAGGAGAAAAAGAGGATGGGTTATGGGGTCTCTCCTACTCCCCACCCCACCACAGCTGCATTTAACATCCTTCCACATCTTTGCATATAAAATTGGTACTTTTTTATTATTCACGAAGAGCCCACAGCCCATATCACTAGTATCTTTGAAGACCTAAGGCAGAGGTCAACTGCCATTGGCCCATGGATTACATTTTCCACAGACATCTTTTTTAGTCATACTGTGTTTTAAAACTACGTGCATTGATATGGATATGGAGGACTCAGGATTACTCTGAAATATTTGGAGTGAGCAATTAAATAAATATAAGTGCCATTTGCTAAGGTCAGGTATTAGGAAGATAGATGCAGGGTAGAGACTTTTTTTTTTTGGTAGGACAGGGAAAGGGAAATGTTGATGGGAATGAAAAGGCTCATACAGGCCATGTTGAATTTGGGATGTTTTCCAAGTGTCCAATGAAAGTGTCAAATAGATAGCTGGTAGCAGGAATCTAGACCTCAGAGGAGAACTCAGAAACACAAACGGCCTGTAAAATGTATCTTTCATAATGGGTCTTTGACCCATCCTTTTAGATTGAACTTGCATGAGGAGAATATGAAAATCTATATGAAATGCCTTGAGTTGCTCTAATGCAAGTCTGTACTTGTTTGCTAAGCAAGTATTGGGACATTTTTTGTGGTCACGTGGAAGGCATCCAGACACACGTGCACCTGTGCAGAGCAAATCTGACAAAACATCTGAAAAACAAACAAACAAACAAAAAACAAGCCAGAGTCATTCAATTTATAGTAACTTATTTACCAAATAAAATAAACTTTCTAATGTAGACTTAAAAATATTGAGGAGGGCACGTATTGCATGGAGCACAGAGTGTGGTACATGAACAATGAATCTTGTAACACTGAAAAAAGAAAAGTATTTGGGAAAAAAAACAAAAAACAAATACAACCTTACAAAAACCCCAATATTTAAGACAAATGGAAACTCAATTTTATTATAAACTTACCTTAAATTTATTTTTAAAAAAAATATGAATTCATCGATGACGTTTAGAAATCAAGAGATTTCTTTTCTCTTTCTTTTCTTTTATTATTATGTTCAATTAGCTGACATATTAGAAACATCATTAATTTCTGATGCAGTGTTCAGTGATTCATTAGTTGTATATAACAGCCAGTGCTCATCACGTCACTTGCCCTCCTAAGAGATTTCATATAAAATTGTGGTTTTCTGACTTCTCTTGAAAATATTCTGGCCATACTAGGCACAGCTTAGAGATAAAGGCCCTTGGAGCTCTATCAAGTGCTCCCTGTAGACCGGGCATGACTTTTGCTCTGGATAACAAGTCACCATCCCTGTCTCTACCCCAGTCTACTTCACTGGTTTGTACCGGAGCCTAGGCCCTGCAACTCTCCCAGAGACCTTCCAGCCACTTCCTTCGGCCACTCTTCAACCGGAGATCATGTCTCTGCCCAAAGCCCATGACACTGGAATCTGTGTTTTCTGACATGTTCAACATTTGTTTGGTTAGGATGAGTTGGTATTAGTTTCTCTGATGTCCTAGAACGCATCCGTCCCCCTTCTTATTAGCCCCAAGCGAGACATCAAAAAGCATCTTCCTCGTTAATAGGTCAATCACTGTGGTTGAAAGACCCCCTGCTGAGCAGAGCAGGAATTAATAGTGGCTTTTGAGGTTAACAGTTGCCAACATGAAATTAGGAACATTCAAGCTAATAACTACTTCCACTTAAGGTAGTTGAGGTGATTTTCCTCCAGAGGGTACGGTGATTGAAAAGGGAGCGAATTTCCAAGCTTCCCAAATAGGTGGATTTTTATGGGATTAATTTAGAAGTAAACTCAATGCTTTTAATCATGAAGGGTCAGTTCAATCTGAGTTTGGCAGGTTAGAGGGGCCAAGCAACAAAAGACCCCGTCACCTACCCGGAGATTTGAAGGCCAACCATCTTTCGAATGTGGTCCAGAAAATCTGGGCAAATCACTTGTCTTGGTATAGAGAAGGCTGCAGAACTGCCATCTCTCATCTTCACTGCTGCCTGCGTGGAAAATCGAGGACTTAGCAGGCTGGTGCAGTGAGAACATAGGGCCACAAGCCTACGTTGTAGACCTCGTATTGCCACCTGCTGGTTCTGTGATCTTGGGCAAGTCATTTTCCCTCTGTATGCCCTACTTTCCACATCTAAAAATAGCAATTTGCAATTGTTCCTAGCTTTATCATTCTGTGATCTGGGCGAAGATAACGTATTTTCCAACCATGTTCCACAAAAAATGTATCTGCATGCTTTAGTGGGATTAGCTGTCCGAGGGCCAGGAAGGCAGATGCTACTGTGGGACAAACATAGGGAAGCTGGTGCCAAGGTATCCCCCACACCGTGTCACCTCCCATCTCCCGTCGCTGGGTTTCGTGCTTCTGCATACTCTTCTATTTCGCCCAAGCAAATGACCCCCCCCACAGAGAGAGAGAAGAAAGACTTTACCCACCATGCCCAGATAGAAGGATTTTCCTTTTCTATGATTACGTGAAAGTAATTTAAAGCAAAATACCAGCCTTCTAAGAGGTAAGACATTAGCCAATATGTGCTTAACATCCAAAGACCAGTATTAGTAAGAGCTATAGGTGAAAAAGGGTGGAGAAGGGTTCAAATTGTGAATTTAAATAAGTTTAACTTTTTTGATGTTCATATTTTAAGACACATGGTAAAAAAAAAAACCCACTGAACTATTATAATGAGTTCTTGATAGCCCTACAGTTAGTTATTCTAAACTTACGGAAGGTTTCATGTCATATTTGGGAAGGTGGGTGATGTGCAGACTTTTTCATTAGCTTATTTTTTTTTTCCTCACAAAGCTTAAGGAAATATTAAGACTTTAAAGAGTTTTAACAGCTGCAAGAAATGTATTGGCTAAGCCGGGAAATACCATACTCGGTGAACGAGGGTCCGCTCTCTGTCATTTTAATCAGACAACCAGATGGCAAATGGATAGTGGAAGATTGTATTTCAATAATAACTAACATATTTGGCATGATCCCATATCATAAGAAAGATGCAGTTTTGTTTCTACAATGAAAACACTCAGAATCTTTTCACAAATGAGTTTTCCTCAAACAGGTTTTTTTTTTTTTTTTTTGGTAGGGGAGCAGTTTTGCTGCTGTTTTAATGACCAATTGTTAAAATTTTAGAGAATCAGCCTTCCTAGAACCATAGATTATAGACTATGGCAGCCACATTAAGAAAGTTGAGACCTAATAGCCCTTTAAAATGAGAAGAATATTACTGCCTCTGGGACCTATCACTCACTCCCGCTGTACCCCCCAAACAACATGATTTATTCAACAAGCTTCAACAAATATTTATTGAGCATCTACTCCAACCACACACCGCTCTAAGTTCCAGGGAACAGAAGGACCTATCCCTTGTAGAGCTCATATTCCAGTGGAAGAGACAGATCACAAACAAGATAAGTCAATTAAACACATGCTCAAGAGTATTCGCTGAGGAAACAAAATTCGACAGAGAGTGGGGAGGGGAAACATCAGCAGTGCCCAGAGCTGGGCCAGCCCGGCTCCATTGAAAAGACAGCACCTGCATCGAACCCTGAAGCCAGGGAGGGAGCCAGCCATGTGGCCACTGCGATGGCGGAGGGGACAATTCTTCTAAGCAAGGGGGACAACGGTGCAAAGGGAGGAAGGAACAGTTAGCTCCTGAATCTCAAGGATGGTTGGGCCATGTTCTTGCCTTTCTGCACAGGGCTTGACAGCATGCATTCCTTCAAGGAGGAGGAGAAATTTACTTCCGGCTTTGAATGTCTTTGTTTTTGAAGTTCAACCATATTCTAAGTCCTCGTGCCCACTGCATTGGAGCACAGTAGCTATTTAGCATGCTTCCTGTGTCGGTCTGACAGTGGTCCCCTTATTGTTAAGTATAGTCTGCGCTCGGGTTCATAGTGTTTAATAGAGCAGCCGCTGACTGCCTCATAACTATTCATGATGAGCAGAAGGAACTAGCTCACATTTCTATTTTTGGTGCAAGGACAAGCTCAAGTCCCTAGTGGAGTTTCTAAACAGACCTTTCAGATACTCACAGAGGAGTAGTTCCCCATCTGTTTTTGTGGAAATAGAGTTTGTCTAAACTGCGGCCCCCAAGTCACCAAAGTGTTCTTCATTTTATACAAGTATTTGAATCGTGCTTTAAAACACACACACACACATAAAGTTAAAGTGTAGTCAAGTAAATAATTTCAAAAAGCATATAGACCATGTGAAAAATTCAGGCCAAACGTTTGAATTTGGGCTCTGCATAATTAGTATGATCCAGCTGTATAACCCAGTTACTCAGCTGCAGAGCAAGAATCTGGTTCAAGATCAAGTCCTAAGTAGAAATGACGCATCTCCCCGAAGCTGTTGTTTCTGTAGGATGTTTCGTTTATACTCAAATGAGGGAAGGGCCATTACAGAAGATTCAGAATATTACCACAGACTTCAACATGCAAATGTCTACAGAGGTTCTTGAGTGAACTTGACCTTCAGATCATTAACACTCCTTCAGCTACAGGGTTCGAGGGTAGATGAATCCTCATCAACAAGAACGGAGCCAGGACTCCTGGTGAATGCTTAGTTGAGAAGAAAAACATTTAAGACATACTATGCATACCCTTTTATTGTTTTCTACTAAAAGTAACAAACACAGAGGTAAATCATCGAGTGAAGTAGAAATATTTCTCAAAGTAGATTTTGTCTGGATTTATGGATGCCATCGTTTATCACTTTGATGAATTATTTTGAATGATTGTTGCTCCTTAGAAGTTGTTTAATATACAGGTCACCCTTGAACGATGCAGGCATTAAGGGTGCTGAACCCCACATACAGTTGAAAATCCACAGATAACTCTTGATTGCCCCAAAACTTAACTGCTAGTAGCCTACTGTTGATCAGAAGCCTGACCCATAACATAAACAGTCAATTAACACATATTTTGCATATTATATGTATTATATACTGCATTCTTACAATAAAATAAGCTAGAGAAAAGAAAATATTAGGAAAATCATAAGGAAGAGAAAATATTACAGTACCGGACTATATGTATGGAGAAAAATCCAAATGTATGTGGACCCGTGGAGTTCAAACCCGTGTTCTTCAAGGGTGAGCTATGCATTATTTTGAAATCTTCTCAATCCTTACAACTCTGTAAAGACTGCACAATCACTCCTGTGATGTAGATTTCTAATTAAAGCCTTTATTGGCTTTTTGTGTATGTTTTTGTGAAACATGCAGATTATTTTTTTTTATGTAGGTTGTAACTGAATTTGATTATCCTATGCCATTTTACTACCTATTTTCATTTATTTCTAGAAGACAGCTCACTCTAAGAGTAATTTTCTGGTACACAAATTCTTACAGTAGTTGGGTTTTGTTTTTAATTCCAAAATGTGATATCAGTTAGGATAAACTAGTGTCAGGGAAGTTAACAAGGTTTAAGATTTGTCACTAGAACAAAAATAAAATGACACCAGATGTAAATACAAATCCATTAGTAGAAACCCCACCCAATGAGCAGCCAGCACACATGCTTCCTCCCTTGCCATCGCTGGAATATCTCATGTCTGACAAATAAAAGTGTGGTTGGTTTAAAAATCACTCTTTTAAATTTTACTTAGCGTTACACAAGAAAGGGGAAATTCCAAAGGTTCTATCAATATGGAACCAATCTCTATTGACAGTTTTCATTCTTTGAATCTCGCAACTGACTGCTGAAGCTTAATATTAGTAAATATCATTTGAATGAAGGAAAAATCTTTTTTTTTTCCTTCTCCTTTCCTCCTTTTCCTTCCTTGCTTTTTTTTTCTTTTTTTTTGTTCCCTCCCCTCCCCACAAGGTATTCAAATAATTTGATACTAAACCCAGTCGGTGTCTGAACTGCATGTGGTCATGCATCCCTTCTGTTTTATCCCCAGTAAGAATACCCGGACTTCGGATACCTTGAGCAAGCAACAACAGACCTTGAGAATGCACATTGACATACCCAGGGCTCAGCTTTTGATTGAAGAGAGAGACACAATGGAGACCATCGGTAAGGTGCCCTTGTTTGTGGCTTCACACAATGCGTCTGCTACAACCATGCCCTCTCAGCCCAAACCCCAGTAGTTATGGGAATGTCTTGACTGCTACATGAGCAAAGGTAGAAGGGAGATGATTGTTCTTGAAGAGAATAATAAATGCCAGCAAATGTGGAGGGGAAGTTAACTTACACGTAGCTTGGAGGTCACCTACAGCAGGAGTTCCCCAACCTCGATCCTTCTGGATGTCTTCTGGAGAGACTATTGGTGCCTCTCCAAAGAACAAACACCTGTAATCAAATAAATCTAGAAAAGTCACACACTAAAGTCCCATCCTGGAAAGCCACTCAGTGCCTTCTTCAGCTCCAATAAGGCCTTCACTAAAGAAAACATTTAAACTCTACTCAGCATTTAACAAACAAGTGTCTTTGCATGGGCTGCCTTTTCCCCATCCCTCGGCACCCCGCGGACACCCTGGAATGGGTTCCTTGGCAGTGCTTTGGGAAACACCCAGATCCATGTTTCACTTGGAGGACTTTCATGTCTGGTTCACCCAGACCCCCGCTGTCTTGATTCCTTCCAGCCCTTTCCATTCAAAATCCGCTGTTCCACATTGCCTTCCGACACAGGTCTATTCATTCCAGAATCAGAGACTTTGTACTTCCATTGCAATAATGATCAGAAGAATAACGTTTACCGAGGGCTCTCTAATGTCATCTACTTTCATAAGCACTTTATGTGCATCATTTCATTTAACCCACCCAATCGACGTAGGAAAAAGATACTACCTTGTAACCGGGGCATCGAGAGGTTACCCAGAACCACCCAGCCACCAGCTTAGCCTCCTGTGACTGTCGTCACCTGCTTCCATATCAATAAGCTACTTCGCAGAAGCCCTCACCTTAGAAATATCACTCAGCTTTCCAGTATCCATGGAAACAGACTCTGAGACAGGTTGCCCAGCCTGGCCTTTTTCAAACACCACTCTGTGTTTGTTCTGGAAGGTGTTTGCTGGCACTTGGTCCCAGGGCCACCCTATCCCATGGTTTGGTTAAAACTACCCCCCTCCTGGGACCTATGCTGGAAGCCTCCTGCCAGAAAAACAGTGGTAAATGGCCAGATTGGCAGAGCATCTCCATTGCTCCTTGCCCCCTTCCTGCATGATTATGTTCTAATAGAACAGCAGAGACATCTCGACTTAAAGGCTCCTGAATCCTAAGGCCTGGGCTGCTCTTGCTGGCTTTAACTTTGGCTCAGGCATAATGGCACTTGGAGAAGGTTGGTCAAGCCCAGTGTGGCCCTCAATCAACCAAATTCATTTAAATACTACCTGTGTTGTGTGAGCGCTCACTACTCATCCTAAAATATACAAGATTTTATTTGCTAGCTCACATGAGGACAAAGCACGATGCTTTGTTCCTGATCATCTCTACCTTTCAGGAGGATAGCTGGAATCCCTTTCATTGAACTCAATAGGTGGGGCACGAAAACCAAAATTTCCTTTGAAACATCAGTTCAAAAATCAAAATATAATTCCTTTGACCTTATAATATAGTTACAACATTCAGTAAAGTTTCCTCATCAGACTTGTTAATCCTGGTCCCCACGGTGGTTAAAATAGGTAGTCATTGCTAGCCTAACACCAGAGAGAGGTCTGCCCATCATTCTGTCCATAGTCATTGCCCTTCGCGAGAGATGCGTCCTATTCTTCACAGGATCGTCGATCACCAAGAGTCATTGACCTCCCGGTGATGCTTGACAGCTGGTCGATGGCATTTTCTAATTATTGGGAAGTAGAAATGTGATGCTTTAACACACTCTGGGCTCTGACTACAAGAATCCAATAGGAGAGTGCCATTAATTTCTAGCCACAATGAACGGTTAGCCTCACACGGTGACAGGCACCTGAAATTTCCCATTAAGAGTCTATACCCTAGTACCACAGATAATCGGGAGTGCTCTCCTCAGGGCTACGTGTCAGAAACCAGAACACGTCAGTATTATTAGTGAAAAACGAATGTAGATGCTGGTCTTCTGATCTCAGGCCCAATTGTAAGAACCTGTTTCTGGAGAAAGCCCGCCCAGTCTGGGGGTCAGGGCAAGGCTGCAGCGTGACCCCCCGCGCCAAGCCATGGCTCCTACCGCGGTACCAGCCCACGCCGCATCCCACGTCGGGATGCCAGCAGGCACCTTGGCAGTCTCTCCTCTGTTTCCCTGCCAAGAAATTTTATTCTAACTTCAAGAGGCTTTCCTCTCCTGCCAGAGCCTGAGTAATTGGATTTTGTAAGGTTCATTCTGTTCAGAGCCTTTTTTGGGCACAGAAGTCTAACTGTGTTGTTTATGACTTTCACATCACCGTTCCCGTGTCAAGGCACACCGCAGCGTGGTCCCAGCTGACTGATAAACTCATATGAACAGCATCCTGGGCTGCGGTGCTGGAAAATGTATGATTATATCCATATATCCTCACGGAAGCTTCCCTTGGAGTAAAAGAGCTCTTAAGGAAGTGTGGAAAGTATCACAACAAAGTAATGAGAATCTTGAGACAACCAAATAATGACACACGGCTCCAACAACTGCTTCCTTTCCATGCACTAGAGCAGAACCCAGGCTCCTGCTTCCCTCACCTTCAGAAGCCAACGGGGCTTGGAAATCTGACAAGTGAGTCATTTTGAGAAGTTAATTAGAGGATGTTCTAGAGTAATGAAAGCTCAGAAGAGGTGGGAAGGAAAGGAACCTCAGAATCTTTTAAATAGAGGAATCAATAAACTCTGAACTCTAAACTCTCTTCCCCTCCAATCCCCCAACCCCAAACATCGGCCGAGTTGGGCCTGAGAGCCCCTCAAGTGTAGACAGGTGGGGTTCTTCTAAGCTTGCAAACAGAGTTGGCCGGCAACGGCATCCCCATCACTGGGTCTGCTGGCTTCTCCGCTGACAGCTCAAGCAATAAGAAGCCTCCCCAAATCAGTGTTTGCTTCGTGAGAAGACCCTCTCTGTGGTCGCGCTCTCTCTCGTCCGTGCTCGGAAAGCCAACCCCTAACGAGTCTCTCCTCTCAGCATTCTGCAGTGGTTCTAACGCAGCCCTTGAATTTTTACTTGTTTGTGCTGCTTTAGATGAGGTCGTAACTGTTGCAATGAGCGATGTTAACACAAGGACCTGGGGAGAGAAGGCAAGGGAACCATGGAAAGGGGGTAAACGTGTCCGGTTTCCTATGTCCCTGCCATTCTGCAGACGATCGCTCCACGGTCCTGTTAACGGACGCTGACTTCGGGGAGGCAGCGAAACAGAAGTCCCTGACGGTGACACACACGGTACACTACCAGTCAGTGTCGCAGGCCACCGGGCCCCTGGTGGACGTTTCGGACGCGCGGCCGGGAACGAGTAAGTGGTCAGGCGGCGGGACCGTGGGGGTGCTGTCGATGCCGACAGGACAGTGATGCTCTGTCCCCGTCAAACAGAGGTGGGGCTCACTGGCCCCGTGCCTACGAAGTAAATACCTACGATAGTAGCTTTCACTGGGACAGTGCGTTTTTACTGTTCGATCTCAGCTGGTATTCAAATTGTGTCAACTGAACCCAATAACCCTTGGCAGTGATTCACTATGAAAGTGTTAGAAATTTCAGGTCGAGGTAATTTTTTTTTATTTGGATGACCCTGGAAAACAGGAAGGTAATTAACATTAGTATCTACTCTGTGCCAGGATTAGGATTAAAAGGTTATGTCGTGTATGTTATCTGTGAGGCAGCCCTGCGAGGTACCTACTTATAATAGATATGAATAGATATGATAGCCTCTATTTCACAGGTAAAAAAAAAAAAAGGATTCTCAGAGAAGTTAGGTAAACAGCCCAAAGTTGTATACACAATGCATAGTGAAGCCAAGATTGAGCTGTGGTCTGTCTATGCTTTCCTCCTACACATACTCAGAGAAAAATTGTAGTTCTGGCTAATCCGGGGATTATGTTTGACTTAGTTATTAATATCTGCATCCATAATATATGGGAATTAATTACTGCAATGAAATTAAATCTCCTAATATGTATCTAGAGCTTATTAATTAGACATTCTTACTCCTTCCTAATCGAAATTGTTTCTAAATCTCTTTAAAGACTGAGAAATTGATGTCCCGATTATTATCTTTTCGAAAGCTTTGATGTCTAGCTTTCAAAGCTCTAATCGCTCTGCAAAAATTTACATTCTCAGACTGTTATAATTAGAAAAATAAATATTACGATGTTAAAAGCCGTTTTTCATAAGTTCCGACTCGAAAGGCATTTGTGAAATGCAGCGAGCATCATGAAGGAAGCCAGTTGGTTCCTAATAACATCGTAATTCGAAAACGGTTTCAACTGTCGCTGAAATTCGTTTGAAAAATTGTCCTCAAGAACATGCTAAAGAAATCTTTTACACCCCCTTTTGTCTAGCCTCACCCCCTTCCTTCCCTGATGACATTAGCACACACTGAAGACCCGAACAGGCCATGAGGGAGAGTTAACTTTGCAAGGGTTGGGAGCGAGAGCCCTGATCTTCGGAACTCCTTCGAGGTCCTTGACATTCCGGCTACTGGCTTTCCCATCATCATTTGCGTGGTCCAGGGTCTGGACACTTCAGGACGCTGCACTGATGGGTTTCTGAGCCACTGATTGCTATTCAGTGTCTGTCTGCTATTCAGACCCAGGGGGACTGAAATGGACGGATCCTTGACCCTAGACGTCCATGCCCAGGCAGCATGGAAGCTGATAGAGACCTTAGCAGGAAAATAGGAAAAAGGCAGAGGAAACAGCACAGGTGCCCAGGTAGTGGTTCCCAGACTCTTAGATGCATCAGGATGACCCAGGATGTCTGTTCAAAACACCTATCCCAGGGCTCCGTCCGCAGAGGTTCTGACCCACTTGGCCCGGGAATCCGCATTGTAATGGACATTCTGGAAGATTCAGATGCTGATTGTCCAGAGCCCTCTCAGAGAACTACTTCCCCAAGTGTTAGACCTGTGGGTGTCCCTGCCCCTTAGCACTGTGGGACAAGACCTCTCAAGCTTGCCACACTCACAGCACGCGACTTCTTTCTGCCAGGAAAAACAAGCAAGCATTCCCACCTCCCCTTCACTGCTGGACTGGCAGAGCAGAGCACACAGGCCATCCATAAATAGAGGAGAGGGAACTCATACCAAAGCCCTGGGAACCTCCCAACTGCATGATCACACCCCCACCTGACTAATGGACATATTGATTTGACGACATTTAAAATATCAGCAGAGACATGAATGTCGGTCCTAAGCAGAAACTAGAAGCAGCAAGAGGCAAGTGGCAGGCCGGACGCACGTGGGGCGGCGTGTCTGCGTCTCCTACACTGTAATGCTAGAAGCGTAGCTGGGGAACTGCGAGGATGTGGACGTTCAGACCCAAAAAGATTTCCTAAGATTTTCCTTGACATATGGCCCAGTGATGGGGACACGTCGTGAGATGCAGAGAGACATTCATTCCATCTTACTGCAGGAATCAGATGCAAACAAAGAACGCAAGCATTGTTCATTTACCTAAAAGAAGTAGGGAAAAATAGGAGACAATGTTGAAACGGTGAGATAGTGAGTCGGGGCGGGGGGGGGAGGGGGACACGATGGGAGAGGCGACCTTGAACACGAATCTGGGGAGCCCGCCATTGAAGAGAAAATCTGAGCCGTGGCCGGGAGCTGGCCTGCCAGGCAGAGGCAAGAGGAGGGGAAAGCTCCTAAGGCCTGTTGGGGCAGAGGCGTCCCAGGAATGCAGCGGGCGACAGGGAAGGGGGGCGGGGAGGAGCCGGAGAGAGAGCCGGCCTGGTGGCCAGGCCTCCTGGGCAGCCTGGGGAGTTTGCGCCTCACGCTGGCCGTGTTGGGACGCTCGCACGGGGCTCATGACGATCCCAGCACCTCGAGGCAACCACAGCTTACAGAATGCGGCTTCCTCCGTTTGTGATGAACTTCACCCAGCAGTGTTTCCAAATGCATGCCTCGGTCTCCAGTTCAAACACACACACACACACACACACACACACACACACACAACCAGCAGAGCTATTCCTTTGGCATCTGCACAACATTCTCTATTAATACAAAATCTTTGGGATCATTTTTTCATTAGCTATTCCTTCCAGAACCACATGAGGAGGGACTAAGAACACCCCATTTTTCATTTAGAATTGGAAACAGTGGGCATCTGCCCCTCCCCCCACAGATGCCCCCCCCCCAGCCCTCCGCTTGCACCCCGTGCCCCCGGGGGTTTGTCACGGTGCCCCCGCGCAGCACCCTTGTCATCCCAGTCCGGTGTGACTGGTTCGCCACCCGGCAGCTGGGCGCATTTGCAGAGGCGGATCTCTAGTCCGTTTCCTGCGGCAGGCGCGTTACTAGTCCGTTCCGACGATGCTAGGACGAGGTCGTCAATGCCGGGGCTCTCTAGTTTTAACGAGAGCATCTACGATATGCTGTTTTCACATTGTCATGACTTCATCATAGAAGCTATGTTTCTAGGCATTTATTGTTTTAGTTTTCCCGACTTGCCACCAAGATTCGTTATGAGGATGGGAGAAATCCCAACAATTGGCTATTTAGCTCTTCAACCAGAGGAAACAGATGCGTTGGCTGTGTCTGCAGCTCCGTTTGCGTCCCTGTCTGTCCTGTGGGTTAGGGTACGGGAGAAAGTGGGGCGTCTGTTGGTGTCTGTGCTCCCCACCCCCAGCTCCGGCCGCAGGGCCTGGCACACAGTAGGCACTCAGTAAATAGACTTAAATATCAATCCGCTGTCAAGTTCTGAAATCAGAGTAAAAGGGATGGAAAAGGAGGCTGTTTAGCATTTTAGACAGTACTGGGGCCGTCCATTTGGCCCCTCTCTTTGTTCTCCACTTCCTAAGACATCTAATAGGGCTGGAGGTCTGGACGCCCGTCGATTGGAGGCTTGTAAGTATGTACGCAGTCTCTCCCAGCACACTCCGTGGACACTTACCAACGAGATCGTCACAGGAGAACTTGAATCAACTTTCTTGGGCACAAACTGTGCAAGGGTACAAAGACACATGAAGTGAAACATGTCAGACTTGACCTGGGTTTGGGGGTTATATTTACCTGGAAGTCGTCCCTTTGTCACCGTCCACCCATCTGGGCCAAGAGCATGGACAAGCACCCTTGATGCACAGAGGGCTAGACTGGGAATGAATAGGATGTGAGCCTGTCCTTACCAGCTCTACCCTTTAGCCGCAGCGTGGGAACTCTCCAGCATCTGGTCTTGATGTTTTTAAAGATTTAATTTATTTATTTGAGAGAGAGAGAAAAAAAAAGAAATCACGAGCAGGGGGAACAGGAGAGGGAGAAGCGGGCTCCCCACTGAACAGGGAGCCCCCTGGGGGGTTAGATCCCAGGACTCTGGGAGCATGACCTGAGCCAAAGGCAGACGCTTCACCGACTAAGCCACCCAGGTGTCCTGGTCTTGACTTTTTTTTTTCAAGATTTTATTTATTTATTTGACAGAGAGAGATCACAAATAGGCAGAGAGGCAGGCAGAGAGAGAGGGGGAAGCAGGCTCCCTGCTGAGCAGAGCCCGATGCGGGGCTCGATCCCAGGACCCTGAGACCATGACCTGAGCCGAAGGCAGAGGCTTAACCCACTGAGCCACCCAGGCGCCCCATGGTCTTGATTTTTTAATGAGTACTTTTTTTTTTCTGCTAAACCCTCTCTAAACTGAGTTTCTAGCCTTCCTGGTCAACCCACCAAGTCTCCCCCCACCCTCTTCCCAATAAGCAGGATGCGCTCCAACCCTCGCCAAGTGTTTGTCACTCAGGAATCATGGACCAGGCCCCGAGATCTATCAAGCTGCCCCCTCCATGTGTCACGACAGCCCTGCGGGTGGGCGAAGTGATAAGCCCTCTCTCCGAGATGAAGAAAGTGAGCTCATCTGAGGAGCTTGCCGCCAGCAAGTAGTGGAACTGGGTCAAAGGCAGGCGGCCTAACTCAACCACTCTGTGCTGCTGTTAAGTGGGGCGGGTGCTTCTTAGGGGACATCTAGAGACTGAATAGATTTACATATAGATATAAGGAGAGTTCCCAACATGCACTGACTCTCTTTTCATTGAGACTTTGCACACTCCATCACCCAGAATTGGACTCAACACCATACTGCAGGAAAATACCCGATGTAGGCCAGGAGTGTCCCGTGTATAATGAGCCTTTGGTAAATATTTGTTCATTACATGATGGGAAGGTTCAGATCCCGCAGCACCATCACGATGTGCAGCGGGGCTGCGGCCCCTACAAGACAGGACAGCAAATGCCAAGAGTAAAAGCAGATTAATACCCAGATCTCAGTACACATGACATGTTTTATAACCCTTTTAGCCACAAAATCCTCTCTTATCCCGAATTCAGGATGATTAAAATAATTTGATTCAGTGGGCAGAAAAGCTTAATGCAGGTTCAGACCCTGTCTTGAAAGGCCAAGAGTTATTTGTATCCCTTACCTTCTAATTTGTTAGCTGTTTAGCAAGCATGATGGCTCATCACTAAGCTGTATTTATATTAGAATGGTGGGGAGCCAAATAAAATGCTTTCCATGCAGGTGCATAATATCGTAACATTTATGTCCTTAGTAGATTACCTAGTCAGGCCTACAAAGGAGGCTACCATGTAGATTCCGAGTGAGATTTTTATTTTAGCTGCTGTCTTAGGAGCTATCATACCGAAGAGTTCAGCTCAGGTACAAAACAGCTCCCAAAACCTGATTATTAAAAAAAAAAAAAAAAAGTGTGTCAACCACCCCAATATCCTACCTACTGAGATAATTTTGCCTCTAGGATGCTTGCTTAGAGAAGAACAGAATTGCAGCCTGTGGTTTAGGGAAAGTAATATCGTGACCTATATTTCCAACGTTATCAGGCCACTGGTAAAACTGTCCTCATCTAGAAAAAAAGGATAATGAACAAAATTAACTTGAAAGGAGTTCTGGCTTTGACTAGAGGCTGACATGGAGAACATGACTATGGAATTTTCCACACTGGGTGATCTCAGTGAGAAAGGGGCTACGGTCCTGCCCCGCTACGGGTGGGCAGGTCAGTGGGAGGAAACACGGGGGAGGGTTTGGGGGTTTGAGAAAATAGTGTCCTTGAAGTGAGAAGATCAGAGACCCACCCACCCCCACCGCCCAAGCATCTGTGCCAGGAGGAAATCTGATCCACTGCTGTAGTTGCAAGAAACTTAAAGAATAAAAATGAGAACCTTCAAAAAAAATTTTTTTAAAAACGAGAATCCTCAAATCTTATGTAAGGGACAGGGTAATTTTTTTGGAAAAGTTTCATAAGCATTTAAATAACAAGCTCCATTTATTGAAGCTCTGCTTAGAAAGTCCGTCGTACTTGGAAGATACTTAGCCTCCTACCCATGAGAATATTTTTCTCTTTGAGGACCTCTCTCCTAGCATTTCAGTGGAGAAACGCTATTATCATTCATACCTTGCTGTCCAGAGAGCTTGGCGCTCAGACATAACACATTTACATTCTAATCAAGGCAAAAAATATATATATCTCCCAATAAAGTCTTCTGTGGAATTTTGCAAGTAAGGGATGAAACCTGTCTTAAAATCAATGCCCCAAAGAATATGCGCCAAGATGAAGCATTTTGATGACCCACGAAATCTTAAAATATATTGATTTGGCTGCCATCTTAATGCTTCTCTTCAGCGCTGTAGAATGATGGATTAGATTCAAAGTGTAATAACTAGAATTTGCAAAGAGGAAAATCCTCTGTTTAAAAAGAAAGTCCTTTACCACTTTTAAGTGCCTGCCTCCCGTGCTCCAAAATGGCATTACAAAGGAGCCAGTGTCACGGGGACACTGTATTAGATACTTAGATGCCCAGGGTGGGGACATTTGTGGTCAAGTGCTGGGCAATCTCTGAATCAATCCATGGCGTCTTGGGCTCCCTATTTACCACTTAAAATAGCTGTGTCACTACTCTCGGCCTCCATTGATCCTCCATAAAGTGACCGTGGGCTATGTGTGTTCATCCAGGGGACTCTGGGTACCAGAGATTATCATAGCCTCTGTGAATGGACCAAAGATGAACACCCTTACCCCTGCTCCAGAAAGACTTCCAGGTCCACGAAAGCACATTAGTAAGTCACTGTCACAACGCCAAGGGTTGGCCATCCCCGTGTCGATCTTTTGATCCTGCTTCCGTAGGGCTGACAGTAAATATTGACTGTTGGTGTTGGAAGGTGGCCAGGCCATTTTGAAATATAACCACATAAGATTCCTCTTTGAGAAGCAGAGAATTCAACGGTGGAAACTGTTCCATCTAGGACCTTATGTGGCCTTCAGGCTGGAGCCCAAGAAAAAAATCACTCCAGGTCACTGAGCCTTTCCTTTATTGCACAAAATTCTAGAAAAGACAGTGTTGTGGTCCACTCCCGTGTCCAAGCAAAGAACTGAACTAAGAGCTCTGTCCAGCGCATTGACCTGCTGTCTTTGCTTCCAGATTTAGAGAAAATGAAACGCACCTGGCGCCTGCCTCTATATATGTAAATCTCTGTGTTTTTGAGGACAGCAGACATAAAATCCAGACACCGATTAACCGTGCATGCTCCGCATTGAATGACCCATGTCTTGGACAAAGTTCAGACGATTCCATTAAAAAGATATGTTACCATATGCAAAGGACTAAGAGAGCGTTCTGACAAAAAGGTGTCATCCTTCTGGTCTAGGAACTTGCAATTTAGTTGATGAGTAAAACAGTCCTACTCGAGGCAATGAGTAAATACAAAACCACAATAACACTGTATTGTTTCCTAGAGCTGCTGTAACAACATACCACAAACTGGGGTGGCTTAAAAGAACGGAAATTTATTGTCTCATTGTTCTGGAGCCCCGGAATCCAAATGCAAGATGTCAGCAGAGTCACGATTTTTCTGAAACCCGTAGAGAAGGGTCCTTCCTTACCTCTGCCTAGTTTCTGGTGATTACTGTGGACAACCTTTGACTTTCCTTGGCTTACAGCCGCAGCACCTCAATCTCTGCCTCCATTGTTCCATGGCTGTCTTCCCTCTGAGGGTCTGTCTCCTGTTCTTAGAAGGATACTAGTCATGTTAGATTGAAGGTCACCCTACTCCAATCTGACTTTATGTTAACTAATGACGTCTTCCATGACCCTATTTCCAAATAAGGTCACATTCTGCGATCCTAGGGGTTAGGATGTGGACATAACTTTTGAGGGGACATAATTCAACCCGTAACAACCCCTTAGGGTAGGAGAACTAAAAAAGAGGCCATGTTGGAGCATACTTGGCCAAACATGGAAGATGGTGGTTATTCTCTGGAAGTTTGCGTGATGAGTATTGAGCCACAAAAACATTAAGGACCAAGAGGAAGGTTTGAGTCCATAACTCCTGAGTCCAAATCTAATGTTCCGTCCCCCACAGGGGTTTTTAAAATGTTTACATTTCACATCAATGACTCAGACCATAAGAGAAAGGAAATGAATTCTCTGAACAGGGGCAGTCAGGGAAGGCTTCCTGAAGGCATGAGTCCTGCAGGGGTTTCTTAGGGCTGGGTGGAGAGAACCACTCTCAACACTTCGATCATGACTGAACATACTCCTAGTTTGAGTATTGTTCTCAATACTCAATTGAGAATATTAATAATCTCAAGAGTAATACTCAGTTGAGTATTGAGAACAATACCCAATACTCGTGACCTTTGAACATGACTGATCATGACTGATCATGACTGAACATAAGACATACATTATTCTTGGCTCTTCACAGATCCCACCACCAGGAGGAATGCAAAGGCAGGACCCACAGCGAGAAACCGGTATGCCAGCCAGTGGACCCTCAACAGACCCCACCCCACCATTTCAGCACACACCCTCACCACAGACTGGAGGCTGCCGACGCCCAGGGCTGCAGGATCGATGGACAAGGAGAGTGACAGCTACAGTGTCAGCCCCTCACAAGACACAGGTAGGGATCTGCATGCTTCCTCCCCAACCCTGGGGATGAGCATGGCCCACACATGGGCCTCAGAGGCTCCTATTTATGCTCCTTCAAGGTCACTTGCAAATCGTTAGGCTGTTTATGTAATAGGTACCAATACGACCCTGCAGCATTGATGATGCCCAGTGATTTCTGCAAAGCAGACTCAAAAGGCATCTATTTTGCGGTGTCCTAAATCTCAGACTCATGGTCTTCTCTCCTTTTAGTTCCTACCCCACTGAGAGAAACACAGATACTTTAAAATTTTCACCCACACAATTGCGATAATTCCTGATTGTACTCTGAGGGCACATGACCCACTACCATCTCCGGGTTTAAGAGGCTACACTTGAAATTTCATGACAAGGTCATAGCACCCTCTATGGGGAATATAGGCTGATCCTTTTGACAATTTAACAGGGGTTGATTATAAGGTAAGTCATCTAGTCTGTGCCATCAACCACCAAGATTTCATTTCGGAGAGAAGACAGGGCCTAAGAATAGCACGGCCTTGTCCCACCCCCCACCTTAACTTTTGAAAAGAAATTATATCTAAACCTAATAGCTGTAGGAAATTTTCATACTCATTTTCTTTTGTTCTGGCTGATATACTTTAAAAATAGTGTTCCAAAGGTGGAGTGTTACCCTGTACATTTATTTTTATGGCTGTTATTTCTCTCAGAAGAGTCTCAGAGTTCCAGAGAGGTGATTCAAAACTTTTTAGTGTGTAAAATAGAGATTTCTCTAACCAAGACGCTCCTCCTTCGGTCCTGGTGGCTCTCTGGGCCCCGTAAAGGGCGGTGGTCACAAAGGATGAGTCTGAGGGACCAGAGGCCATTCTTCCTACTGGCCAATTTCACGCGGCATCACAGACTTCATTTCCAACCACTGTCATGTCCTCCTTGCCAGTGTGGGGCTGGAGGAGCCGAACTGCAGAGTTTAAATCATTCATGTCAATTAAAATTTCTGTGGAACAGGCTGATTCACAGGTCAGGGCAGGCGGTGGACACTGCTGTCCGTGTACACCGCGTTCCCGATTATTTTAACGAAGTGCAGAAGTCTTTAAAGAAAAAAAAAAGAAGTTTTTAAAGATCACTTCTTTATTTATTTGACAGAGAGAGAGTGAGAGAGTACAAGCAGGGGCAGAGGGAGAGGGAGAAGCAGGCCCCCCGCTGAGCAGAGAGCCCGATGTGGGGCTCGATCCCAGGACCCTGAGATCATGATCCGAGCTGAAGGCAGGTGCCTAACCGACGGAGCCACTCCGATGCCCTGAAACACAGAATTTTTTAAGCATGGCTGGTGGACAGAAGTGTCCCAGGCTGGGAAAATTTCAGCTGACACCGAGTCCCCCAAGCCCACTTTACCACGGCACACAGAGCAGGCCCCACGGGGACAAAGGCACTTCTCAGTCAAAGACCCGGGGCCCCTGCCGGGTGGTACAGGGACCTGGGAGAAACAGCCACAAGCCAGAGATGACCGTCCAGTGGGCACAGCCCTAAGGCAATAAGTGATCCATCTTGCTCTCTCTTTTCCGCACGGCAGATCGAGCGCGGAGCAGCATGGTCTCCACAGAAAGTGCCTCGTCCACTTACGAAGAACTGGCCAGGGCCTACGAGCACGCCAAGATGGAAGAGCAACTGAGGCACGCCAAGTTCACCATCACAGAGTGCTTCATATCAGACACATCATCCGAACAGTTGACGGCAGGGACTAACGAGTACACGGACAGTCTGACCTCCAGCACCCCTTCTGAATCGGGGATCTGCAGGTTCACTGCATCTCCCCCCAAACCTCAGGATGGAGGTCGAGTGATGAACATGGCGGTTCCAAAGGCGCATCGGCCAGGTGAGAAAAGCAATGCATGCTCCCTCACCTGGCAGCCTGGTGCTGGTCGTGTACTCCCCGGGGAGGGGGGGTGTCTCCTCAGTGTGTCTCCAGCTTCCTCATATCATGGCAGCTCTGCTCTAACGCCGGAGTCCCAACGGGCAAATAGCAGAAATAGCCGATCTCTTGAGGCTGGGCCTGGAAAGCGACACATCACTTCTGTCATAGTCTGTCACTCAAGCAATCAAAGAGCCCAAGGAGCTCAGGTTGGAGAGAGGGAGCCCCCATCACGTGATGAGAGGAGGCTCAAACACAGGGGCCTTGAGTTTGAAAGCTGCTGTACTGAGGACTTTCAGAAGGGGGGAGGTCTCACCGGTGGGCTGGTGCTCGGGCCTTGGTTTCATCGAGCTACCCAAAGTGACAATGACTGGCTGGGGTTTGGGCAGCCACTGTTCGGTCTTCGCCTTGAACATGTGAGAGGGGACCAGGTGTGTGAGAGGGGACCGGGTGTGTAGATGGCAGCTCTGAATTCTAAGGCCTGCAGGGCCTGGCAGATCGTGTGCATAAGTGAAGAGGATGGAGAGCAGGGAGAAGGAGGACGAGTCATGATAGTTTGAATTCACAGACTGTCTGAAGGGGAGAGACTCCATTGGGGGCGCCTGGGTGGCTCAGTGGGTTAAAGCCTCTGCCTTCGGCTCAGGTCATGATCTCAGGGTCCTGGGATCGAGCCCCGCATCGGGCTGTCTGCTCAGCAGGGAGCCTGCTTCCCCCTCTCTCTCTGCCTGCCTCTCTGCCTACTTGTAATCTCTATCTCTGTCAAATAAATACATAAAATCTTTTTAAATAAATAAATAAATAAAAGGGGAGAGACTCCAGCATGTTCCTGCCAACTCATCCCAAGTGAAAATGGGGGACCAGGATGAGTGACTTTCTCAAGAGAAGCCAGAAATCTTGGTTTCCTATGGAGAGCCACAGTTTTCAAGTGTTGGGTCAGATATCTGCAAACCACTGCAGAGGGCAAATCACATCTGTATACTGAATCCCATCATGGCAGCCCATCGTTCTTCTCATCTGAAGAATCACTTCTTCCTCTTCACCCTGAAATAGCTGCCTCTAGACTTTCCTTTGCGGACCGGCCTATCCATCCTTGTTGAATCCAGTTTTATTTCCCTTTTTCCCATTTTCTGAACCATTCTACCAGTCCTATTTCAAAAATTTATCTTCGCTTTGAAATTACTGCAATTCCCTTGGGTTTTATGGCTGATAGCCCAGCTGAAATGAGCCTTATAAATGCATAAAAATATATAAAATAAGAATTGTCTATCCAGCAACTAATCTTCCAAACCGAGTCAAGATTCATGCCAGCATATAATAAAAAATGATGGCTTCATTTATTCTCATTCGGTCTACCTCCTCGGGGAGAAGATGAGCTGTTATTTGTGGGTGTTTTTATTTCAAGCATTTCTTCTTGTTGGCATTTATTTGCAAGGCAAATGCAGAAAAACATAGGATAAAAACATAAGCTCTTCGTGGCTGTTAAGCCCAAGGCAGGGGAACACAGAAGAGGAGAAAATGTGCCTCTGGGCATGTTGTTTAACCTCGGTGGCCTTCAGTTGTCCCATCTGTAAAATGGGCATGACTTTGGTGTAAGACATGTGTAACATAATTTGGGTAAAGGGGTTAGCAGTTGCTGTTTCTGTTGTTGCCTTATTGATGCTGTTGTTAGGAATCTCGTGGTGACTCCAGTGTGGTCTCCAGATGAGCTGCGGGCTCCTCTCCATCTTCCCTCTTTTGTTTATTTCTCTTCGGTGGCCACAGATATCCTGGGAAGCATCCACCTCATTTGGGTATCACCAGTTCAGTATGCCCTGCTTCCATCGGCGGCCATCTTCCCTTGCATACAGGAGCTCCTGGGTGGAATGATGGTCTTACTCATGCAAGCTTTGAATTAATTAAAGCCTTGAGTTTCTTTTTGATGGCTTGTTGTTCCTCTTGTTCGATTCAATTAAAAAAAAAAAAAGTTTGAGCTTTTGTTGTGACATTGTTGCCTGGATCCATCAGAACAATTGAGAGATCACAATTAACTGAAGTAGTATAGTCTTAAAATGCTATTTAGAATAAGCTGACTTTATAACTTTAGGTATGAGTCATTTTTTAAGTCAATGCAAGACCCAATGTCCACAGACTTTGTTTGGTCCACCCTAGATGGCTGTATTACTGTTATTGAATATTTGATATGCTTTTCAGAAAACCTTTCTATTGTCCCTTTATAATGAGACTAAATTCAACAACAGGCACAAAAGCCAAGGTTACAATTTATTATTCTGCTGGCTGGAGGCTGCGTCAAAATCATCAGTTCCTTGAACTGCACTTTCAAACCTCATTCCTACCTGTGTCCCTGTGGCTCTAGATGGCATCAGTCGGTATGTGTCTCAGTGAAGTCTTCCCAGTCTCTGTACATCTTTCTCCTCACCATCGGCTCTTCTTGTGTGGTGGTCTTTTCTTCCACTTGTAGTCCAAAGCTTTTTTTTTTT
>CM052898.1:188038848-188070061 GCA_028534135.1 Potos flavus | reverse complement strand
GACAGACGAATGGATCAAGAAGATGTGGTCCATATATACAATGGAATATTATGCCTCCATCGGGAAAGGATGAATATCCAACTTTTGTATCAACATGGACGGGACTGGAGGAGATTATGTTGAGTGAAATAAGTCAAGCGGAGAAAGTCAACTATCATATGGTCTCACTTACGTGTGGAGCATAAGGAGAAACATGGAGGACATTGTGAGAAGGAAAGGAAGGATGAATTGGGGGAAATGGGAGTGGGAGATGAACCATGAGAGACTGTGGATTCTGAGAAACAAACTAAAGGTTTTGGGGGGGGTTGGGGGATGAGTGAGCCTGGTGGTGGGTATTGAGGAGGGCACATATTGCATGGAACACTGGGTGTGGTACGTGAACAATGAATCTTGGAACACTGAAAAAAATTAAATTAAATTTAAAAAATAATAACTACTGTAACCTTTAACAGAACTTTACAAAACTGACAAGACTTCACTGAAAAGTGTTGAATTCATATGCAGGAACGAAAGCTGTAGGCAGCCAAGGGTGCACGTATAGCACGTTTGAAGATACGCATCCAGTCGCAAACAGACCCTAGATGATCCCCATGACCCCTGCCTTCTGATACTTATGCCTTTGAGCAACCTCCTTCCTCAAAGTGTGGCCAGCACCTGGGACATTCTTTCTACGAACAGAACGAGGCAAAGGTGGCCGTCTGTCACTCCCGAGATGACATCACATAAGGGGACCACCTTGCTTTCACTTTCCTGGGGACTTTCAAGATGTAGGTGCCATGCTGTGAACTCCCCGTGGGGAGGACTTTGAGGAAGGTGACCGGGGGGAGCCCCTGCAAGCTTAGGGCCACCTCCAGCCACCAGCGGGTCCTCGGTCTTGCACCTACAAGGAAATGCGTTCTGCCAATAACCTGAATAAATTTGGAAACAGTTTTTTCTCCCCAAAGAGCATTCTCGTGAGACCCCAGGCTCTGTCAACTCCTTCACTGCAGCCTGATGAGACCCCAGAGCTGAGAACGCCGCTCCATCCCACCCCAAACCCTCACTGACAGGAACTGTGCGGCCTTGACCATGCGTTGTCCTCAGCCGCTAAGTTACACGGCAATAGATAACTAATACACATATTGGGAAGCCTCAGATTTATACAGATACAACTTTCCTGTTCCCGTGGGTAACGGGCACCTGGGTGGCTCAGGTGGTTAAGCATCTGCCTTCAACTCAGGTCCTGATCTGAGGGTCCTGGGATCGAGCCCCATATCGGGCACCCTGCTTAGCTGCGAGCCTGCGTCTCCCTCTCCTCCTATCCCTCCCCCATGCTTATGATCTCTCCCTCTCTCAAATAAATAAATAAAATCTTTTTAAAAACTTAAAACTCAATCCAAGGAAATTGGCCACTCCCAATTTATGACTCAGCCTGTTGGGGGTAAATAGTTATCCAAACGATGGATTCCTTCCTTCCCCTTCTTTGTGACTTTGTGGCAAACTAAGTTCTGGGAGAAGGAATGTTCTGGGGAACACACACACGGCTCAGGGCAGGCTGGCTGGGGTGAGGGCTGGCCTCCAGCCCCTGCTACAGCCTGGGTCTCAGTGAAGCTGCCCCTCGTGACCTGTGGGTATTCGATAATGACAGCCGGGGATGTCCCTGCCATGGTCGCTGTTGTTCCCTTGTTCCGACTCAGCAGGGGCCCTGGCCCTCCCTGGGATGTGCAGGACCCTGAGACTGCCTTGGGACCTGTCTGGCCAAATGCCTCTGTCGTCTACTTAAGGGTCTGCTTAGGTCATGCTAGGAGGCTTGCAGTATTTCCAGATTATGCTTATCGGGCTCCTCGAACCTCTGTGCATGATTCTTGCCTCTTTAGAGTTTAAAATTGCCTCTGCGAGTCTTCTCAGATGCCTACTAACAGCTCTGCTCTAACCTCCCTGCCTCCGAAGCACCTTGCCTGTTGAATCCTTATTTCGCTCCGCAAGTAGCTGAAAAGCGGCCTTGGCATTACATTCTGTGTCTTCTCTAGAAATTCGGCTTATTTTATTCTCTCTGTACTCGGCCCTCCAAGCTTTCTTGCCAAAACTCACAAATCCTTTTGTTTTTCAACCAAGTCCAACCCTTGCACATTAAAATTCCCTTGGCTTTTAGATTGTTATCTTTACAGGGAATTTCAAGAGCCAGTTTTGGAACTCCAAGTCAAGAATTTGGCTTTTGTTCTAGACAGAATCATCTTTTCCCTTGAGATCTGAGAGATAGAATATTGCCTGAACACTTGTGGAAAGATAGGAACAGAGGGGGCACTATCAAAATGATCCATCGTATGCCACATACAGCCGTGTATAAGAGTATAGCCCTAACCCCGGAACCTAAATGTGACTTTATTTCAAAATAGACTCAAATTAAAATGAACTCATAATGCACTAAGGTGAGCCCTACTGCAACATCATTAGTGTCCTTAGATGCTGACACACAGGGAAACAACCATGTGATCCTGGAGACAGAGATTGGAGTAATGCATCTATAAACCAAAGGACACCAAGGATTTCCAGTATCATCAAGAGCAAGCAATAGATTCTCCCCCAGAGCCTTCAGAGGGAGCATGGCCCTACCAACAGCTCGATTTCAAACTTCTGGCCTCCAGAACTTTGAGAGAATACATTTCTACTGATGTAAGCCAGCCAGTTGGTGTAACTTGCTAGGGCTGCCTGAGGACACCAGTGCAGACAGCTAGACAGGGACCGGTCATGACCACATAGTGACAGCCCTCCACTTTTCTTCTCTACCACCAGACTCTGAATTCCTTGAGCGTATCAGTTATCATGCTTCAGATGCAAGTCAGTGATTATGCAACATATCCTGATTGAAGTGAGAAAAAGATTTTGTTGGCTCGAACCGAAATTTGCAGACTAGATCTTGTCAGCTTCAGGAGTGGCTGGATCCAGGTGCTCACTGTTACTATCACCTTCCAGCTCTGTCTGTTTTTCCTCTTGTCTCTCATCCTTCAAAGCTCAGCCTTTCTACTTGGGCTCTGGATCCCACTCTTTTGTTCATCCTTCGCTATTTTTTTCCAGTAATTATCCTTTTTTCTCTGTCCAGCTAACCAATCAACCACATAATCAATTTTAATCCTGAAAACTCATTTGGTATGAGACAGTGCTGCACGGTGATTAGGAGCTGGTCTCCCTGACAACCATTAGCTTTGTGTTCTTGGATGAGTTACCAATCTCTCTGGGCCTCATTTGTAAAATAAAGATAAGAAAAGTAATTACCTCACAGTGTTGCTTTGAGAATCAAGTTGAAAGACATAAATGTCTTTCATGCAACTCAGGGAGTTAATATACACTAAACGTGGATGTAGGGCCTGACAAACAGTAAGCACCCTATATGTGTCCCTACTTATAGAATTCACTGTCCATCATGCAAAGTCCTTTTAAATTAATAGTAAAACTTTTCGAAGCAAGCCTGTGACATATACTTGCCCTTCCCAGAAGTTACACAGTGAAGCAAAGCTCAGAGAGGTTTACCATCTTGTCCAAGATCACCCAGTTTGCCAAAAGCATAGCTAATACTCCAAAATAGATTTCTCATTTCCAAATGTGGGGATGTCTCCTTCTATTTGACTCTTTCTCCTCTGCGTTCTGAAAAACCCAAATGTCCCTTGTCCTAAACATATCCTTCCCTCCTCCTGCTGGGTTCTGAATGTCCCCTGCAGGCCCTAAAGCTTCTGTCCTCTGGTCCCACTTTTATTTACTGGGATCTCCTAGAAGAGGCTGACACTCAGCACTCCAATATTCCCAACCCGCGCTTACTTCCTAATCCTTTACAGTCTTGTTTTCTTTCTACGTTCTCCCCAGAATAGTCCCTTTAAGGTCAGTAAATAGCTCCTGAGTGTGGCATCGGACGGCCTTCCCAAGGGCAGCCTTCCTAACCACCTGGAGAGCGGCACCTGTCCATGACCCTCCCTTGGAATCATCTCCCACCCGTGGCTCGCCCGGTGTCTTGGTCTGTTTGGGCTGCCATGCAAACAGCACAGATGGAGTGGTTTAAATCACACTTGTTTCTCATAGTTCTGTAGGCTAGAAGTCCCAGACCGAGGGGCCCACAGATTGGATTCTTGGTGAGGCCTCCCTTCCTGGCCTGTGTCTGGCTACCTTCTTGCTGTGTCCTTACATGCCTTTCCTTAGTGGGTGGACCCAGGCGAGGGGGTAGAGGGCCTCTGGTTTTCTTTCATCTTTCAATAAAGGTGCTAACCCCACCATGAGGCTCCACGATCATGACCTCATCTAAACCTAATTACCTCCCTGAATTCCATCTCCAAATATCATCATGTTAGGAGTTAGGGCTTTGACGTATGAATTTGGGGGACGGGGGAACACGGACATTTCTTCCATAACACTAGGCTCTGCACTTCTCTTGTCCTCCATCTGGGACTTTGGAAGGTGCTGTGTGCCCCCATCCCCCACTGGCCCCATGACCTTCTCCAATTGGAACTAGAGGCTGTCATTGCTCCCAAGCAAAGTCATCAAGCCAGTTGGAAAGAAAGAAGAAAGATGTCAACTTCTTAATATCTGAGGTTTTTTTTAAAAGCTGTAGCCCCAGGAAAAAATGAAATGATTTTAAAACTACTTGCTTTTCCTAAGAGGGGGAAAAAAACCAGAAGAGAGACAGGGAAAGGAAAATAATTAGATGCGCACGAGGTCTCGGAGAAGGAGCCATGACCCCACCCCAGGACTGGCCCCAAGGGGAGGGGAAAGTGTCCCAGAGCCACATCGGCTGTGAGATGATGGGGATCGGGGGGTTGAGGAGACGTGGGAGCCCATCTGCGTGGAATGCTGAGTCCGGGGCACAAGGTCGGCTCACAGAGCCCCCAGCCCTAATAGACGGGAGAGGAAGCAAATGAGGCGGCAGGCAGGGTCAGAGCAGGTGTCGCTGTCCCGAGGGGAGGGGTGTGGCCGGCCAGAACTGAGGAGCACCAACGGGACATGTGTGTTGCAGAGGCCGGTGTCTCCCGATGCCAAGATGCCATCGTGTTAGTCCTTGGAATGAATTTGCCCCAACTCCGAAAAGAAGGGGAGCGGGAAAGGAGCCTGAATATTCACTGCCTTTCCTGGGAATGAGGGCGATCATGCTTCTGCCACTTGCAGAAAATGGCCTCTGGGAAGACAAGGTGAGTTTTACGAACCAGGCATTGATCCATGCAGTTCTGGAAACCAGTCCCTGCAAAGCGGTGGGTTTTGCGTCTGATGCCAGTGCTTCAGGTCCACAAGGAAGGCCGTGGGGAAGGAAGGATTGGTATCGGATGGGAGAGAGCAAGGACACACGGAACCCACAGGCCGGAACCGGAAGCCGTGAAAACAGATGGGAAACTGTGTGGATCTCTGTTTTGAACACAGCCTCTTTACCTCACTGGTGAGGGAAGGGCTACAACCGTAGGGTTATGGGAGGATCAGACACTTAGCACCTGACCCTGGACGTTCGAGACTGGCAGCAGCTTGTCGGTCACATGCCCTCACGGCCAGCGGAGGAAGACATCAGGGCTGTGGGAGCAGGCTTTGTAGGATCAGGAGGACGTGACTGCCTTGTTTGAATAATTTTGCAGTCTCTCCTTCACCTGGAGAACCTCATGCAAATGCCCCATGGCCCAGTCTAACTGGACCGTATGTACAGCGTTGGATGATGGGAAACATAGTTGCCACTTGGCCATGTCACGGTGGTGAAGCCACCATCCAATCCCCACTTTTCCTCCAGGACCAGAGCAAGTCCCATATCCTCCAGGGGGAGGCTCCCCTCATTATCTCAGCTGAAAATGATCCCCTCCTCCTGGACACCTCCGAAACACCTTCTCCTTCCCCAAATAGTGCTCCTGATTTTGTGCTACATAACTATTTGTAATTATTCTGCATCCCCCTAATGATAATTCAGCCACTGCTTGAAATCTCTTGCCATGGGTCACTCCTAATCCCCCCTACAGTGGCCCAGAAAGCAAGCATCACCATCCCCATTTTGTAGGTGAGCAAATACAACTCAGGGAAGGTGAGAAACTTGCCAAAGGTGGGGAAGTAGGAAGGAGCGGCCGGGCTGAGCATCGCAGTGGGACCTCTCTGATTCTACCCTTCTCTTCCTCACATTCCTGCAAAATGTATCCTCCTGGGACAGAAGTAACATCAAATAGCTCCTCCACTTACATTTTTTGGTGACTTCCCATTGCCCCTGGGTACCATCTCTGAGGTGCCTCTGATCGGACATGCTCACTGCCCACCTTGTACCAGTGACTCCAGACCCCTCCACGCCCCTCTGTGCCTCAGGGCCTTTGCTCAAGCTCCTCTTGTCAATAGAAACACTTGGGTATGGCCAACTCTTACCCAGCCTTCAGAATTCCCTGCAGGTGTCTCCCCCAGAGCCCACATCTGGGCAGATGTTCCCAAATTCCCGGGAATCCTCCATCAAAGTCAGGCTCACCCTGAACTCTCATGGTCCGTATATTCATCTGCCCCTTTTGGACTGTGAGCTTCTAAGACTTAGGGATCCATCATATCATTTCAACACCCCAAGCGACCTAGACCAGCCCCTGGTGCCTAGTAGGGTCTCAGTAAAGGCTTGCGGAATAAAAATAACAAAAAAACACCTATTGCTGATGGAGTCCCCTCTCACGTGCCAGGCACCTAGAAAGCCCTTCCTAGGCATTATTTCCTATGATCCTTCTGATAACCTTGGGAGACAGGAATCCTTGTTTTACCGATGTTGGAACAGAGGGGTGGAGAGCTGCAGTAACTTCTCCAAGACTGCTGACAAGTGGCCGAGGCAGGAGCTATGACTCCTCGGCTTGGGTCCCGACCGCCATGCTGGTCCCTGAGCTCATGTGCCGGGATCGCAGCAGCCGACAGGGACCCTCAGCAGACGGGGAGCTGGGCAGCAAGACCCATGGCAAAGCCAGAGTTAACGCCCCTAAAATCAGCTGCCCAAAGGCTCTTTGAAGACAGCAGGGTGTTACTTCCTAAGGGATCATTTTCAGGATTTGGATGATAGACATTAGCCAGCAAAGCTTAGCCCTGCTGGGAGCTCATGGGGATCTCTTCGACCTTGAAGAGGACCAATGAACCTTAATGAACAAGGAAAAACCGTGCATATTTAACAAAGAGCCCACGGTTTTTTGAAAAGATATTCATACCAGTTTTACTGAGGGAAGAATATGCGATCAAACGAAAGTTTCCGGAAGCAGGGCTGATGCGCGGTGGAGATGTGGCCCACCCCTCACTTGGCAGGGACGCTCTGCCAGGCGGGGTGACCCTGTCTCCTTTGCAGAAGAGACTATTCACAGACACAGCCCTGTGTATCAGTAAAGTCTTTCACGTGGTTATCGTTCTTCTGAGTGTTCAAGGCTTAGAATGAAAGCAAATTTGATGGTGCAAGCAGATTAAAGACCCTCCTCTAAGAGGAAAATTCTCGCAAAAGCAGTAAGGTATGGCTGTTTTTAATTAAAGTTTCCCTGCTAATGTTTCATGACTTCAAGTAACTGTTCAAGTGGATATTGGAAGCCAAAGGATGCTCTTAGGTTGAGACCTAAATGAGCAATTTGTGAGACTAAGACTTATTTTGTTTAAACGCCTCTGGTTCAATGAGTTCTGTTTAAATGTTTTTCCTTTTTTTTTTTTCCTTTTTACCTTGGGTCTGGGATGGATTAAGCTCTCCTGAAGGCCGGCATGCCTTCGGTTTCCTTTTCTAACTACTCAGCACTCTCTGTGCTCCGAAATCAGCCCCCACACCAGATTCAGCGCAAAGGCAGGGCTCACGGCATCTTGGGTACAAAGAGAGGTCACAGGATACCGCATCCCTGCCTTCCTTCAAACTCAAGTGAGGAGTAAGTACCAGTTCATAAATATCAGTAAGAATGCTTTTGTGGAAGGGCGCCTGGGTGGCTCAGTGGGTTAAGCCTCTGCCTTCGGCTCAGGTCATGATCTCAGGGTCCTGGGATCGAGCCCCGCATCGGGCTCTCTGCTCAGCGGGGAGCCTGCTTCCCCCTCTCTCTCTGCCTGCCTCTCTGCCTACTTGTGATCTCTCTTTCTCTCTGTCAAATAAATAAATAAAATCTTAAAAAAAAAAAAAAAGAATGCATTCATGGAAACATTTTGAAATACTCTTGGGAAAACTCAGTAACAATAAAAAAAAAAATCCAATTGATGGTACATGGGAAAAGGTAGGTACAAATGTCAGGGTTTTGTTTCTTTGTTTGGTCAGGTTTTATTATCATCAGCACCAATATTTTGATGCGTGCATCAGATGGAGCAACACAACTTTTTGGTTTGTTACGCAAATGTGAGTCACCGTAAGAGGGCACAAAACATAACAAAACAGCAGTCTTTGTCCCCTTCAACAATCTTGGGCTACTGCAGGCTGGGAACCTTTAGTAATTTAGCACCCATATGCAAGTGGATCTGGTAGCAGAAACCATGTGAAAACATTGTGAGATCAGATGCGTTGGCCAAAGATGAGTTGATGCACCGCTAATAAGCAATCATAGAGATGGGAATCCATGTCTGGCTCGTTCCAATTTTTGTTTTTGTTTTGTCTGGCCCCAAACCAGAGTGGATTATAGAACCCAACCACTGAGATCATGAGACGAAAACGAGAGCCATTCCTGAGAAGGAGTAGTCAGGAACGGCAGTCAGTTGTGAGGCACCTACGCTGGCCGGGGTGGAGTGGGGTGGGGTGGATTTTATGAATCTTCCAGTTCTACGAGTGATCTCTGCCTTGGCACAAGTGGGAGTGGGAGTTTAACTCATGAAAACTCTGTGTTTTAGAGTCAGTATCTTAAGCCATAATTCCTGGCTAGACAAAGACTTTGCTGCCATTTTTATATCAGGCAGAACACAAGTATTCACCCATCCAATGTAGTTCAGTGAAGGGCCAGAAAGCGAATCAGGGTCGCCACAGAGCTGGATGAGGGGGAAAGGGAGCACAAAGGGGACGGAGGTGGAACCACTCAGGTTCCCCCAATGCTCAGGGAAGAATATATTTGTGCTTAGTACCAGAAAGAGACTGTTCTTATGACCACATAGGGTTTTATGCACATATCATAGCTGACATTTCCTGCCTATTAAATTATGTATGCCTTTCCCATACTACGGTTTGGGTTCTTCTTAACCTTACCCTTGGATATCTCTATAAGGCACTGATAAGGGATCCTTTTCCAGGGAGTTAAGGGGGTTGTAGGACAGAAGACCGCAGCTACCATTTGTAGGTTCTGGATCTCAGAGAATGTGGGCCAGGGAATCTCTCCTCTTAGTGCATTTGAGTGGGGCCTCATCTTGGTTCCACCTACCGAAGGTTATTCATTTAGCCATAGACTAAAACGAAGGAGATGGAGAGATCCACCAATCATGGGTCTCTTCAAGTACTTTAGAGTTGCCGATAAAAAGGATTTAAAGGAATTACCTGAATAGTCCGAGCTTCTAAAATTCATGCAGCTGCTTTTTCTAGTCAATCAAGAAATACATTTAAAGTACCTACTAAATGTCCAGCATTTTCTAACCAATTAAAAGGAGAATAAATGTCTTAGAAGATGTGATTCTCATCCTCAAATATTTCACCATCTTGTGAGGGAATTAAGACAAATATATTTGATAGATAAAATAGGATGAAAATAGATTAAACTTGGTGCCAAATTAAGTGTCCGGGAGGAAAGACCATAAAGGTCAGCCTAATCACCGGAGGTTTTGAGAAGTAATTATTTCTGTCTCAGTAGGAGAACAGTTGGAAAGTGTGCAAGGATACACAACGCGTGGGATGTTTTCTCATCCTTACCTCGGGACATCAGCCGTATCAGCCTTGTTGGATTTCCGTGAGAAGCAAACTTAGGTAGACAGTGTGTTTCCACTCAAGGCTGGCGATGGACACAGAAGCCATGTAGTTCACATGAGGATGACATCTGCAACCAGTCAGGAGATTCACCTGGAAGCTTCCTTCCCTTTCCCAAGGAGCCTGCTGGCTTCCATACCAACTCCGCCCATTGCTCCCTCACAGGCTTTCCTCAGGGTGAGGAGTCCATGGGCTCCTCCACGAACACAGCTACTGTGTCACTCCCTTCACTCTCCCCAACCCAAGCAGGGCAGCACCCTTCCTCCATGAACCTGGAGGACTGTTCAAGATGGGGCACCTGGAGGAGCCTGACCCTCTACCATCTGAAGTCGCAAGCATCCAGGAGTTCCCTGAGGGTTGAGTGAAAGCTCAATGTCGTACTGACTTGTGGAGACCTAGTCAAGAGGGGGTCTGTCACTGGAGCTGTGAGAGTCTGAGGGTGAGACTTCCTGAAGTGGGGGCTGAGGAGAGAGAGAGATCCCTAGGGTCCTCCGAAGAACCACCCGAGTGTCCACCGCATGACAGCCCACGCATTTGGATTCTCAGCTTAAGAGCACAAAAGGAAAAAAAAAGAGCACAGAAGGTCACCAGTGTCAGCCAGAGAGGCACCCATAATAAGTAGAACAGATTGCCGTTTCAGCCAGTCAACCCAGGAGAGATTTGCCTTTTTCTCTCAACCTCCTCACCACACCATCAGAGGATCCAGTGTCCAGAGGTGAGAGAGGGAGGAGGAAGGAGATGAAGAAGAGGAAGGTGGGGAGGACACGTGACCCACTCTGTGGGGAGGAGACGAGGGGCATAAATACAGCTTGCGAGCGATGTCTGCAAAGGAACATCGCTGAGCCTTGAGTACCAGAGCGAGACCGTTCTAGGAACCAAAGGGGCTGACGCAGACCTGCAAGCTCTACTCGGGGGGCTGGGCCTGGAGAACAGGAGAGTTCCGAACGGTGCATATTGGGAAAAATAAAACTATAGTTTCTCGTTCATCATCCCAACACACTGACTCTTCACCACTATAAATGTGAGTAAATGGTTGTGTTCGGATTTCAGAAAGTTAGAATTTTGAACTTGTACATAAACTTATGGCTCAAGCTTAGTCAATATTATCACAGGTGTGTCTTATCAAGGAATAAGAAAGAACAAGTATCAAATCACTGGCTCGCTAATAGGAGCCTAAGACTCATAATTCATGACTCTCTTTTCCTTTCCCTGCTGTGTCTCTAAGAAGTTCTAAAGTGACCCAAAAAAGGCCATTTTCTTTCATTCACAGCAACCTCAATTTCAGTTGAGAGAAAATTCTCAAACAATGGCTGTTTTGGTGAACACGACTTTCACCTTACAAAGACATTAAATATATGTGCAAAAAGCCATATATATATAAATAGGCATCCTCTAAATTCAACCACTTGCTACAAAGCAGGTTTCAGGACTTGTCCTTCTAGGTACTTTAATCATAGGAGAATTATTTGAATGGGGGAATCATTATGGCCCACGTATTCAGAAAGTCCCAATAACCTGTAAAAAAAAGTTCACAAAAAAAAATGTTATGATCTATATAATTTTTTTTGGTTATATTTTATTTTTTATGCTTAATTTGAAATTTGCTCCATAGTGCCCCGGCACCCTGAAAGCATTAATGAGTACGCTCGAAGACTCACTGTGAGCATTACCTATAGCGTCATTCACATTAGACCCCAAGAAGCTGCTTTAAGGGGCCTGCTATTTATTTTTGACATACAGCAAAGCCTTGCTTGTATGAGTTTCCTTCTCGTGTGTGAGCTCCCCTTCACGACAAGAGAAGCAAGTCAGAGGGAGTCCAGTTGTTTTGTCCAAGGTCATGAAGCCAGTGTTTCAAAAGATGAAATGGACATGTTCTTGGCTTTCTTGCCAGGTTAACATCCATATGGAGGTCTTCTTAACACAGTGAGGATCATGAGAGGCTATAACCCTTATTCCTCCAATGTCAAGAGCATAGAGAAGCCATGCAGAGGGGTCTCCTCGCCTTAGGCTGTGACTATGGACACTGGACAGTCACTTCCTACAAGCCGCAGATGGGAAGCACCACGCGAGTTGTTCCGTTTTTTCTGTATGAAATTTCCTAACTCCCAATGAACGCTAAAGTGCGTGGCTAACAAAACATCAGTGCTTTTTGCTTGACTGTTTGACTTCAGTGTTCGTCCTGCCCATGCCCGCTGATCACACACAGAAGCACAGGGAGCCCTTTCACACCACTGAAACACGGCTGAAACACCGTGAAACACGGCTGTGGGTCTGAGAGCGTCTGGACCAGAGGAAGTTGGCGTTTCCTAGTCCTGATGGCAACGGTAAGATCAATCAGCTTGAAGCTGTATCTCGGGCGGCTAGCCTGATCCCTAAAAACCAAAACCCATCGCAAATTTTATTTTCTTAGCCCTATCAGTGGAGATGTGTGGTCGCTGCAAACCCAACCTCAGCATCCCAAGGTCAGATCATTTTCAGTACATCCTAGAATTAAACATTCTTGTGATCGAGCTTCTGACAACCAAGCAGACAGATGAGTGCAGGTGAGGATGACGGAGTGTGTCCTGGGTTGAATTGTGACTTCCAAAAAGGACGTCGAAGTCACAAACCCCCATCCCCGGGAAGGCGACCTCATCGGGAAGGAGGGTCTCTGCAGATGGACCCAAGATAACAACCGGTCATACTGGATTAAGGGGGGGAGGGGCCCTAAATCCAATGACTGGCAACCTTCCGAGGAAAGCGAAATTTGGACCCAAGACACAGGGAGAGACTGGGAGTGGCACAGGTCTGAACCAAGCAACGCTAAAGAGCAGCGCGCAGCAGCGAGAGCTGGGAAGAGGCAAGAGGAGCACCTCCCGGAGTCTCAGAGGGAGCAGCCCTCCCCTCCCCAGGACCTTGATCTCAGGCTTCCGGCCTCCAGAATCACTATCTGTTGTTGAAACCCCCCAGCTTGTGGTACTTTGTGCCAGTAGCCCTAGGAAACGAATTCAGCATTACATAGGTCCTTGGTTATTTTTTGTTTGTTTGTTTTTGAATTGTGCTCCTGAAAAAGCACATATTTCAGAGGGCTGCAGACCTCACTGACATATCCATGTCTCCTTTGCAGAAGCTCATATGTGGGAAAAATGTGACCCATGAGCCGCTCCCAGCAGCTCCAGATCTTGTCCTCCTTACTTCAAGGCTGCAGCGGGTCTCATCTGGAAAGAGAAGGGGCCACCTTCTCATGGTGGAGCCAGACCCACCGTGCCCACTGCTCAGCTGGATCCGGGCTACAAGGCCAGCAACGGCAGAGCCACCCCAAAATGTCAAGGTTTTGAAAACCCAGTGTGTGTGTTCCAGGGCAGCAATGGACGATATAAAGCACATCCAGTAAAATTCCTTGAAGGCCTCGTACAAGACACGTATCAGAGCACGTACGCTGAAATTGCAGTGACAGGTGTCTCCAAATTTGGTCAACCTCGACAGAGTATGACTAAAAGCTGGAACACGAGGCCAAGAGTCAGAAACATCGGCATCCCTCTTGCTGTGTCCTCGCTGCCCTACAGAGCGTCTGTCCGTGAACTAGCCACTCCAGACCTCAGGAACCCCAATATAACTACACCTGATTCCCCAGTACGTCAGATGACCACATTATCATGAAATCACATGAAAAACAAAGAGTCACATTAGATGTAGCAAATAAAGTGACTTGAGATCCTCGGAACCCAGGAGAGAAAAAAAGCAGGTTCTGAATATTCGGTTCTTTACAAATCCCACGCGTATTTCAAGCGAGCGGATGCTGGAAAGAATTACGATTTTGGAGATGACATTGACTCTGAGCAGTCACCCTGTGATAATTGTTATTAATCGTCAGGCTCGATCTCCAAGCCTGTAACATCCTGCACACGGGCCAGATCCTGGCCTGCTGAGTACATCTGAGCATCCCAAGACCTCAGCCAGAAAGCCAAGCACTTGTAGCGATCTGGCTGGACGAAAAAATAAAGCCATTAAAGCACAACCACTCTGAGATGACCTCAAAACTAGAAATGCAGCGGCCTTATAAAACCCAGTGAGGAGCAGCCTATTGCATTTAGGATTCCACATCACGGGAGGCCAAAGGGGTCCGAGCGCAGATGCAAATGTAAATGACCCACACTGGAGAAGAAAGAGCTGATGGAAATCCAAATCCCAATCACCCGAGATGAACGCAAAGACAAGAATAATGGTTAAACATTGTTATGTGTTGAATTGTGGGCTCCCCCAAAAAACACATGTGGGATTCCCAGTCCCCGGTATCTCAGGATGAACCTTACTAGGAGAGCGGGTCTTTACAGAGGGAATTGAGTTAAATGAGGCCATTAGAGTGACCCTAATCCAACCTGACAGTATCCTTGTAGAAGGGAATATTTGGACACAGAGACTCATGGAGGAAAGAGGATGTGACCAAAACCGTGGAAATATCTATGAAAATGCATCAGCAGCCTTGATTTACTCTTTTATTTTTACCCAGAGTGCTTATTCTACCAGGCAGTGTTCTAAACACTATGAAAATTAAGTCATGCCTTCCTTGGGGCTCCGGGCGAGGCAGGATTACTGTCATTACCTGTAGGGTGTGGGTGAGCAAACCAAGTCCTACAGGGGGAAGGAGGCTGCCCAGAGACCCAGACGTGCCATGTACACCCAGGAATGGCACCAGCGTCAATGGCCTTGACCACTGGGCAACCCTGGCTTTCTTAAACTCCCCTCCATCTGGCCAGTCTTCTCACCAGGGTCTGACAGCACCAGCCCTGCCCCACACAGACCCCAGCATTCAGCTTGAGGGTTGGGGGAAATATAAGACCCCGTGTCACTCAAACAAAAGCCCCCCAGGGACAAGAGCATTTAATGCAATCAATTAGTGTGGTTAAATTGACAGCATCTGGTTTCAAAATGAAAATAAAATATCACCACCAGCATCCAGTGTTTGGCAGCCCTTGACATTGGCCCTTCTCCCCAGCGTAGTGGGAGGGCAACATCACAGCAGAGCAAGAGCGTGAGACCCCGATTCTACTCTCTTCCTACTCAGCCTATTACAGAGTGGGCTGAGAACGAGGAAGAGCTTCTGCTGGGACACAGAACTGGGCAGTGCTCCCGCTGGGAGCACTCACCCCTTCTGTCCTGAATGCAGACCCAAACCTGCTCAGGCGAGCTGGGGATTCCCAGTCGGGGGCAGCCAGTGATGTGGCGCTGCAGGCTGGGGGGCTGCTCCTCCATCCAAATAAAATACACAGGTCTAAGTTGTTTTCCCTTCCCCCCAGATGAATTACCGAAAGGGATGCGTTGAGCATCCCGCAGAGTCAGGGGTTTAGAACTTGGGGTTTCTGGATTAGCTGCCACATGGTTACTAACTCACCATTAGCATTCCTTTTTGACACTTATCTGGGACCATGAGCACACATATAACAAGGCGTTCGGAGGTTTCTGTTCATTAAAATGAATTTCGTGGCTGAAATTACTATGCGGTTGCAGATGGAAAGTAAAACTGTTTGTTGAACAAACTGGCTCTAAGAATGCAGAAGCGTAAATTATATGAGAAGTGAGACAAGAGGGCAGAAAGGAGTTAGATGGGGGGTGGGGCCCGGGGTTGGGGCCGCCCCTCCCCAGGAGTGTCTGGCCTCCTCTGCTCAAGGCGAAGTCCGTCCCCATCAAAAACCCCGTTCCTCTCAACCGACACTCGGTAGCGGCTTGGTAAACCTGGCAGCTTAGTTCTGTGCTTCTCAGACTCAATGGATGAGAATCACCTGGAGGGCTTTAAAAAACACAGATTTCTGGGCGCAGAGTGTCGGGTTCAGAACGTCCAGGGTGGGGCCCGAGACTGCCTTGCTAACAAGAGCTTGCGTGATGTGGATGCTGCTCGTCCGTGCTTCCCTCTTTGAGAGCCCCGGGTTTGGGTAGCAGTGGCAGAGAGAGGAAGTGGGAGCCGTGTCCCCTCGGGAGCAGGTCGGGGACACCTGTGAGGGCTCCCCAGGGCAGATGTGCACGCCCCCGTGGAATAGAGGCAAATTCCATTTCTTGCTTCTCTGTGGGCGGCCCCTCCCCACACAGGGTGAGCCTGGTCTTTCCAGAAACCCCCTCCCACGGCTGCTCAACTCGTGCTCAGTGCACGTGTCCTAATCTCCGCCCAGCCTTGCTTTCCTCAACTAACATCAATGAAATCACACATGGTCGATACTCAGCCCGGCGCCTGGCACACGGGAAAGTGTAATAAATGTTAGAATCGATATGATGATCACTGACGACCATTGATGAAAAATGACAAGATGTACCCACTGCCGCAGTCACAGGTGTCCCCCAGCCCATCGCACGCTCTACCCACAAAGCAGACACGCATCAGGAGACCCAGGAACCAACCTGAGTCTGCTTCGGACAGCTCTGCCCTCTAAAGAAGCTTCTAGGACTTTTTTCGTTATAAAGAAGCTGGAAACCCCGTTTTGGCCCAGAGACCATGAGGCCACCAGCAGAAATCTCTACTCTCTGACATTGCTCATATCCCGGGCCAAGTGAGATTCTGAGACTTTCTCCCCCGAGTGGGAGGTGGAAGAAAATGTATGAAATCGTAGGGACAATATTTACAATCCCTTTTCCCCTCCCTACTTGTTGTGGGTTGAGTTGTATTCCTGTGTTGAAGTCCGAACCCCCAGAACCGCACAATATGACCTTATTTGGAAACAGGGTCATTGCAGATGTAATTAGTTAAAATGAGTTCCCACCGGAGTAGAATGACCCCAATGCAATATGACTGGTGTCCTTATAAAAAGGACACAGACAGGTACACGGGAAGAACGCCACGCGAAGAGGAAGGAAGGGGTCCAGGGGATGCTTCTAGAAGCCCAGGACTGCCAAAGACTGCCCACAAACCCCCAAAGCTACGGGAGTGGCCTGGAGCCGATTCTCCTCCACAGCCCTCAGAGGGAGCCCACCCTGCAGACACCCCAATTTCAGACGCTGGCCTCCGGGACCGTGAGATAGAACTTCTGTGACACTCGGTGACAGCAGGTCCAGGAAGCAAATGCATTTACTAAAGAGGAGCAGCCCTTTGCTTTTCTCACTCGTGCTGTGTCCCCGAAGGAAGTAATGGGCAGAGGAGAAACGCAGGAGACCAGAAGAGGCCAGATGTCTCTCCTTGGCAAGGATGAAAAACCCCCAAGAGAAAGCGGCTGGAGGAACAAGGACAAGAGAGACAAACAAGGAGGAGGAAAGGGATGCGGGCTGTCCCGGGAGAGGAGCTGATGGGGAAATGAAGGAGGCATTGACAGAGAATGTGAGAGAAAGTCTGCTGTGTGGCATGTGACCGGCATCCTCCCGGTCCCCGAGATGCCTTCGGCAGACACACGGATCTCCCACACTTGCAGCCCCCGGACCCCATGGCCGTGAGAGTGTGCGTGAGTCCGTGAGGGTGCATGCATGGGTGTGGGGAGAGCGCGGTGTGAGGTCAGTCCCAGAGCACGGCCACACAAGCCTGGGCTCTTCCCCAGGGACATTTGTGCCGCTCCCGCGGGCTCGGCCCTCATCCAGGCACACGAGCGACACACGACGATGCCTTAGATCAGAGCGCTGCTCAAAGGAATGGGGAGGATTTTCAGTAGCGGAACGTGTGTGTTTGGACATATTTGTCGGAGGCCCCACGTGCCTCTAGATCCAAGAGGCAGAGGTGCCTCGGGGTTTGGAGCTAAGAAGTCTAGCCTGGAGATGGGGTTTGAGCCTAAACATCATGGACACAGGGTTTGAAGCCATCGGAGTGGACGGGACCATCCTGGAGATGAGCGAGAAGTGAGGAGGGGAAGAGCCGATGCTCTCATAGGCGACCGGAAAAAAGGAATCCGAGAGCTAAAGACAGAACGGTAAATGAGGTCCGAGGAGAAGCCGAGTCCGGCCTCCAATCGCCATGCGGGAGCTTCCGAACAAAGGAGCAAGAAGACTCCTGCAAATGGACAGAGGAAATGGAGGGGACTCTCCATCAGACACAGCAACCTGGGGACCACTGGAGAACCTGACTCTCAGTCGCGTGACGACCAGGAAGCCAGACGGCAGTGGGCCGAGACACGGGGACGGTGTGACCCCAGTATTTGCGGGGCCCCAACACCACGGGCGTGCTAGGCAGGCACTTCCTCCCTAAACGAAAACAATGTCATTTTTTTTGAAAGATAACCTGAAATTGGATCCCTATCTATGTTTCAAAATCTCCACAGATGATTGGAGCAGCTTGGTATGGCTGTAGCAGGTTTCTACTGGGACCTTCTGTGTTTGGGGAAAGAGTCCTCCCACCCCCAGTCCTCCCCGTCCGGTGGCTCCTCTCATGGTGAAGGGGAGAGTCCGTATTCGAGCGGAGTCCAGAATCACAGGTTCTCCTGAAGGGCGTTTGGATGAGACGGGAGGGAGAGAAATTGCCTACAGGGTGATGGATGTTGGGACTCGGGAGGACTCCGGAGGTGGCGCAGTTCAGGAGCCCCGGGGAGTCAGCTGAGGCCTCTTACAGTTTCAGCTCGTGCGTCATCTCCCTCTGCCCTCCTGCCTTACAGAAGATAGCCCGGCAAGTCTCCTGCACGCCACTCGCACTAGCCCTGCTTGCCCGGGAATTCCTTAGGTGCGACATCGTGAGATTCCCAGCGGGAGGACAGCAGATTGGCGCACTGGCATAGAATGGGATCGCCGTTCATTTTACAGCTTGTTTTTGTTTTTTTCTCCCCAAAAGTTCGGATATAGATAAGAATGGAGAAGGCAGTGCTAATTTCTGAGGGAATTTGGAAGAAGGAAAGCCTGGGTTAGCAGTTTGGATGAGCAAGTTAGCTGCTGGGAGAGCCCACAGTGGGTCCCGCCATGCGCTAGGGACTGGGTGGGAGGCGCCCAGGAGGGGGCCGGGGCTCTTGTCCTCCAAGACTTTGTAGGCCATTGGGCATCACTGTCAGAGAAGGTTGGGGGGCAGTTCAAAATCCTAGTGTCTTCTGCTTATCCTGCAAACACGTCTGGCCTGTCGCGCCATTTCATGAAGGGAACTTCTGGAGTCTCTCCTTTGCAGAGATTTATGGAGGATCTTGCAAGTTGGCTGCCCGTGGTTAGTCAACGCGAGAATACCCCCCCATCAGCCAAAAGCAACTGAGGCGCCCATTCTGGGAAGGAGGGCAGGGATGCCCATGGTTAGACGTAGATACAGGGCTGGACCCACAGGAAGACGCCGTGGGTCCCAATCCTAGCTTGGCCACGGGGGAGCTGAGTCGCCACAGGCTGGGGGAGACATTTTACCTCTCCTTGTACCTCTTTTTTCTGACAAACGAAGTAAGGCATTAGGACTAGTGAGTCTTTCCTTCTTGTACTAGTTCTGTGAGCTTCTTGTGTTGGGGGTTGTAAAGGGTTTTAATGACTTATGGGTGGGTGACTTATGGGTCACCCCCTTCAGGACCGAGGACTGCTCTCCCCCAGCTGCTGAGAGTGATGGTGGCTGAAGGTCTCAGAGGCGTCCAGCTGATGAGCGCCCTCCTGCCAGGAGTCCTGTCCCTCCCCAGGGACAGTTCATACCCAATGACGGAGAAGGCCCAGACCCCTTGCCTCAGGGAGTCAACCTGAGTACCGCACGAGGCCTAGGGCTCCCTGCACAGAGGCCCACCGCTCCCTCTGCCTCACACCCGTTTCTCCGGAGCCCTCCCACTCCCAGAAACGAACGGCAGTGTTGCCGCGAGCAGCAGTGAGCAACAGAAGGGGGAAGTGACATGAAGCGGGGTCAAGATGGCGGGAGCCATGGAGGGGCAAAGGGACACAGCCAGGTGGTGCCCAGGTCTCTCCGGGGTGAGAGGCAACGTCTCCATCACTCACTGCCACCAAAAAGCAAGGCCGGGTGGTGCCAGGTGATGTTCTCCTGCTCGTCTGTGAGAATCTCGGGCGTGCTGAGAGCCAGCACAGGTGGCTGAGTGACCGCCATGTGCTCCCTGGGCTAGCGTCCAAGGAACGGAAGGAGCCAGTCACTGCCTGGCGCTGGGGGCAAGGAAGATGGGGGTCCACATTCTATGTAGGGGTGCTTCGTGCGTGGGGCTGCCCAGCTCCCTCCCACCCCCTTTCCGCTGCGTCCTCTCCCTCAGAGCTGGTAATTTCCTCCCTCGGTGGACCCGCAAGAGTGGTAGAGTTTCTCCTTTCTCAGACAGAGTCCCCAGACTTTCTGTTGGCACAAGCCCCTCTCGGTACTCCTTTCCCACCCACCCCGCCAACCACGTGGTCATCACTCAAAAGATTTGGCCAGCAAAAAAGGAGGTCACATTCCAAGGGGAGAGGCCACTCAAGGGCTTGGGTCAGACACGGCATGTGAGATGTGTATGTCTGTGTGATACGATGTGTGTGATGTGCGTATCCACATGTGGGATGTGTGTATCCGTGTTTGTGGTGTGATGTGTATGACGTATGTGTCTGCATGCTGTGGTGTCTGTGTGTGTGTGTGTGAGTGGTACATGTGATATATGTATCTACATGTGGGATGTGTGTGCCTGTGTGTGATGTGTGTATCTATGTGTGTGATGTATGTATCTGTGTGGTGTAGGGTGTGTGTGTTTGTATGTGTGTCTGTGTGGTGGGATGTGTGTGATGGATCTACATGTGGGATGTGTATGTGTGATGCGTGTGTCTGTCTGGTGTGTGTGTGTATGTGCGGGTGTGTGTGTATGTGCGGGTGTGTGTAGGAGCAGGTCAGAGCTGTGGCTGAAAAGGTCAGAGTGACCTTGATCATGAAGCATCATGACTTCTTGCTAAAAGGCTGGATTGTATCTTATGGGGCACAAACGTGTCCAAGCAGAGGAATGTGATCCAATCAAGCCAATCAATACTTCTGAGAACAATGAGGGCAGCAGGTGGTAGATGGATGGGAGGGGGAGGGGTGAATGCCAAGGGGACCATAATCAGATCGGAGGTGGGGAGAGCCTTAATTCAGATATCGTGTTTGGGATCTGATTGGAGGAGACGCTATGAGAACAAAAACACAACAACAAAATCCTGGGCCGAGGAGGGAGAGGGGAGTCGAGAGAACTAGGTTGGTGATAGCGATACGAAGCCATGTCCAGTAGAGAACATGGCTTTAGGGTTAAGATTCCTAACTTTGGTCGGCGAGGGGCAGGGATGTCAAGAGTTTGGACCTTACCATTAACATCCATTAGCTATAAGCTTGGCTACTCACCAATCTCACTATGATTCCAGTTCCTCACACACAAAACTGGGGGCCACTGACATCCCACCTCAGCAGACCGCTGCGATAATGACGAGCCACAACTCAAGCAAAACACTAGCGACAATGCCAGGCACGAGGTAAGCACTCACTGGACGTCAGCTGTGATGACCGAAGGGGGAACGGGGAGGGGGGGACGGGCACATTGAAAATCTGATAAAACCTATGTACCCTCTTTCCAGAGAAAACGCACATGGACAGATGTCGGTCGCTATCCCTGGACTCAGAAAATACCCACAGATCCAGGCTGAGAAGTTCCAATGTCCATGCAGATATGGATCTGCAATTCCAGAGGCATGGGGAGGGCCCATGGGAGTCGCTAGCATAGTCGCTAGCATTTTGCACAAATTGTGAGCAATGGAGACACCACCCAGGCATACGAGGGAGCAGGAAGTGCAGTAGACTCTTTGGAAGGAAGTGTGCACTCCACAGGCAAGTGGGGCCATTGGGGAAGGGGCAGCAAGGTGCAGAAGCAGCACCCAATAGCGGAGCATTGCATACAGCGAATTTTTACCATAGCTGACCCGTGTCTCAGGAACACACACCAACGCTATGAAATCTCCTATGCATCCATTTCAGCTTTCACTGACCTGCACATCACCATCAAATCCTTCTGTCTTATGTAGAGGCTGAATTTTTTTCTAGCTTGTTTCCCCAGCTGTTCAATTTAAATTTGTCCCTTTGTGTCATCTCTAAAAATTGTTATTTCCCAAACCAAGATCAAGGTACACATTTAGAAACAAGATTTTTTTATGATTTATGAATTTATTTATGAGAAGTTTTACAAGCATACAAAAATAGCATTTAGTTGTGTATTTTTAGCAAATTGACTATCGAAATGAGCAAAATTACGTGAAAACATAAGGATTCTGGAAAATAACATGTGTGTTTGGGGAGGTTTGGGAAGATTCCAGTGTATACCCCTGGTGGGCAGAGAATAGCAGCCCAATACATATTAGTTTCTCTTCTCACTTTTTGACTTCAGTTTCAGAAAACAAAGTAGGAGGACGGGGGCCCCTGGGTGGCTCAGTGGGTTAAGCGTCTGCCTTCAGTTCAGGTCATGATCTCAGGGTCTTGGGATCGAGTCCTGCATCAGGCTCCCTGCTCAGTGAGGAGTCTGTTTCTCCCTCTGCCCCTCTCCCTGCTCATGTGCACATGCTCTCTCTCTCTCAAATAAATGAATAAAATCTTAAAAAAAAGAAAACAAGGAAGGAAGGAAGGAAAGAAGTGAGGAAAGAAGGAATACAAAGGTCATGGCAAGTCATGAAGAGCACATGATGAAGAGAAGGGTGGGGCGATTGCACCTGTTGACGGTCTTCTGAGTCATTTAGATGTTAGAATTTGTAGGTTTACCTTCGCACCAAGTTTCATGGTAGTTGATGCCCATGGGTTTTTAGTCTTGTTGCCCCAGATGCTCTGTGTGTTCTTATGGGGAAATTAGGGAGTTTCCAAAGTCTTGCCCCCTTCTTTCCCTGATGTTTTATTCAATGAACTTGTTAAGGGTCCTTTGGTGTTGGAAGAAGTACCATTGTTAATTAGAGATTTTTCCATGACCCATCCTGGTAAGCATTGCATTAAAACTCGCAGAAAATCTGGAGACCGATGCTGATCACTCTTGGTAGATCTACTGTGTCACCACGGGCATGGAGGGACAGTGTTGAGAGTCGCAGACATTGACAACTCAGTACAAGGTGATTTAGGCCCCCAATCTGAAGTTTAGGATAAACTCCCACAATACAGTGTGGACATTTGTGTCATGACACTTTAAACAGTGGTGTGTAATGGGTGGTCTCCTCCTACCTTGAGAACGGGAACACTATCTTAATCATGTTTTCATACCCAGACTACAACATAGTCCCTGACACAAAGACACATTTCTTTTAACAAATCTATTAAGTGGAGGAGCACCTGGGGGGCGCCATCAGTGAAGCGTCTGCCTTGAGCTCAGGTCATGATCCCGGGGTCCTGGGATCGAGCCCCTCATCGGGCTCCCTGCTCAGTGGGGGGCCTGCTTCTCCCTCTGCCTCTGCTGCTCCCCCTGCTTGTGTTTCTCTCACTCTATCTCTTTCAAAAATGGATAATATATGAACAATGAATCTTGGAACACTGAAAAAATAAAATAAAATTTTTAAAAAATGGGTAAATAAAATCTTTTTAAAAAATCGGTTAAGTGGAAGAATGATAGTTAAGTTCTGAGTCTCATCAACCAAATCTTATCAAATGCTATTCCTTACTGCACAAAATCCAAGCTGCCTATATTACTAGGAAATAGGAACAATGCATTCAAAAAAACCGAGATCTTGCCATTTGCAACAACATGGATGGAACTAGAGGGTATTATGCTAAGCGAAATAAATCAGGCAGAGAAAGACAATTATCATATGATCTCTCTGATATGAGGAATTTGAGAAGCAGGGCGGGGGGTCATGAGGGCAGGGAGGGAAAAAAGGAAACAAGATGGGACCGGGGAGGGAGACAAACCATAAGAGACTTAATCTCCAGAAACAAACCGAGGGTTGCTGGGGGTAGGGGGAAGGGATGGGGTGGCTGGGTTATGGTCACTGGGGAGGGTATGTGCTGTGGTGAGCGCTGTGCATTGTGTAAACCTGATGATTCACAGATCTCTATCCCTGAAGCAAATAATACATTATATGTTAATAAAAAAAAAAATAGGAATGATGCGTGAAAGAAAAGCTCTCTGATGGAATGATCTCTGTAGTGCCTTTGGAGGCACCATTGGCCCCAGCACCATTAGCATTAGTGGCACTGGAAGGCGTTCTGTAAACACTCTTCTGTTGAAAGAATTACCTCCTTCCAGGATGTAAGATGAAAATGGATGTATTTCTGTGTCGTAACATCAGAATCATCCTCTCTCCTTCCCCAGGAAGGACAGATCAGGCACTACTCTTAAATATTTTGTGCCCAACAGCACACAGCTTACATAAAAACCATACTCGTTCATTTACTTACACATTCGATAAATATTTGTTCACTATCTGCCACATGCAAGCAGCATGAATATAGCAGCGAACAATGGTTATACACACAACACAGATATTTCAGAGAGAAGATATATTCATAAAATAGAACCTAAAGGTGATTAATTATTTCACTGATCTTGATCTATGCAACAGGAAGAGATCTTCTCATAATTAATATGAGAGTGCTGTGATGTAATAAAATGTAAATATTTGGTCTTTGTCTCCAGTTCCAGGCACACAGCTCCTGAAACCCTTGGAATATCCCAAGTGATAAGAGTGTCTTTTGTGTGCTTTGGAGATGACTGCTGGTTGGAGGACCCCTGACAGCTCCAGATCTATACAGCAGAAAGACCAACACATGATTAGAGGGCTGGAACTTTCAGCCCCATCTCACTTCTACCTTAAGACAAGGGAAAGGGTCTAGAGTTTGAGTTCGATCACCAATAGCCAATGACATTATTAATCATGCTTATGTAAGAAAACTTTCATAAAAAAGAAACGATGGGGTTCAGAGAACTTCTAAGTCGAGGAACACATCGAGGCACTGAAAATGTAAGATGCCAAGAAAGGACGTGGAAGCTTCATGCACCCTACCCCCATACCTTGCTCTATGCATCTCTTCCATTGGGCTATTTCTGAGTGGTATCCTTTATAACAAATTAGTAATGGTAAGAAAAGTGTTTTCCTGAGTTCTGTGAGTCATTCTGGCAAATTATAGAACCAGAAAGGGACAGGGGATTATAGGAACCCCCAACTTTGTAGCCAAAGTTGTGTAGGTACAGTGCAATAAGAAATATATTTGGTCTTTGCCCCCATGCTTGGCACAGGGCTCCCAAAACACTTGGGAATTTCCTGAGTGAAAAGAGAAGCTTTTTTTTTTTTTTCATTCATAACAAGCCCCTTTTTTTTTTAATTTTTGTTTTATTTTTTCAGTGTTCCAAGATTCATTGTTCATGCACCACACCCAGCGCTCCATGCAATATGTGCCCTCCTCAATACCCACCACCAGGCTCACCCATCCCCCAACTCCCTCCCCTCCAAAACCCTCGGTTTGTTTCTCAGCATCCACTGTCTCTCATGTTTCGTCTCCCTCTCCGTTTTCTCCCAATTCACCCTTCCTTTCCTTCTCCCAATGTCCTCCATATTTTTCCTTATGCTCTACATGTAAGTGAAACCATATGATAATTGACTCTCTCTGCTTGACTTATTTCACTCAGCATAATCTCTTCCAGTCCAGTCCATGTTGATACAAAAGTTGGGTATTCATCCTTTCTGATGGAGGATTAATATTCCATTGTATATACGGACCATATCTTCTTGATCCATTCGTCTGTTGAAGGGCATCTTGGCTCTTTCCACAGTTTGGCGATTGTGGCCATTGCTGCTGTGAACATTGGGGTACATGTGGCCCTTCTTTTCACTACATCTGTATCTTTGGGGTAAATACCCAGTAGTGTAATTGCAGGGTCATAGGGTAGCTCTATTTTCAATTTCTTCAGAAATCTCCACATTGTTTTCCAAAGTGGCTGCACCAACTTGCATTCCCACCAATAGTGGAAGAGGGTTCCCCTTTGAATCATATCAGAAATTATGCTAAAGAGGGGACTTAGGTCAGCGCCCCCCCCCCCCCCCATAGTCTACAAAGGGCCGGTCACCAGGAAGATCAAGTGATTCGAGGGCTGGAACTTTCAGTCCCACGCACAGACTTCTGGGAAAGGGGTCGAGGGGCTGGACATTAAGCTCTGTAAGAACTCGGGAACGACGATGAGCTTCTGGGTGGGTGAACATTCCCGCATCGAGGTGCTCAGGGAGCAGGAACGCTGGAGGCTTGGAAGCTTCCCGCAAGCTTCCCACTCCTGGCCCTGTGCATGGTTTCCATTTGGCTGTTTCTGAGTCGTATCCTTTATAATAAACAAATAAATGAAAGTGAAATGGTTTCCTGAGTTCTGTGACCTAAGTGGGGGGGTCCTAGGAACCCCCGATTTACAGCTGGTCGGTCGGAAGTGCTGGCGGCCTGGACTTGGGATTGATGTCTGAAATGGGGGCAGTCTTGTGGGCCTGAACCCTTAGCTGTGGGGGCTGACCACTAGTGGGAACTACCATTGTCTGAGTATTAAATAGAAACAGACAGGGGCGCCCTGGTGGCTCGGTTGGGTGAGGCATCCAATTCTCGGTTTCAGCTCAGGTCGTGATCTCAGGGTCATGAGATCAAGCGTCAGGCTCTGTGCTCAATAAGGAGTCTGCCTGGGATTCTCTCTTTTCCTCACCATCTGACCCTCCCCTCCGTGCTCTCTCTCTCTCTGAAATAAATCAGTAAATCTTTTTAAAATAAATAAATAAATCTCTAATAAATAAATAAACATCTAGAAACAAACCCTGAAAACGGTCTGGTCTAATGTCTGTGCCGCAGATATGAGGACACTGAGGCTTAGGAAAATTAGAGAACTTTCGGCAGTCCACCAACCGAGTTAGGGGCAGAACCAGATCTAAGAGCCAGGGAGGCTGATTCTCAGTCTAGGTAGTCTTATTTAAGACTGTCAGTCTCCGTTTATTTTTTTTTAAAGATTTTATTTATTTATTTGACAGAGAAAGACAGATCACAAGTAGGCAGAGAGAGAGGGGGAAGCAGGCTCCCTGCTGAGCAGAGAGCTCAATGCGGGACTCGGTCCCAGGACCCTGAGATCATGACCTGAGCCGAAGGCAGAGGCTTTAACCCACTGAGCCACCCAGGCGCCCCCGTCAATGTCAGTTTAAAAAAAAAAAAACAAAAAACAGAAAGCAGGAAACCCTCAAGGGATGATTCTCAAGAAGAAAAATCACTATTTTCAGACAAGTTGTATGAGCAAGAGGTTCTGACATCTAACATGTTGATTTTGAGAGAAGGCTGGTAGGTCAAGAATAATTCTTATGGTCTAGATTGAAGACTGGAAAAGAAATAGACCATCCTGTTCTTTCTTGAGAATGCTTTCTTTTTGGCTTGTCCAGTTATGCAAAGGAGAACGTCCAAGCTCCTCCCCCCATCAGTCTATACATTTTGAAATCTACATACTTAACTGGGAGCAGCGACCAGGATTCTTATCTGCACAAACACGACCTACAAGATTTACCGGCCGTCTGCAGGGCCTCATTCTTCTTTGAAGGACCTAATAATGTGCTGTTTAAGTATTGGACTCTTCAAACCCAATGTAGGTTTTCATATTGGGTTCCTCTATTGTTTTTGTTTGTTTGTTAATTTTATTTTATTTTTTCAGTGTTCCAAGATTCATTGTTTATGCACCACACCCAGTGCTCCCTGCAATACGAGCCTCTATTGTTAACTGAATGGCAGTAAATGGAAAACAGAGCACTTAACGGTTGAGATAAAACTGGTAAACACAGTTGGGAGACGTTTGGATGCTCAGCATAGGTAAGGCGCCCCGGGGCTGGTGCAGGTGAAAGAAAAAAGAATGGCCTTCTTTAATTTCCTTAATGGATGTGGCAATTTACTTCTTCTAGTCAAGAATCAGCGAAAATTAGTTGCCTTTAACAACTGCCAGCCAGTTGAAATTAATTCTTGGTTACTCTCCTTATTTCCTAAATGGAAAATACCCATTAGCATGAATATTCAAACGGCACTGCAGGCCATTAAAACTTCATTTGTTCTACAAACAGAACTCTTGAGGATTTGGGAACCAGCCACTTTGAAGTAGCATCAACAACAGAAACTTCTAGATCTCTGAAGTTAGTCTTTTGAGCTCACAAGGAGAGACAGGATTGTATCCATTTACCGGAGTAGTTCTGCTGAAGAGCTGGGAATTTACTCTTTCTCCCTGATTTCCCAGGATTGTTAGACTTCTGAGCTCTGTAATAAATCCCAAGTTTGTGATAACAGTCAGTGGAGCGTGGACCAAATTGTTTGTCTCCTGGGATTCAGGAGAGCGATCAGCTAGAGATGCACTGGGACCACCAGTGAGTTTCTTGGATTCTGCCAAGATTTTTATGGCTCCAAAAGATGACTTCCGCCCAGAGAAACTCAATGCTGTAGCAGTCTCGAAGGAAAATCATTGCCTGCCAGCAAGTTCAGAACATAGAAAGATCGAGGAAGAAACATTAGACTCAGAAACCCCTGGAGAAGGGGCACAGATTTCCCAAGTGGGCTGTCCGGCCATAACCACTGATTTCTTGTCATACTTCTTTTGACTGATGCCATCTGGCTATGTTGTTCTGGGAAGAGCCTGTCCAGGGAGGGTGGGGAGAAAGACCAAGGAAAGGGGTCTCTGAGGCAATCAGAGCATAAGCATGGGTTAACCCCAGTGTACTTTCCTCTCTGGCTTAATACAAAGAATTTTCCCCGTATTTTATGGCCAATGTGTGGGCTAATAAAATGCATGCGACTCTTTGTGGCCATAGAGACAGAAACTGGAGGGATGCAGCCACGAGCCAAGGAACACCTGGGGCCACCAGGAGCTGGAGGGGGCATGGAAGGAGCCTAGGGGGGAGCCTGGGAGGGAGCATGGCTGGGCCGACCAACCTTGACTTTGGACTTCTCCAGAAAGGAGAGAATAAGCTGCTGGAGTTGTAAGCCACCTTCCCAGAAACCCAGAGGATACATTGTTGCAGTTGTAAGCCACCCAGCTGGGGATCATTTGTTCTCAGCCCCAGGACACTCACAGATGGAGTGAGCAGAAGGCACCTATGACCACCATTTTTCCACCAACTCTTCAGGAACTTACGTGCCACTATTGGACATGAATCCTTGTAGGTCTTGGAAGTTTTTCACATTAAAATGTGTTCATTTAAAATGCTAAATGCTTAGTAGATATTAGTTTTCCAAACACGACAACCAGCAAAATAATAAGAACTTATAGGCATGAAAAAAAAAAAAAGAACTTATAGGCATGAAATCCCATGTAGGTGCCTATAGGGGAGACACAGGGTACAGGGTGGAGGCCAAGACAGGAGGCCTGTGAAACAAAGGTCACCCACTGAACATTCTCGCATTACACACACACACACACACACACACACGCGCGCGCGCGCGCGCGCACACACACAGGAGGACAAATGACTTTTAAATCCATAATGGTGCCTTCTATTTTCCCCAAAAGCTGAGTGTGCCTTATGATTGTTACATAGTTTCTAATGACTCACACAGTCTATGAATCTTTAATTTGCAATTGCTGCCTGAGCTCAGCTGCGAGCTCCCTGGGAGACACTTACACTTACCGAGGCTGTCCTTGGGTTTTCCTAATTAGATGCTTTGGAGCACAGATCTCCTACTTAGGACCTGCCTCTTTTATGTGAAACCAACCACCCTACAAATTCAGTGCAACCGACACTTTTGTTTATCCACAGACCGTCAGTGGAAGTTAGCTGAAATAATTTAAAGAGGCAGTTATGTGCTGCTGGCAAAAAATGAAAAATAAATCATTCCATGGCTCGTAGCTACCCTGAGCTAAAAGTACGCTGGGCTGAAGCAGTTTCCTTCTGTCTGAAGTTGATTGTGCGCGCTTTCAAATGGTGGCAGAACCCTCGGGCATGGCCTTCTGGGCAGGAGCACTTTGGGGGGAAGGGCAGGGATACCAAGAGCGTTTTGTATCCTGACTTAATGAGTCACCCCAAGGGGAGGGAGATAAGGGGCTGAAGAGAAGCTGACCCTCTCCTGGGAGAGGTAGATGTAGTCTGGGGTTCATTAAAGGTGTGGCTCCAGGCTCCGGGGGGGGGGGGGGGAGGCCCAGCATGACAAAGATTTTAGGATTTACCCTTCGGACAGACATGGGATTACTGGCCAAACCTCAAGCCATCTGTACTCATGACCTTGGCGTATTCGAGACAAACCAGGACTCCCAGAAAGTGGGAGTAGATAACAAACTTGTGAAGACATGGAACATTCTAGAAATCCACACAGCCAACCATTCTACTGGATTTTTTTTTTTTAAGCATGCGCTACATCACCAAGCAAATCTGAATCTTTGCAAAGATATTGGTGACTGAAAGGAATAGAAGTTACCCCATCAGAAGAGACACTTGGGAATCAGCTTACAGGCACGGCTGAGTTGAGCCGTGGTACCCAGGAAATTCCAGAGCGGAAAGGGCATTTGCAAAATGAAAGAATGATCAAGTTGAAAGGGGTGGCTTGGCCAAGTAATATAAAGGAGTTAAAGGCTATTTCAAGTAAGGAAGTACCTAGACCCATTCCTCCCAGGGGCAAGCATCCCCACCTACGGCCACAACTTCCCATTGCGTTCCATGAAGACGAAGCTAGGCCAATTCAACAGAATCAGCAGAAAGCCTCTGCGCCGTAACTCCAAAATGGATTTTCAATGACTTGCAATATCAGACGCAACATTTATCCTTCTAGATCTTTGGGAACTCTTTGTAAGTCTTCGTGAGTCTTGAAGGCTACTCTGTTTCCCTGAGTTCTCTCAACAGAGGCTCTGACCCACAGAGAATGAACTTCTAGCTCAAAGCCCCAGAGAGGCTGGGAGAAGGGGGCGGATGTTAAAGGGAGCAAATACTGGGCTAAAAAAGCAAAACCCCTATGCTGTCATTAGAAAGAAAGAAGTCATGGCTCTCGACTCCTTAAAGAAACAGTGTTTGACAAATTAACTTTGAACTTGATTCCTGAGAGCTCGGTACACCATCAATTACAAGGTCATCTATCCTGGCTATGCCAGTCTTCAGCAAACGTCCTCACTTGAAAGGCTTTCTCGGCATTTCAGAGATTTTGTTTGCACCGGATAAAAGCTGCTTTAGAACACAAAGGTCACGTTTTCAGTGATTTATCTTTTAAAAGGAGGCATGCTGGGTGTCTCTTAAATGTAACAGTCCAGAAGAGATTGTGAGAAAATCTTTAAGTGGCCAGTTGATGGATGCCGGCTGGGGGAAGACCAGCTCCCTAAACTGCTTTGGGCACAGCTAGTAGGTAGCTGCCGTCTTTGATCCTTGCCAAGAAAGCTGACTTCATTTTCCTCTTCTCCTAATATAACGGCACCTGCTTATGGTGGGCCCACTACGTACCCAGCGTGTCCCCGGCCCTCTCTCCAATCTTCGCAGCAGCGCCAGAAAGTAGATGTTTTCCTCTCCCATCTGCAGACTTGGAGACCTTGAATCACTCGCTATTTGCAGACACAAGGCTTGGAACCAGGCTCTTCTGGCTCTGACGTCCTGGGCTTGCTGGACACATGATCCCTCACC
>CM052898.1:187998709-188038348 GCA_028534135.1 Potos flavus | reverse complement strand
TTATGGTGGGCCCACTACGTACCCAGCGTGTCCCCGGCCCTCTCTCCAATCTTCGCAGCAGCGCCAGAAAGTAGATGTTTTCCTCTCCCATCTGCAGACTTGGAGACCTTGAATCACTCGCTATTTGCAGACACAAGGCTTGGAACCAGGCTCTTCTGGCTCTGACGTCCTGGGCTTGCTGGACACATGATCCCTCACCGTAGTCCCTGGGATTGTCCACCCCCACCCGCCACCGTGCACTGGAACTAAAGTCTGGTAAAGATTTATGCAACTCAGCTTGACTAGCTGAGCCCTGAATATTCACAGGTAACAAAAAACTCCAAAAAAGAGCAAAAATTAGTTCTTGGCTTTAGGGAACTCAAAACACTTTAGAAGATTAGGACTTGTGATGGCTAATTTTATGGGTCAACTTGACCAGGACACGGGTGCCCGGCATTTGGTCAAATGTTACTCTGGGTGTATCTGTAAGGATGCTTCTGGACGAGACCAACACTTGAATTGGTAGACTGAGTGTAGCCCATTGTGTGTGGGTCTGGTGCAACCAGATAAAGGCCTCAGTAGAGCAAAAAGACTATGTAACACAGAACTTCTCTCTCTGCCTCACTGCAGCTGGGACGCCGGTCTTCTGCCTTCAGACTTGAACTTGGAGTAGAACTACACCATCGGCTCTCCTGGGTGCCCAGCCTGCAGACTGCAGATCTCACACTCGTCAGCCTCCATGAGGACGTGAGCCGATTATCTACACATCCTCGTGGTTCTGCTTTCCTGGAGAGCCCTGACGAACACAGGACTCCTCCAGGCTCCTCGAGTTGTTTTCCTTATCATTGGAGTGGGCAGCAGCGTCAAGAACGAGCACTGGGAGAATCCGTTTTCTCCCAATTCACCCTTCCTTTCCTTCTCACAATGTCCTCCATGTTTTTCCTTATGCTCCACACACAAGTGAAACTATATGATAATTGACTGTCTCTGCTTGACTTATTTCACTCAGCATAATCTCCTCCAGTCCCTTTTGTTGATACAAAAGTTGCATATTCAGTGTAAACTCTTTTAGCAGATATTAGTTGACCACCAGCAAAGAACTACACCCTGCGTCATGGGGAGAGAGGGTCAGACAGCATGGAAAGAGAGTGGCGATGGGAAGGAGGTGGATGGGAGAGTTGAAAATGCAGGGTCAGGGGGAGTCTGAGACAAAAATTTCCCTGCTGCACAATTTCACAGATGGCCAGCCCATGGACCATTAGTTATTACCCAGTATTTTAAAAATCTGGGCAAATGCCTATTGTTAATAACGATGACTACTAAATTAACCATAATAAACAATGTCTATCGTGAACCCAACTCTGTGCTAAGTGTCTCCGTAGAAACATAACGTTGCTTCCTTAGTATTAAGCTGCTTTCATTCCTGTAAGACTATGTGTGATCATGAGTCAGTTGCAACACAGCGGTGAGCATCTTTGGGGGTTTTGTTCACCAGGATTCTGGACACGGGAATCCCCACATTGTGTGGATCTTGGTGGACAGCAACGCCGGGCGTGCCACCCTGACTGCTACCCACTTCCACTCGACCAGCAAGAAGCTCCTGCCTGAGCCTTGCATCCAGGCGGGTGACCCAGAGATCTGCTGGGATAGGGGAGAAAATTGCTCACGGTGGCTGCTACACAAGGACAGAGGTCCAGGGTGGCCTTGGCCCCTGGAGCATGTCGGGACTGGCATTAGGTATCCAGGAGTGGTGACAGCGTCAACATTGACGTCCAGACTGGAGGTCCCTGGACTCGAGCACCGCCGCTGAGTCTACCTTAGTCCCTGTCCTTCTCTGAACTGGACTCTCCAGGCTTCCCTTCAGTCCTGGAAGCTTCCAGTGAATTCCTCTCTGGTTCACCCTAAAGGTCTATGACAATTGATTCATGGACAAAAAGGCCCTCAGAATGGGAAACGAACATGGTAATATCTGGGCCAACGATGCCAAATAGTTTAAGTCACAGAGACAATTGTCCTTTCTGCGGCTCGGTGACTGGTTTACATTTTATATAAGCATCTACATTACTAACGTGTATTCATTTGTTCCACAAATAATACTGAGAACCTCCTCTGTGCTAGTTATATAAGGTAGTATGCCTTTGAACAAAGACATACAGTCTTAGATTTATGTAGGTCTTCATCAGCAATTAAAAGATATGCCGTATTTCACAGAGCCAGCTTTTTCTTGCTAGAAGCTAGAAACTCGTTCAAGGACACAGAGGACTAGTTCTAAATGATGCAGTTAGATCTTCCTTCTATGCCTGCGCTTCGAAAGTCTTACTTCCCAAAATCCAATTAGAATAACCGACCTGAGTGACCCAACAGGTGGGTTGGCCTTGTAATCTGACCACGGGAAAGGGCTTTGTGGAGAGAGGTCCAAATTCAGGAAGCCCTGGGTCTCCGTGGTTGCGGAAACATTCAGCTGCTTGAAAGAACAGCGCCAGCCAGAGAGAACGAAGAGATCCCAGTTCTCTTGTAAAGACCTGTATCCTTGCTGTGCTCCCTGGCCTGGCTCGGACGGTCATCAAGTATGAGGAAAAAGTGGAAGTCTCTTTCCATGCCACTCAGGTTCTTCTCGGTGAAAGCTAACTGCGGGGTAGATGCAGGATGAATGACCAGCAGAGGTGGCCGCAGAGAAGGCGCTGGTCCAGGGGCACAGAACGCACACGCGATCTCGTCAACAATGCGGGCCGTCGGGCGAATGTGGTAGAAATGCAGCCGTCGCCGTGCTGATGGCCTGGCTCCGGGGTTCCCAGCCCCCAGAGACTCTGCTTGTGCCCCGTGTTGCTCCCCCCCGGGCCAGGCGTCAGCTGCGACATCACAGAGTCCTTTGTTGTGTGATCCCTTCCAGCTGCGATGACACAGCAGAATCAGGTCGTCAACTCGGCTTTTGAGTCTAAAAACCACCTTTGCAAGTCACTGAAGAAACTATAGTTGACACGAAGAGTTATTTGAGTGACAGAGACCATAATCCTGAAGGACCCAGGGAAGCACATTTTACAGCTTAAACAACAGATTTGGAAGAACATGGGATAAACTGAGAGCCAGTTTTTCCTGCCCCATGCAAGAATTTTTAAATGTCCCTAGGTTAGAGTGAAGGTATGCAAGAAAGGATGCCTGATAATTAGAGGTTAGTGGGTGTCCTGAAAAGACATTCCAGACCCAGGCTGGCCCATACTATGGAGCCAAGTCATGCAGGGAATGGTGTCACGGTTAATGTTATATGTGAATTTGACTGGGCCATGGTGTGCAGTTCTGTGGTCAGACACCAGCCTAGATGTTGTTGTGAAGATATTTTGTAGATAGGAGTGACATTTAAATAGTAGACTTTGAATAAAGTCGATTACAAAGTGGGTGGGCCTCATCTAATCAGTTGAAGGCCTTCCAAGCAAATATTGGGCTTTCCTAGAGAGGAAGGAAATCAAACTTGAGTCTACAGCCTAGGAATCCTGCCTGAAATTTCAGCCTGGTGCCCCTTGCGACTTGAACTCAGTACCGTAATATTAACTCACTTGAGTTTCTAGTCTGTTGACCTAACCTACAGATTTCAGACTTGGTAGTCCTCACAATTATACAATGACACGAACCAATTCCTTCAAATAAATCTCTAGCTAGCTAGCTACCCATCTATCTACGGAAGACCTAATTGGTTCTGTTTTTTGAAGAACCCTGATCTACACGAGGGGAAAATGACAAATGTGGCTTCCCCATCTGGAGAAGCTTAGGGACCCAGGCACAGAAGTGTCCTGTGTCTTGCTTCTTAACTGGGGACCAACATCTGCAGCTTTTTGCCCATCCCAGGTAGTTTGTTGCGGGAGAAGTGACAACTGGGATAGGCCCACAAACCTCTGCATAAGATGGAGAATTTCCCCTCTGCAGTAGCCAGGGTTCTCCAGAGAATAGGATAGGAATATATATAAGGAGAGATTTGTTATGGGAATTGGCTCCTGTGGGTATAGGGGCTAAAAAGTCCCACAATCTGCTGTCTGCAAGCTGGGGACCCAGGAAAGCAGGTGCAATAATTCAGTCCAAGTCTGAACTAGTTGGGGCAGGGGTCACAGGGGGAAACCCCAGACTCTAACGGCCACAGAACCGGGGAAGCTGATGTCCAAGGACAAGAGAGAATGAATACCTCAAAAAGAGGCAGAATTTGTCCTTTGTTCTATTTGGGCTGTCAGTGCATTGTGTGGTGCCCCCCGCCTTAGAGAGGGCGGATCTTTTTACACAGTCTACTGACTCAAATGTTAGTCTCTTCTGGAAACACACTCACAGACACACCCAGAAATAATTTTTACCAACTACCTGGGCATCCCTTAGCCCAGTCAAGTTGACACAAAATTAACTATCACACCATGCTTGCTGAGAATCACTCAGGTGATGCCAAAGCAGAAGACAAAATCACCTGCCAAGGGCTCCCTGTAGAAAGATCTGGGTGGACCAGTGACCCCTAACGAAACAGAACATGGAGATCTCAGAAGCTCCTAAGAGTAGACCACGACACCCGAAACCAAGATGCCCCTTTCCTCCTATCCTCTGGAACTTCCTAAACCAACGACCCTTGAAATAGACTCACCACTTTAGGGAGAAAACAAGACCCTGAATCACCAGAGGAAACCCCGACTTGGCAGTGATTATGTCTAACGAGCTAGGACCCTCCACTTCCACCACCTTCATGGGCTTAGGATAAACGTATGGCAACAAGACTGCATTATTTCCATGCTTGGGTGTGAGGACTAAGACTCACGCCCTCGGCCAAAGCTTGCGTACTTGGATGTAAATTCTACATCTTTACTCAGTTAAAAAAATTCTTTGTCATAAGTCATGATGTTTTTTAGTCCCGAGTCCCCAGATTCACAGGGAACCCTCAAGTGCTATAATCATATGTATCTTGTCCATTGTGTGTTCTCACTTTGACGTTGACCTTCAAAGGCGTGAGCATCTTCCAAAAGCCCGGATGCTCATGCTCGCCTCTGGATTTATGATGTTATTAGACCAGGTGATCACCAAAGTGGAAGTATTTCACTCGCGCATTTCTCATAAAAAGGCTTTTCCTGTCCCAGAATCGTACAGGAGTCTGTCCAGTACTTGGGTTTGAGAAACGCTCTGATAATGAAGCGGATGGATGACCTGAGTCAAAGACTGACTCTCGAGTCCAGCCTGGTCATGTTCTCTTCTCTGGTGAGTTACTTCCCCCCGGTGATTGTTTTGAAAATTAAATAAAACACAAAATATGGGCTGTAAATTATAAGTCCAGTCAGAACCATAATATCCACTGTAACCCAACCCCAGCACTGTGGAATTAGATGTTCTAGAATTTTTCATCACAATTTGCCGTGTGTGTTTGTGTGTGTGTGTGTGTGTGTGTGTGTGTATTTTGAAAATGAAGAGGAAACTAAGTATGCAACATTATGGCCCATGCCTAGCCAAAGGCAAAACAAACACCTATTTTGTCCGCTCAGGGCATATCAACGTATTATTGTTTTGGAAAAGACAATTCATTAATTTTGCAATCCCAGCGAAAATGAGTTCAAAACAGTTGGTGGGGCTGGAGGGTGTGGAGCAATCTATTCTCTTTCTTTGCTCTGTTAAAAAACTTGATGACTTTCTTATACCAGATCTAGGTTCTGGCTCGTGGCCTTGGGCACTGAGCATGTCATCGCCACTCAGAAGCAAGATGATTACTCTATTAAATTGAGTGCAAAGTCAATCAACTGTATATCATCAAAATAAAAATGCAACTTCTAAATGTAATTTAGCTCCCCAATGATATGCTTGTGTTGGAAGCACAGAAAACCTCATCTAAGATGCCTGGAAGTTTCCTAGCCAGAGGCAGAACAGAGACAGCATGATTTAAAGTAATGAAAGTATTTCAAGGAGTCATTCAGGAGAAGGATGTTGAATGTTCTTTTTCCCCAATCTTCTGAATATTCTAGTCTTTTCTAAGAGAGTAGACCCATTGTCTCTTCACAAGGTCTTTAAACACACTTTAAAAAGAAGGTATGATTAACAGATAATGAAACCATGACAGAATTTGGGTTTTTTTAATTTAAATTCAATTAGCCAACATATAAGTAGTTAGTTTCAGATGTAGTGTTCAATGGTACATCAGTTGCGTATAAGACCCAGTGCTCATCCCATCTCGTGCCCTCCGTAATGCCCGGTTATGCCATCCCCCCACCCACCTCCCCTTCCACAGTCCTGTTTATTTCCCAGAGTCAAGAGTCTATCATGGTTTGTCTCCCTCTCTGATTTCTTCCCATTCAGTTTTCCCTCCCTTCCCCTAGGATCCTCTATACTATTTCTTATATTCCATATATGAGTGAAACCATATGATAATTGTCTTTCTCTGATTGACTTATTTCACTTAGTGTAATACCCTCCAGTTCCATTCATAGATGTAAATGGTAGGTATTCATAGTTTCTGATGGCTGAGTAATATTCCAGTGTGTGTGTGTGTGTGTGTGTGTGTGTGTGTGCGTGTGTGCGTGTGTATAATATCACATCTTCTTTATCCATTCATCTGTTGAAGGACATATCTGCTCCTTCCATAATTTGGCTATCGTGGACATTGCTGCTATGAATATTGGGGTTCAGGTGTCCCTTCATTTCACCACATCTGTATCTTTGGGGTAAATACCCAGTAGCGCAATTGCTGGGTCATAGGGTAGCTCTATTTTCAACTTTTTGAGGACCCTCCATACTGTTTTCCAGAGTGCCTGTACTAGCTTGGATTCCCACCAATTGCGTTTACATATCAACATGAGTTTGAGACTCTGAGTAGCTACCTGGCGTCTCTGGAAGCTGTTCATGATGTGGGAACATATGAAGCAATGTCGGAACGGCTTTATGAATTTGTTTATAAGTGACTCCAGAAATCCAGGTTTCGATGTTTTATCTAAGTCCCATTTCTAACTTGAGGGGTGAGTTAGAGAGCGTGCTTGGCTCTCTTTGCTCTCTGTTCTCAACTCTGAATGACTTTAGATAATTCCAGAAATTCAAACCCACCATCAAAGAGCAAGAATTTGGCAACAGCGAGAAGGAGGGTCTGTCTTTGAAAAAGCATGCTGCTCTATGCCTCGTGCCAGCCCATAGGTCTTGTTCAATAAACGGCCATACTTCCAAACTTATTCATGATGGTTTGGAAGTACCATAGGAGACCTCTTCCTCTGCCCCCCTTGGGTTCCTGGAATTCTGTAAATAAGATTGACAAAAAAAAAAAAAAGAAAAACAGATTAACAGGAGAAAAATATTAACACATATTAACACACATATTATATGTGCTATATGTTAATATAAAAATATTAACACATTAACACACACAGAAACTTATTAACACGTGCCACATTTGCACCCATGAGGGTACCCAGCGACAAGGAACTCAAAAGGATCATTAGAACTTGGGCATCTATAGCATCTTAACAAGAGGACAACACATTTTCAGAAAAGCAGTAAGATACAGGAGGAGGACTTGAGCTTCTAGAGCTGGCAAATTCCGGGAAGGTAAATATATGAAGAAATCAATGAAAAAAAGGGCTATCTAGTAAAGCTCACTACGTAGATTCCTCTGGGGCCGTCATAGGGCCAGAAATGTCCAGAGTTGTCTCCAGGAATTAACTTCTGCCCTTCCTCATAGCGAGTGCAGGAGGGGACATCTTTATTACAAACGTATGTCTTGCTTTTAGACAACTGGGCGAGGACAGATAGCTTTTCTTATATCTGTCTGTCTTCAGTTCAGAACAATCCCTACACCAAAGTGGCATATTTTGGGGTGGCAATATTCTGCTACCTTCAGTGCTGTAAGCCAGGTGTGACTGTTCAGTGATATGCTTTATTTTCTTTCTGCGAACATACTGATACTTATATACTAAAATAAATACTGTCCATCATTATAGAAAGATAATGCATTAATTCCAGTGATGCTGTTGTTAAACAAGATTTTTTTTGAAGTCCTTTTGTTCGAATTTAGCTAATAAATACTATAGGGCATCACCAGCCCACCAGTTCCCAATTAGACCTTTTTTTAAAGATTTTTTATTTATTTGAGAGAAAGAGAGCAGATAGAGCAAGAACATGAATAGGGGGAGAGGGAGAGGGAGAAGCGGACTCCCCACTGAGCAGGGAGCCCAATGCAGGGCTCGATCCCAGGACCCTGGGACCATGACCTGAGCCAAAGGCAGGTGCTTAACTGACTGAGCCACCCAGGTGCCCCAAATTAGGCATTTTTTATAAGAAAACAGAGGACACCAACCAGGAGGTTCAAATAATCCACTGGTTTCTGCATCATCTTAGAGGATGCAGCTTGGCTCACAGGAAGGACTCCCAGATTGGGAAAGACTGAGGGCCATTTGGCAGCATGAATCAGTTTATTCAGGATGAAACACAGCCCCGCTCTCCAGAATCACTGTGCTGGGAGCATTCTAAAAAGACCAGTTAGCCAACCCTGCTCCCAGGGGACTTAGGAATCACTGAGGGAGGTGACAATGGAAGCAAATAGACATACTTCTCCAGAAGAGGGATGAATGCTGCAGGTGCATTGCTTTGGGAGCACGTGGGAGAGAGAGGAGTTCTGCGGGGGCCATGACAGACCCCGTGGAGTGCTCCTAGTATTTGAGTCGAACCATGTATAAGATTTTAGTAAGCAAAAAGAAAAAAAAGATTTTAGTAAACAAAAAGAGAATAAGGTATTACAGAATCTAGAAGAGAAGATAAAGCAGCAGATTGTGTTTAATGAGTTTCTTTTCTTCCAGACATTTCATAGACGTTTACTGAGTGCACACAGTGAGTCAAGCACTGTGGGTTCACCGACAGGAAAACCTGCCACTATTTTCTAAAAGGCTGATAGTATCACGTGGCTTCTCAGCAGTAGACATTGGGTTTCTTTGCTGTGGGGCTGGTTTGTGTACTAGAAGATGCTCAGCACATCCCTGGCCTTTACTCCTTAGATGCCACTAGCAGTGTCCAAAAAGTCACAACATAAAACATCTCCATACATTGTCACATTTCTTTGGGGGCAGAGGAATAGTGTGACCCCCCCCCCAGTTGAAAACCAGTGCTCTAAGGAGGCAAGACCGACAGCTAGCAGGTGATGCGGCGTGGAGTGTGAATGCCATGCCAGAGACTCACGGGGAGCACAGAGAAACCCGCCCCATCCCACACCGTGCAGCCTGTGGGATCCCAGAAGGATGCAGGGGGAAGGGAAGCATGAGCTGAGTCTTGAAGAATAAACAGAGATTCTGAAAATAAAATTTCAAGTCAAAATACTGTGTTTAGGGTAATAATGGGCCAATCATAGGGAGATGTCTGATAAGCACTTGAAATCTGGTTTGTTCCCAAGGGAAAGGTAAGAGATGACAGAAGTGAAATTGGGGGAATCCCTCGAATAGAAATGGAAGGGAAAGCCCTGGGTTTTAGTGAAATTCAGAGGGAACATCCAACAACAAGAGAAAAGAGCACAGCAGGGGGCAAGAGATGTGCCAAAACAGGGTGCCTCAAGGGAAACACCAAAGAACAGCAGCGTTTTTAACAGGGTGTGGGGCCAACTGAGAAGAAGCCTCTGGGCTTTATCACGAGGTCATTAGCGGGGTCACTACAGGACCTTATGGGGTTTTCAGAAACCAGAGGGTAAGTACCCTAATGGGAGATGAGGCAAAGGCAACTCCAACACCGGAGTGGAAGGGGAGTTGGAGGCTGGTTTCCAAGAGATGTCAGGGTTGCAAACACTAGATTCACTCAAGAGAGCAAAGACATAAAGCTACTTGTCTCTAAAGAACAGGAGCAAAGAGAGATTCCAGGGAAAGAACATATACTTCATGGAGCAAGACCCCAGAGGACTCAGAAACAAGAAAACAAATGGGGACATTTTCTTTTAAGGGACGAGAACAGCTCCTGCCTCAGGGTGGGACGTACCGGTCATGGCAGGCCAATGCTTCCACTGCAATAACCACAACAAAGTGAATACATTACAAAATTATGTTTGTAAAACATCTGAGAACTGTGGAAGCAATATGAGGGACTAATGAACGAACATTCCAAACACAGAGAAGCCACTCTGAGATGACAGGACGATGGCCGTCCGCTATTCTCCCAGGGGACTTCCCACTCCTGGTAGCTGCTGATGGTCAGGACCCACAGAGGGCTTCCATCAGGAGAAAGAGAAACAGCTGAGCTTCCAGTAGTGCATCAGACTGCAGACAAATGGGAATGGAAAGGGGCCTCGGGACATTCTCTGAGTTCTGGACCATGCGAGAGACTGGGGAGGGAGGCCACATGCTCTAGACAACAAAACGAATTCTCTTGCATTCTCTTGATGCTAAAAAAGCAAAGAGTTTCAGAGAGTCTGCCTCAAACACAAGGCAGATCTTCCCTCAATATATCTGCCAGGTTTCCAAAGATGCTTGTGGAGGTACATGGTGTGTTCGCAAATGTTTCAATACCCTTCTCTTCAGTGGAGATAATTCCCTCTCCTTGAGTGTGGGCTCCATTTAGAGACTCATTTCTAAGGAATAGAATGTGGTAAATGTGATGGAGAATGGCTTTTGAGGCCAGGTCATAAAGACGTGTGACTTCCACCTTCCTCTTTCTGTTGAATCATTCATTCTGGGGAAAACCGCCTGCCGTATCATAACAACACACAGGTGCCCCATAGAGAGGTCACGTGGTGAGGAAATGAGGCTTCTGGTCAACATCCAGAGGAGAGGAAAGGGCACAACAGCCAAGTGACTAAGCTTGTAGTTGAATCTTCCAGCTCTGATCCAGTCTCCATCCTGATGGCAGCCCCAGCCAACATCTTGACTGCAACTTCGTGAGAGATCCTTTCTCAAGGCTGAGAGAAAGACCAATTACGCTCTCGGTCAAAGCCTGAAACAGTGATGAATCAGATATAAACTGAGTCTTACTACAATTGCCACTCAACACTCAATTGACTCAATCCTGACTATATAAGGTTATCAACCCCTCATCCTCCCTGCCCAACAAAAGAAAGAACGAGTCTTTTTGGTGGAAGATAACATCAACTGTAGTATCTACTATTTTTTATATACAGTATGAATTTAAAAATTAGATATGCAAAGAGGGGAGATTGAATGACCAATAATCAATAGAAAAAACATTCAATAGAGACAGAAACACAGAGAAGCTATATGCTAGAGATAGAAAACAAGGATTTAACTTGATTAATATTTTTCTTTAAATGAAGAAAATAATAATATATACCAAAAGGTGGAGAATTTTGCAGGAGAAAAGTTCATCAATAATCAATGAACATCTAAAATTGAAAAAAGCATAATGTCTGAAGTTGAGATAATAGTGTACAGGTTTAACGGCAGACTGGACACACAGAACAAGTGTTAACACATTAAGAGAAAAACTAGAACCCACCCAAATTGTAGAAAGAAAGAAAAAAAAATAGTGGGAAAAACAATTAAGAACCTAAATGACACTTGGCTACTCTCAGAAAGTCCACCATACCTGTGCTTGTGTCCCAAAGAGGAGAAGGAAGAGGGGAAACTGAGCAGAAGTCATCGTCAAAGAGATAATGGCTGAGAATTTTCCAGTAGTGAAAATGGGGGAGATTTATTCCATCTTCTGGAATATTAGCAAAAGAGAAGGGAGTAGTAGATGAAATATAATTCTGATATCCAGGTCTGAGAAGCTGAGAGCAAGGGAGAGTTTATACAGCCCTACCTTCTCATCAGGGCAGGACCCAGTTCACCATCAGAGAATGAAGTTTAAGGAATCAGTTTGAGAGTTGAAGACAATAGAAAAGAGACAGGTCAGCCACTGTGAGCAATTTTCTAGGGAATTAACCAAAATAAATGATAAGGGGCGCCTGTCTGGCTCAATCCACTGAGTGTCTGACTCTTGGTTTTGGCTCAGGACATGATCTCAGGGTCGTGAGATTGAGCCCCACATGGCACTCCACTATCGGTGGGGAGTCTGCTTGAGCAGAACACCCAAGCACCACTCTTTCTCTTTCTCTCTTTCTAAAAAAAGTAAATAAATCTCAAAAAAATAAAAATAAAATAAATGATAAGAAATACCAGGTAACCATAGACTTCAGCTGGGATTACATAAAACAATTTTGTGGTATTGAGTATCTTTCTCCAGTAGCATCTAAAAGTTCAACATCGCTATAAAAACACATACATGTTCACAGGCGCACACACACACACACACACACACACGCATGCATGTATGCACAAGAATTTAATCCATGTTAAGCAAAAACCACATGAGTGATGCGGAAATTCAAGCAGATACTGAAACTGACAACATTAGAGAACAGTTGGAATGGCTGGTCATCTAACCCAGACCAAGGGGGGCATTTGGGGGAGAGATTGCTGGTGGGATGGGAAGAACCAGTCTACTAGTTACAGGACTACTGGTTTGATAAAGAGAAAAAGAACCTTCTGAGGGAAGCAGTGGGAAAAACCAGAGGTTGTAGCCTTGGTGAAGAATTTGCCCACCTTCAGGTTGTAAGATCCAGAAAAAGATCCATGAATGACAGTTTCTGAAACTGTTGATGATGTCAAAAAGGTTAAAGACCGAACCCCAAAATTACTTGATTTCTTTCAAACGGAGGAAAGAACCCAGGTCAGACCCATGCACCCATCTTGTCCTATACTTCATCTCTACTCCTCTGTTTCCTGCTCTAAGTGAAATTGTTGTCGTTTTTTTTTTTTTCTGGGATTTTTAGAAAAGTTCTAATTTTTAAGAAAAGTTTTATTCTGTAAGCTTCCTTGCTGACATGAAACAGTCTTTTTAAATGTCTACTCAAACTGTTAAAAATAAAAGTATAGAAATAACATTCTTTGAAAAGTCTCCCTTTTATAAATGCTTTCCCATTTTCTTTTTGAGCCCCAGCTAAAGATAACATACACACTCAACAGAATTTGAACTTCTAAAAAAAAAAAAAAAAAAAAAAATCCACCTGGCTCTTGAAATTCGAGGTGGAAAACATCAGGTCAGCACGTTTCAAAAAAAGAAGCAAGTAAGAACATCCAAGACAACTTGACAGTTCAACTTTTCCATAAAACATCAACATTGACAGAAGCAAGTTTCAGGGATGACTTGCAGGAAGGGTGACTTGGAAAATGCAATAAGGATACTTGTGTAGCACCACCTATGGCCCCACAACATCCCCCTGACCTGAACTTGACAGTTAAACATGTTGTGTGTTTGCCCAATGGTGGTCCACACCCGTGGGTGGCAGTCTGTGCAAACTCAGTGTGCGAGTATTCTGGGGACACACAGTTGGATGACACTTGGACAGTCAGGTAACGAATGGAAGGTATGATAAATGCCTCTTCAAATGGGGCTTTCTGGTTTAATCACAAATTCACGGAAATGTCTTCATACTCGGGCGAAATTAGCTCTGAAACCCTCGGAAATGCCACTTGTTTTCATGAAACTTAGCTTCATACCAGAAAGTGTCTTTAAAGTGGGAGACGAACCATGAGAGGCTATGGACTCCGGGAAACAAACAGAGAGTTTTAAAAGGGAGGGATCGGGGAATGAATGAGCCCAGGGATGGGTATTAAGGAGGGCACGGATTGCATGGAGCACTGGGTGTTATACGCAAACAATGAATCATGGACCACTGTGTCAAAAACTAATGATGTACTGTATGGTGACTAATATAATACAGAAAAAAAAATTAAAAACAAAAAAATAAAATAAAAAAAAAAAATACAGCGACCTCCTAAGGAGGGCACGTATTGCATGGAGCACTGGGTGTGGTGCATAAACAATGTCTCTTGGAACACTGAAAAAATAAAATTAAATTAAGATGTTTAAAAATAATAATAATAATAGAAACAGAAAAAAAATAAAAATAAAATAAAGTGAGTGCCCACATGCGCTTTTAAAACCCAGGACAGAGTTAGCAGGCTCACATAATTTTTAGATACTATTTCTCTTTGATTTTATCCTATCACATACCGTAACTCCTCAAGGTCAGAACTTATCTTTAAAAAATCTATTTTTCGGTGAGCCTGGTGGTGGGTGTTGAGGAGGGCGTATTGCATGGAGCACTGGGTGTGGTACATGAACAATGAATCTTGGAACACTGAAAAAATAAAATAAAATTTTTTAAAGATCTATTTTTCAATGTTTATCGAGAGTGCTCAAACCAGAATGAAACTTCTTGCTGAGCGTAATTTCATGTACATGACATTGGCTTGTGCTTCCAAGTTTCAAAGGCACCAGTAAGCTTATAGAAGTAGCTCAGAAGTACCGAACAATAGCTAAGAGAACATAGCCAATGTTTATCACGAGGAAGCCTGACTATCCTTGGATACATGTTTTCTTTTTTAGCACAAGAAGTTCCTTTTACAAAATTCACTTTGTATTTGGGACTAAGTGATAAAGTGCTGTAACAATTCTAGTTAAAATTTACAAGGAACTGACTGACATAAAAGTTCTAATTTTTTCCCAAGGTGACTAATACAAGATTGTTAGTATTTGAAATAATTATCTTCCCATTGACAGGAGATAATTTGTTCTTATCTTATTTCTCCAGTTTAGAACCTTTGTGTAGCATAGCTTCAACCACATTTAAAAATAGTCACCTTCTCTTCCCCGTATTGTATGTAAATTCTCAATGAAATCAGTAAATAAATCCCAAAGAAAACAACACCTAAATTACTGATAGCTTTGCAAGCCAAGCATTTTTTTTATGTCAGCCTTCCCAAATTAAAAACTTCAATAGCAAACCTGTGAATTAAAACCCACGGCATTGTAGCTTACTAACAATTCTTTCTTGTCGAAAAAAAAAAAAAAAGAGTTGCAAAGCCTGTCACACTAGCCTATTGTATCTGGACAAATTGCTTCTATTTTTAGCAAGAAGCACTTTCTGTTTTCTGTGAGTTCCTGCTGCAAAACTAGCTGTAGGTTTAGCTGGAAGGGCTAAGTATTAGATCTTACATCTTCCCAAGTTACCAACCATGGTAATCACTTCCTCTTTAAAATCACTATTTTATGGAGCACTGGGTGTGGTACATGAACAATGAATCTTGGAACACTGAAAAAATAAAATAAAAAATAAAAATAAAAAATCAAATCAAATCACTCTTTTAATACAATTCCGTACAGTTGTGCTGTGGGCCAGTATGCCTGAGGGCAGGAGGATCCTGAATCCCAGGATTCAGAAGGAGCTGAAAATAAGTGATGAAACATACAGGACACATCTTCCCTAAAGATTGGTTACCTTCCTCCCTGCGCAATGTACAATGCAAACACTGGAAACTAGAATGGACACTCATGTGAATTTTTGGGCTAGAACACCAGCTTTCAAACACACTTTGGGCCTTTGGGCTGGTTATGGCTTGGGCTGAACATGACGCTAAATATAACTGAGAGTTTCTCCTCTGCGGTCTTAGAAAAGAAGTCAGTCCCATTAAGAACAGGCATTGCAGAGTTTCCAAAGAGATTCTCTCTAGATGCAAAAACGCCCACAAAGTATTCTTACAATATGTTAGATACTGTTAATTCCCTCAGGCAGCATTCATTCAATAAATAGTCATCGATTGTTTGCAAAGATGCTGGGTACTGAGCTCTGCCCCTGGCTCCATCATCCTCTTCCCTGCCTGCTGTGTTGATCCTTTATCCTTGTGTTCTAGAACATTTAGCCACCTTTTGAGACCCATCCAGGGGGCCCCATTCAATTCACAGCTGAACCAGATTCAGTAATAATAATATAAAAAAGAATAGTGGGGACTGTGAATGCATCTATGCCAGATACATCCCACTGCGTGCTGGTGCCAAATCTGGGTGTTTTGAAAGTAAGAAAAAGCAGATGGCCTGATTGTTGTCCTTAAATAATTAGTAATCACAGCGTGCAGAAGAATATACATGAGACAATGGATGGACATCTTTAAAACAATAAACAGAAAAAGCGTAACACATCCCAGTATATGCTGGACATACACCAGTATGGGCAACCGGGACAAGAGAGTTTGCACAGTGGTACATTCACAGGGTAGTCCAGAAGCTGAATATCAGGAAAACCACGATTCAGACCTCAGTAAGGCTGTATGAGCCAGAGACCCCTCAGAAGCAGCCAGTGGACCCCACACAGACCCACACCTGGTTTTGCAGGATAGAAACAGCCCAGGGCATGGGATCCAAAGACCTGTCATTCCTGGAACCTTCTGGATGTATCTTAACCTTCCTCTTCTAAGCATTATGAACAAAGCCCCAAGAAGTGACGTGGAGTTGACAAGGCATGCCCCAAAGAGTGGCCCAGACCTCTCACCTGGGCTCCATCTTTATGTGACCTAATGATGCGGAGGTGCCAATCCCTTTCCCGAAAACAGAAAACCCTTCAATCCTGACTCTGGGCTGGAAGGACTTTCCCGCTGGTCGAGGACACGCTGGCACTCTCCAGGTCTCTCCACATGTTCTCTTTTTTGTTCCCGGGCACGATTGCTCTAGAACATTTCTGACAGGACACCCACAATTGTTGGGCTGCCATATCTTGCGTAACAAAGTGTCACATTTAGTATTATTAGATTTTCTATTTACATCATTTGCTGCTTAATGACCTACTAGAGATAATCTTTAGAACTTTTTAATATATCATATTAGCTGCAATGCATTGGCTTCTAGCCTGTTCTTTCTGGGAAGCATTTTAACAGACTCATTAGTCAATCAGCCAGTCTTTGTGGAGGCAATGTATTTTCCAGAACAACTCACTTTTCATGGGCACAAGAGACAAGAAACACCCCCAGTAGAGGAACGGTGGTTAGGGCTACTCTATCAATGTCCTGTGGCTACTGTCATAACTTACCATGAATTTGGTAGCTTAAGAATAAGAGAAACATATTCCCTCACAGTTCCAGAGAAGTCCAAAATCAAGGAGCCAACAGATCCACATTTTCTCCTTCTCGAGAATGTTCTAGGGAAGAATCCATTCCTTGCTTCTTCCAGCTTCTGGTAATCCCAGGACATTCCTTGGCATGTGGCCGATTTCTCCAATCTTGGTGTCTGTGGCCACATGGCCTCCTCTTCTCTCTGTAATCTCCCTCCACCTCATTATTTTAAAGACACTTGTCATTGGCTTTGGGGCCCACTCAGATCTCAAGACTCTTCTTAATTAGATCTACAAAGACCCCTTTTTTTCCAAGTAAGATCACAATCACAAGTTCTGGGGGTTAGGATGGGGACATATCTTTTCAGTAACCATCTGTCTCCGTTTTTCTGAGACGGAGGGGTTTCCCAAGATGTGGGACTGCTAATGCCAACATGGACACTACGGATCAGCCTAATGCTGAGACGCAGACTCCAAAAGACTCATGTTCTTAGGCGGAGTAAGGCAATAGTTCTCAAAGTGTGATCCTCAGACCAGCAACATCATTACCTGGGAATTTGTCAGAAATTCTTGGGCCCCAGTCAGACCTACTGAACCAGAAACTCTGAGGGCAAGGCTCAGAAATCTGGCTTAATAAGGGCTCCAGGAGATTCTTACATCCACTCCAATTTGAGAGCCGCTACTGTAAGATTTAAGGATTGGCCAAAGGAGAATAAAAGCTGGGCAAAGCAAAAACCCCAACTGAAACCATGGCTCCCAGCTCTGGCAGCACACTGCAATCACATGAAAAGCTATGTACGACTACTGATACCCAAGGCCCATAACTGATCTAGGAGGGAGCTTGAACAATGTCGTGCTTCCCAAGCTCCCCAGATGATCACAGTGTGAGCCAGAGCCAACAACCTGAACCACGAGACTCCATCCGGGGTCAGCATAATGAGTGTGTGAGCGAGTGTGGGTTTCAGAGGAGGTTTGCCTTACTCCTTTGTGCTCCAAGTCACAGAATAAACAAATTGATGCTTTCATTTTGAACTGGAAAAGAATGAAAGACCATATTTCTTTGGTCTTGCTACAGGTGGACTACAAAAAGTAATTTCAGAGTAATTCGAGAAAGAGAAGTATGTGAATAGTTTAGGCATAAAAAAAGTCCCAAATTAAGACAAGGTAAATAAGAATTTGATGTGGAGGAAGAGCAGAAATACTGGCTCTTCAGCTGAGGTGGGAGGCTGCTTCCACTCTTGATGGGGTGAGCCCAGGAGGTTGATGGCCCGCTGTACTCTGCCCATATGGATCAAGTCATTACAGCAATATTTTGGCTACCATCTTTCCTCCCTCAACATAATCTAAAATCAAAGGATTACTTCTCTCAAGTGTGCTTTATATAGAGTCTGAGCATTTAAAACCAAGAAGCTGGTGACAGAGATTTGAAAGTCAACTGAGAGAAGCCACGGGTATAAATAAGATTATCTGGGGTTACTCTGAGCATTAGTGTAGGTATTTGGTTAGTACTAGTGCAAGAGGAAGACTCAGTAGAGGGGACAGAAGAAATCAGCAAAAAGAAGGAGCAGTGACAAGAGGAAGGAGAAGCATGGGGTTATCTCAGAAGGTGCAAGGCAAAACTATCCCCAGTGATGTGGAGGGACAGAAGTGAGGGCTGGTCAACACTTACCAGTTGGCTAAGTGTTTTCAAGTAGTGTAGACAACTTGTAAAAAAAAATTTGGTCATGAAGGGAAGGATGGGAGTCTTAGGAAACACCGGGTCATTTTCTTTTTTTCTTGCAGCTTTTCAATATAATTTATTTTTATGTCCTTAACTACATGAAGTTCATGGAGTAATTCTAAATGTATTAAATGCATTAATGTCTTTGTACAACTTCCCTGTAACCTATCTTCACATCTCATTGCATCTTGTAAAACTAAAACTCTATACCATGAATCAGAATCTTCCCATGACCACCTCCGTCCAGCCCTTGGCAAACACCATTCTACTTTCTGTTCTTAGAAATCTATTTTAGATAGGTCCTAAAAGTGGAGTCAAAGTTTGTATTTTTATGAATACTCATTTCACTTAGCCCAGGGTCATTTTTAAACACCTAACTGTGTCTTCTCAGGAAAAAGGGAGGCTATGAGGAGAGAGAAACTAAGGATTCAAGAAAAAAGTGAAAGTGTGGGGCACCTTTCCTAAGAGACCAGAGGAGTTGATCCCACACAGGGTTGATGGTATGCCTTTTCAAGGAAATAGATATTTCTTCATAAACAGGGGTGAGAGATACGGTGCAGCTTAGAAATGCTGTCCTTAGGGGGAATGGAGTCAGGGGTTCGCGTCAGAATGGCTTCAGTCCGAGAAGTCAGGTGAGAGATGGGATGAGCCGCTAAGAATTTAGGGAACAGCTGGCAGTTGGGTGGGCGTTTAAGAAGAGCTCACAGGGTGCATGGCAGCTGCTGTGGAAAAGCAGCAGAGGCAACTCTGAAAGAGCAGATGAACCCCAGGGAGGCTGGGCCAAGGTTAGAGATCAGGGGAGCAATGGGGGATCCAGGTATCACCAAAAGCAAGACATGGATCGAAAGTCTGTGTAAAGGCGTTATGTCCTAAGGTATCCTCCTCGACCCAGCAGAAGGTTGAGGTTTATTCTCTGGAGAGACTGAGACAGAGGCAAGGTATACAGAGCTGAGGTCAGGGAATAGACAGAAACATGAGAATTAAATAAGTCCACACACTCAGTGCCGAGACCCCCGGGACCTTCTCCCTCCTCAGCTGGGAGCAATGGGCTGCCATCCCTTCTCTGCCTCCTACACATTCATGCTGGGGAGAGTGAAGGATTCCTCTTCAGCTCTCCCAATGACCTACACACAACAGTGAAAATACCCAGCCACATTTCTCTACGTGGGATCCGTCAGTCAATAAGCTCTGCCAATAGACATTTTAAATATGAACTTCACTTGAACTATGAACTGACAGCTAAGGATCAGCAGACATTTGACAAAAGCATTCAGCAGCACAGGGCTCTCAACCTCTGCACCGTTAACATTTGGGGGTGGATAATTCTTTGCCTCGGGGTGGGAGGTGGGCATCCTGTGCACCGTAAAATGTTTAGCAACATCCCTGGCCTCTACTCATTAGAGGGGGTAGCACTCCCCACTCCAGCTGTGACAACTGAAAATACCTCTAGATATTGCCAAGCATGTCCTGAGAGTAAAATCCTCCTCCTCCTTGTTCTCCTCTTCCTCCTCCTACTCTTCTTCCTCCTCCTGCCCCTCCTCCTCCTCCTCTGCCCACACCTGCCCTGTTGAGAATCATGATCCAGCAGGAAAAGAAAAAACAAATTCCAAAACAAAGAGGAAAAAGGAAACAAGGATGACACAAGGATAATAATCTATCTCTGGGGGGAGAAGCTGCAATTAATATCCTGATAGATACGGGTAGATAGTGTTTTAATAAATCAACAATAGAGTGTGATTAAAAAACAATTACATTCAAGCAACAAAAAAATAACTCTTGGAAACAAAATTTGAGATCAAAATGGAAAGCACAATAGAAGTACTGAAAGACAAAATTGAAAAAATCTTTTAGCTAGTAAGACAAAATGATAGAGAAATGGAAAGTAGGAAAGAAAAGTAAACAAAATGGAAGGATTTGTTCTAGAAAGCCAACACTTAAACAATAGAGGCTTTAAAAAAATGTGCTCAGAGAGAAACAGAAGGGAATAAATTACCAAAAAAAAATAATTTAGGAAAATTTCCAGGAACTAAAGGACATGAGGCTCCAGTTGGAAAGTCTGCTTTAAACAACCAGTACAAAAGGATGAAAGACACTTATCTCAAAGCACATCACTGTAAATTGTCAGAAAACTGGGACACAGAGAAAGACCTTAAAGTTTCCAGAGCAAATCTTGCCAATTGCAATGATATGGATGGAGCTAGAGAGTATTAGTCTAAGCAAAATAAGTCCGTCAGAGAAAGACAAATGCCATGATTTCACTCATATATGGAATATAAGAAACAAAAAAAGTGAGCAAAGGAGAAAAAGAGAGAGAGAGAGAAAAAAAAAAACAAGAAAGAGACTCTTAACTACAGAGAACAAACCAATGGTCAACAGAGGGGAGGCGGTGGGGGGATGGATGAAATAGGTGATGGGGATTAAGGATTGCACTTGTTGTGATGCGCACCAGGTGTTGTATTGAAGATTTGAATCACAATATTGTGCATCTGAAACTAATATAATATTGTATGTTAACTATACTGGAATAAAAATAAAAGCTTAATACATAACAAAAAATATCAAGGCACAGATAAAAGATTGAAAATCAGAATGGTATGTGATTTCTCTTCAGCAACAGTAGAGACAGTAACATAATAAAAAACATGTTTAAAAACCTTAAGAAACAATACCAAGTGTTGACAAAGATGTGAGATTAGCCAAATTCCAATACATTGCTGGTGGGAATGTAAAATAGTACCACCACTTTGGAAAACAGTTTGGCCATTTCTTATCAATCTAAATACAAACCTATCATATGACCCAGAAATTTCGCCCACTTACAGAGAAATAAATGAAATAGAAACATATGTGCACACAAAGACTTGTATGCAAATGTTTGTTGCAGAATGACTAATAAAATCCTAAAACTGATACAAACCAAATGTCCATCAACTAGTGAAGGGACAAATGGCAGTGCATATACACTGTGAGATACTTCTCATCCATAAAAAAGGAATAACATATTAATACAAATAACAACATACTCTCAAAAACATCATGTTAAGTAAAAAAGGACAAACACAAAAGTCTATAAACTGTATGATTCCATTCATATGAGATTTTGGGAAAGACAAAACTATAATGACACAAAACTGAGCAGTAGTTGCCTGACGATTGACTATAGAGGGGTAACTTTTTAGAGTGATAGAACTATTCTATATCTTGATTGTAGCTGTGGTTACATAATTATATATAATTACCAAAATAAAAAAAATTATACTTTTCAAGAATAAATTTTATTATCTGTAAATTATGCATTAGTAAAGCTGGGGGAAATGCATTTATAAGAAATATGAAAATATAAGAAATCTGAATATAAGAAGAAATATAAAAATCTGAAAATAATTATTCACGACCTAGATTTTTATACCTAGCCAAACTGCCACTCAATTGTAAAAGTTCAGAAAAACACATCTTCAAAAATGAGCTGAGATGCCCTTCAACAGACAAATGGATAAAGAAGTTGTTGTACATATATACAATGGAATATTACTCAACCATCAGAAAGGATGAATACCCAACTTTTGCATCAACATGGATGGGGCTGGAGGAGATTATGCTGAGTGAAATAAGTCAAGCAGAGAAAGTCGATTATCATATTGTTTCACTTACTTGTGGAACATAAGGAATGACATGGAGGACATCAGGAGAAGGAAGGGAAAAGTGAAGGGGGGGAAATTGGAGGGGAGACAAACCATAAGAGATTGTGGATTCCAAGAAAAAACTAGGGTTTTGGAGGGGAGGGGGGTGGGGGCATAGGTTGGCCTGGTGATGGGTATTAAGGAGGGCACGGATTGCATGGAGCATTGGGTGTTATATGTAAACAATGAATCTTGGAACACGACATTGAAAACTAATGATGTATGGTGACTAACATAACACAATAAAATTTTTTTTTTTTTAATGCACGATCTTGTATTGCATGGAGCACTGGTGTGGTGCATGAACAATGAATCTTGGAACACTGAAAAAATAAAATTAAATTAAAAAATAAAATAAATAAAAACAAAAAATAAAAAATGCACGATCTCAAAAAATATACCTTCCAGGTATTCTTTCTTAGTGGGAACCCAAAGATATGTCCCATCAACATGAAGGAGTTAACCAAGAAAAAAGACCATATAAAAGCCGAAAGTTTGGAACTTAAACTCAGGAGACAGATTAAGTGACTGCCTGAGGGATAGATGGACACTCCAAGGTGAAAGTTGTGCTGCAGTCCTAGTGAAGCAAGAGGATGGAGGAATATGTCAAGAATGAAGGAAGCTACAGATTACTTGAGGTATTTGAATGGACTGGGGACATATACACTTTGGGTGGAAATTTTGGGATTAAAATAGTGGTAAGTACATAAAACCTAAGCAGAAAAAGATAGGCAATTATGAACTTGGGAAAGAAAATACAATGGATGGTACATTAAATCTTTAGATTCGACTAAAGATTATATTAACTTAGACATAATAATGAAAATACCTAACCTGATTAAGACATAATTATATTGAGACAACGTAAGAGAAAGATTGAGAGGGAGGTAAATCCTTGTATTTGATTTAGGAAGTTGACATATAATAACTGAAACTGAAATAGTAAGAGTTGTGTAAGCTTGTTTTAGAAATACGGAGGTAAATGCTCAAGGAAACATCTAAAGAAGTTGAGAGAGTTTCCTTTGGAAAATAGGACATGGAGATGGGAAGGGTGAGGCAGAGCAATGGTGTTTTTTACAAGACTTGTACAACTATGCAACATTTTTAAAGGTAAAATTTAACTAAAAACTACAGGCAGCACATTAAGAGGGGGGAGGGAATGTGTAGCCTGAGAAATGGCTGACATCCAGGCAGAGACTAAAAAGAAAGCGAAGGTGAGATAGAGGTGGCTGGAAGGAAAGTAGAGAGATTAGAGACACTAGTCAAGGCATGGATGAAGAGTGAAGTCAAAAAATGATGGTAGCTGTAGAGAAGTAGAAGGAATCAATGGAGGTTACAGAGGGATTCAGCGTTCACACCAGAACATTTTGTTTCAAAAATCGTCATCACTTTTCTGTTCCACCATAGGTTAAGTTTCTAAACACCTAATTTTATTTATCCTGTATAATTTCATCAACAGAGCAAGAGTCACAAGAGTGAAGGACAGTTATCAAAGCAATGGCTATTGTTGCCCAAGTTTTAAGGAGTTATGTAACACTGAACGTTTATATGCTGTAGCACTTTGCTAGAAACTCTTCCATCTGCAGCTAAATGTGCTTATATTTGAAAACCCTGGTCTACTATTCATAATTAACTAAAAGACTATAAGACTCATGGTGAACAAGAAAGCCTAAGCCATGACCTGAATACTATGATTCAAGAATTAATTTCAAAAAAATTCAAAAGCATAGGTGGGCTAAAATTCCTGAAATCTAGAACACACCAGTGGTTTTAGAGATATCTTCAAAATGGATTTATCATAGCGCCCACATCACAGGGTCAATGTCAAGGTTAAATGAGATAGACAAGATGTGAGAATACTCAGAACAACACCTGGTATAGCATGTGCACTTGATACTCCTGTCAGTGGTAATGGCGGTAGTAGAGGCATCATGATGATAGTGATGTAATGGTGGATCTGGCCGTGGTGGTGGTGGCGGTAGTGATGGTGATGGTGGTGGTGGTGGTGGTGATGTTGATGGTAGTGATAGCGGTGGAGATGGTGGTGGTGATGGTAGTGGTGGTTATGACATTGACAGTGGTGGTCGTGATGATGGTGGTAGGTAGTCATGATGGTGATGGTGGTGGTGGTGGTGGTGGTGGTAGTGATGGTGTTGATGGTACTAATGGTGATAGTAGAGGTGGTATTGGTGGTGGTGTTGATGGTGGTATTGATGGTGTTAATGTAGTGGTGGTGGTGGTGTTGATGGTGATGGTAGTGATGGTGGTGGTAATAGTAATGGTGGTGGTGGTTGGTAATGGTAATGGTGGTGGTATTGATAGTGTTGATGGTGGTAATGGTGATAGTAAGGTGGCATTGGCAGTGGTGGTGATGGTGGTGATATCGATGGTAGTGATGGTAACAGTGGTGATGGTGTTGATAGTGGTGGTGGTGGTGGTGACAACTGGCATGGTAAGAAGTGGGGGTGCAGTTGCAGACTCACCCTTCACCCACCCTTGGTGTCCACTCTTCTTTTCTGGCAGATGCTTCTGCCCCTGTTTCACTGGTTGGGATTCACCTGTCACATGGTCATATGTTACGGTGAGGAAGGCTGGGACATGCAAAATGTCTGTGTTTCCAAGACAAGGAGAAGACTGGCCGGTGCACTACAGGCCATCTCTGCCACAGGGGCCCTCTGTAATCCGGCCTGGCCTTGAACTACCTCTCCAGGCTTTGATTCCACCCCACCACTCAAAGCTCCCTGTACTTTCCCCAAACTATAATAGCTACTATTCTCCCAAACAAGTGTTTTCTTGCCTCTGTGTCTGGCCCTCCAAGAATGTCCCTTTCCCTATCCCCACATGTCCAAGCTCCATGCTTTGTTCAAGACTCACACTTCTCCATGAAGCATTCTTTTGTTGAAATTGATCTCACTCCTTTCCATTCTTCATCTATCTATCGGCCAAAGAATTTGACATTTTATCTTTTTTGCGCGTATGTCTATCTCCTCCATTAAAAAGCAAGCTCCTGGCAGACAGACGGTCATGCCTTCACATTGTGCCTAACTACAGCAAACTGTGAGAGCTAATTGCATCATTCATTCTGTGTCCCCGAGGAGCTGGTACAATGCCTCATACATAGCAGGTGCAAGGTGAACGGGTGTCAGCTCATGCCCTCGGGTACCCCCCACAGCCCTGGCCTGGCCGCAGGTCTCCAGCTGCTATAATGAAGCCTACACATCTGCAGACGCTGAGCGAGAACCCGCAGAACTTTTAGCGGGCATGGATGTACCCTGACTATGCACTTGCCAAGGTGAGAAACATTGTCTCTTACCTCAAAACCAAGCTAAAGGGAAACCTTTCTTCCTGCCTATTTGTATCTTTTTTCTTCCCTTCCTACCTGATTCCTTTCTTCCTTCTTCTTACCCTTCCTCCAACCTCACTGGTCTCCTGGACTTTATTTCTTCACAAAAATATTGTTTTCTGCTATGTGTACAAGCCAGATCTGGATCAATAATCAGTAATGAAATCCAAAATTACACAAGCATCTCTTCTTTCTTGGACTTCTGCGAGCCAGCAGAAAATTTTCCAGAACAGAAGGGGCATCAGGGAGAAGGAAAGTAACCCTGCTCCCCTCCTCCCCACATGCCGTGAATCCAAGGCCTTCCTGCTTACAAATACGCTGTGTTCTCTATCCAGACAAGGTAGTTTGGATCCACTTCAAACAAGCAGCCAACTGATGTTCCACAGCTTGATATAGGTTATGCGAGAGCTGCCAAAATGCAGTGCTGTGGGTGGCCAAAACAGAAATAAATGGACAGTATCCTCTAGCTCAAAAGTCAATAATTGTGCTTGCAAGTCGCTCATGAGGCTCTACTTGCCAGTTCCTCTTCTTTGGCAGATGAACTTGTAAGCGTTTACCTCAGTCAATCTGGGACATCTGCATTGTCCTTCCTGCCAGTAGGTTCCATCCAGTTACTGGGCTGGCGGGTAACTACTTTGGCTGCTACACTGGTGTCCATTGAAGTGTCCTTGAACAAGTCACTGGGAGGGAAAGAAAGCAGAGAGACTTGCCAGGGTGAAGGGATGAGCATTTCCTAGGAAAGTCAGCACCCAAAAATCACTTGGCTCCAGCCAGGTCGGTCCCCAGTGATGAGTAAAAGAAGGTCAGAGAACAGGCTTGAGGACATGCAAGGAAGGGTAAGAACTGTGTTTCACGGGGACAAATAGCCAGGGGTCGATGCAGTTAGGGGCCATGTCATGCAGGAGCCAAAGGGACAGGCTTTGAAAACAGTCTGCTTAGACAAAAATAGTACTTCCACCATCCACAAGTAACCTTGGGAAATCATTCAAAGGACTCTCTGCCTCTGTTTACTGATCTGGAAGTTGGATAACTGAGAGTATCTACCTATCTACTGCAAAGGTTTCTTGTGAGGGTGAAAATGATTAAAACGAGATTATCCTTGCAAAGTCCTTAGCAGGGCATCTGACACAGAGTAAGTACCCCTTGAGTGTTTGCTGATGCAAAAACTGGCCAGTTTTGATGCAGAAACTGGCCAGGTGCCTCCCTCCTCCATTTCTTCTCTCTGGACACACTAGAAGACTATCTTCCCAGCCTCCCCTACAACTAGGACTGTGATTAGTTCTGGCCAGTGGAATGTGGGTAGATTCGTGTGCCCCTCTAGGACTGACAATAAAACAAACTGTGTGTGGTAGGTTGAGCAGTGGTACCCCAAAAGATATATCCAAGTCCTAACCCCTGGAACCTGTGAATGTGACCTTATTTGGAAAAAAAAGGGGGGGGGGCATTACAGATGTAATTAAGTCAAGGACCATGAGATGAGCTAATCTTGGGTTTAGGGTAGGCCCTAAATCAAATGGCAGATGTCCTTTTAAAAGGAAACAGAGAGGAGGGAGGGGGAGATGCACACAGAAAAGGTCCAAGTGAAGGCAGAGACTGAAGTTGTGTGTCTACAAGCCAAGGAAATTCAAGGGTTTCCAGAAGCACAAGACACTAGGAAAGAGGCATGGAACAGATTCTCCCTCGGTGTCTCCAGAAGGAACCAACCTTGTCAATACCTTGATTTTGGACTCCGGCCTCTAGAACTGTGAGATAATGAATATCTGTTGTCATCAACCCCCAGTTTGTGGCAATTTTCTATGGAAGCCCCCAAAAATCAATGCACCATATAATCCCTCAAGCTCTTTCTCTCAGAAGCAAATGATCCAAGAGAGCAGAGTCACCAAGAGATGGATCCTGAGCCTGTGAGTCGCCCCCTGGGCGAGGAGCTGCCCAGGAGAGCTACACAATGCCCATCAGACTTCATAGGAATGAGATACTCACTTCTTGTACATCAAACCACTGAGATGTGGGGTTGTTTGTTACAGCAGCTAGCCTTAATTATCCTGAGTAATAGCTATTACTATTAAGGGATCTAACGTGGCATCTAGATGAGACAGAAAGGAAGAAGAGGAGGGAGGCAGTCTGCCTCCTCAACCATGATGGCATATCAAGTTCTGGATCTTTCATATGAATATAGGCCCAGGATAGAATGACTCACACAATAGAAACATACAACTCCCTGCTAGTCCCACCTTATCCCGAAAACCTAGTTGAGTCACTTTCAGCTCAGAGACGAAGTCAGAGCACTTAATACAAAGCCAAGTTTTAAAGTCCACAAACCCCACAGAGGCACACTGACATGATTTCCTAGGGAGACCTCACATTGGGAATCAGTGTGGTCCCAGGCCAGAGGAAGCCAAGAGGCATACCCAGGACTGGCTCAATCCAGGTCAGGCATCTAGTTTAAAGCAAGATAAAGATGACATAATCTGTCTGGAAGACAACTCAGTTTGTTAGTTTGGCCTTTAAGAAAACTGGAAGGTCAGAGCCTGGGGCTTAGAAACTGCAGAAAAAGTGGAGAGACGGGACTCAGAAAACGTTGAGGGGCCACAGTGCAATCAGTCTCATCCCAAACTGAACTGATTTTAACTGGAGTAGCTTTTCATAGTTCTAGAATAGCACAGGTGCCAGGAGAGAGGCTAAGCTCTGTGAAGGCTACCAGCTCAAGCTTCTCTGCAACTAGGACCATTGAGAGTTTGTGTCCATCAGGGAAGTGCTGCCATGAGGCCTCAAGGAGCCTCCTGGCGAGCATTATCCCTCAGGCAGAGAGCCTTGAGGAAACTAAGACTGCACCAAACACAAGGAGTTGTTCTTGGGGAGCAAGGACCTTCTTGAAAATGGTCTGGCGGGTAAGGGGGCCAAGAGGGCTTCAACAAAGAATATGTGAATGAACCTCTGGGAGGAACAGAGAGGCTGGGCAGTGGGTAACACCACCAGGGGAAAGGATGAAGGTTTCTGTGTAGAGAATATGATCCTTATTTTAACCCGAGATGCAGAAGTGGACCCAAGATGTTAGCATATCTCAGAGACCTGAGCACCAAGTCATAACAAATCAATGAAGAAAGCAGTGTTCCTGAAGTGACCTGAAATGCGTGTTCAGCTAAGCTGGAAAAGCTGAGGGTAAGTTAGTACGCAATGCCCAAGGAATCAGAGGGAGGTTTTCGTGACTTAAGTTCCTGTGATCAAATAGTTGCAGTCGATGCAAGAACATGTGGTCTTGTCACAGACGTCGTAACCCCCATGTTGGACTCTCCTCTCTCCCCTTTCCATCTGTCCAGTCCAAGAAGCTTCGGCCCCTCACCCTGGCCATGGAAACCCCTCCATTTCATGAAGACGCACCCTCTCTCTCGTACACGTGAGGCTCCATGTGACACGTTTGCGTGCTCAGCCTTACTTGCCTCCTTATATTCTTACATCTTCAATCTCCCACTGGAGGTGGCCTTCGGGGGGACAGAGATCCTTCATTTTTGCATCTACAGGACTCATCCAGAGCCCAAAACAAAGTGGATTGGTTACACTATCCCACTCCACCTTCTTTCTCCCTGAAGGCAAGCTTTTTCTTCAAGGAAAGGGACAAAACAACTCTTGATGGATAAAAACTAAATCAATTCTTGCCTGCTTTAATCTTAAGAGGCTGATTTCTTAATAAAAAGAGCTGACAAATAGGATATAAACAAAACATATGGTCCAGAATCCTTAGAACCTGGAGTTTTCACTAAAAATGCCCACACGTCTCCCTCACCATATGTCTAGGGTTGGCTTTCCCCAATAAACTTTGAGGCAAGGATTGAAATGTAAGTGGTTTATCTGGGAGGTTATCCGAGGGAGCGCGGGGAGGGAAGTGAGGACATGACACGGGAAGGAGCAAAGCCAACCAAGGTTGCTCTGTGCTTCGAGAACAGCCTTGGAGTGAGCTCACCCAAGGAGCGAGGGAACTGGGATGGTTGTCCTCCAACCTCCATCGGGCATCAGCTGGGGACGCACCGAGTGGCAGGAACACCGTGTCACTCTCTTACTGCCCTGCATGCAGGCCAGGAGAAGCCCCAGGGGAGACACAGAGGCTCAGAAGAGGAAGATGTCACACTAACTGGAGAGCTCTGGGCAGGCACTAAGAACATCTGCTATGGCACATCAGTCACACATCCCCAGACCACACTTGCCGAGCAGAGTGGACAGATGTCAACTGTCCGGAGAACTTGGGCCATACACATGCCCGTCTCCATAGTTTAGGCCACAGGATAACCCATTGGCACAGACCATGTGCCATCCCTCTGTATCCATCCTCCCGGGTGTCCATCCCCACGTGCCCTTCCTAGACCAGAATGTGGACCCACAGTGACCAGGAGGGAAAGGGCAGGACCTGAGGATGGTGGAACAAGTTGGTAGAAACTACTGTTCCTGACACAAGGAGGTGCCCACACAGCCCCGGAATGCTTGATGCAGACTGCCCCCCCCCATGAGAGAGCCCTCTTGTCGGAACCACTATTATTTGGGGTGTTGGTGAAAGCAGCTGGGCTTATCCTGACTGCCACACCTCCTCTCCACTCTCCCAAGAGTTGCACTAAAATAGCTGTGGGGTAGCCCACGATTTGTTTGCTTCTGATCTTCCTTCTACTTCTGCTCCCAGGGAATGTTAGCAGAAGGTTGTGCAGCCTGACCAGCAAGGAGTCTCTAGAGGCCAGAGTGTGGACAAGTGCAGCTTCAAGTGCCTGATGGGAAGTTGGGATGGGCTGCCTCAGCTCTCTTTGTGGTCTGAACTTGCAAGGACACACTGTCCCTGAAGGACTCTAGGCCAGGGCCTGGCCATGAGGCCACGCATAAGCTACTCCATTACTCCGAGCTTTGCTTTATTTGTCTATAAAATGCAGGGTGGATGATAGCCCTACAGGGGTTTGCAGCACTGAATGCTCTTTGATTTATGAGCATGAAGCAGATAAGGGGCCATAGTGAGTAAGTAAGAGGTAGACTGAGATCCTGGCAATTCCCCCAGGGAGCTGGAGAACGCCTTTGCTCCTTTAGACCCAGACAGTCATAAAAACCAAGCCAGCCACTCTCTGAACAGCTCTGTGGAGGTCCCTCACCACTGAATGCCCACCTAGGAGGTTATCAAATTAATAAAGTTGTCTCACCCCACTGTTAATCTACGACGGGAGGATGGTGGAGATGCGCAACTTTCTTTGCTCAGAGCTTCACTTCTGTGGGAGGATGGGAACACCAGAGGAATATTACAAGTGGTGTAGAGCCTGCATTGCTCCCTCTCTGCTCACAGCACTGCAGTGGCAAAGCCATTCCTGTGGCCACTATGTTCATCGGCTTGGCTCAGGGCCCTGGTGCCGCAGAGGCTGCTGGCTTGGTTGCAAGCAAAACACACAAAAGAGCCTGAGCTATACCTGAACCATGAGAGAATCAGCGGTGACAGCCAGTGCTGGCCCGCCTCCAAGGCAGGACACTGCCATGTGTCGAGTTCAGCCACAGTGGTCTGGTCCCAGCAGCTACGGACCCCATAGAACGGCTGGGTCCCTTCGACCATCAACACCTCCTTCTCTGAGAGTCCTGCGGAGACTGCAGGGTGATGAAGTTGTGTGTGCAGCTTCTATCCCCAGAGATAGGGCCTGGTGACACAGTGATTTGCTGGCCTTCTCAATGGCCTTACCAGTCTGTTGGTTTTGGACCCAACAGACTTCTTCATGACCCCTCTTTTGTGTCTACATTGTCCTTATGGAGAGGGATAAACTGTGGTCTCCCCCACTCTATCTTCACAGCTAGGGTGATAATAGTTAACACAAGGGTAACAGTTAAAGTTATAAGACCACACAGAGTGTTAAGATATAAGAAAATACCACCGTATTAGTTTCCTATTGCGCTGCAACAAATTCCCCAAATCTAGCAGCTTAAACAACACAAATTTACAGTAACAGTTGTGGAAGTCAGAAGTCCAAAATGAGTCTTATGGAGTAAAGTCAGGGTTTTGGCTGGGCTGAGTTCTTTCTGGAGGCCCCAAGAGGATCTTCTTCCTCACCTTTTCCAGCTTGTAGAGGCCACCCACACTGCTTGGCCCTCAGGCTCTCCTCCACCTTGCAAGGCCATCTCTCCAATCCAGCTCAGTAGCCTTATCTTTTCTGATACAACCTTCCTGTCTTCCTGTTATAAGGACTCCATCATGACGTTGAGCAACCCAGACAATTAGCATTACCTCCCCCATCTCAAGATCCGTGACTTAATCACATCTACAGAGTCTATTTTGCCGTGTAATGTAGTCACAGGTGCTGGGGACTAGACCGTGGGTGCCTCTGGGGGCCATTGTTCTATCTGCCGCCATCACTGTCAGAATTCAAAGTCAAGAGGACCCCCTGAAGACCTGAATGGACGAGGGAGGCACCACGGGGGTCTCTGAGGGCTGTAGAACTTGAACAATGCCCTGTGTGGGTAAGAAATATCACTGGTTATAAGGTACGTTGGTATTCAGTGCCTCACACTGGGGTATGTAGGTGTTAAAAACCACATTTTCAAGTCAGACCCAGATGAGAAATTCCATCTCACTCCTCACTACCTGCACAATTTTGAGAATTGCCTTATCCTCTCTCAGACTTAATATCTTCATCTATAAAATGGGGATACACTACCTACTTTCTAAGATTGCTAAAATCACATGAATTAATACACATTAAGTGCTCAGCATTTTGCTTCAGGCTGACACACGGAAAAGACTCCATTCCCCTCCTACCATCCTGGGGGCTTATTATACCCATTTCATAGAGGGTATGAGACTGAGGCAGGAAGAAGTTATAGTTCTTACAGGATAACACCAATAATAGTGACTGAGTCAAGGTCAAAGCCTGGCTACACTGACCATAGTCCAAGGAGGTCTTCTTTCCCAGAATGAGTGAGTGGAAAGGGGGGCTATGTTCTATAGGGAAGGAATGACATGAAAAATATATATATAAGTAGAATCCTGGACTTACAGTATTCAGAACACTGTTGCCCTTGAAGCCACCACAAGCTTGGGGATTCATTTGTTTTTTTTTCCTTTCCATAAGAGAGGTGGACTAGAAATGTACCTACGCATCAGTGTCCATCTGTGCTAGACTCCACCATATGCCTGTCCATCATAAACTGGGGTGACAAGAAAATCTACAACAGGGCTGGCTTTCTAAAACCTTCTTTAGAAAGAAAATGAAAACCCACAGACAACAGGCTGACTTTGAACTCTGATCAAATCATGGTCTTTCTGGGCTGTTTACTGAATGAAAGCACAGGGTTTCTCAATGCCCCTCTGCCATCAAATATGTTGGGGGGAGACATTTTCCGTAAAGCACATGCAACAAACTTGGACACCTATGTATTCATTAATTCTCAAGGTAAGTATTTGCCGAACAACTAAACTGCCCATAAAATGATTGTTCCTGAAGGAGGCCAGACTTAGTCAAAGAATCACATAAGCACGTGTGAGATTAAAGCTGTAATAAATGCCATCAAGAACAGGACCTCAAGTGTGAGGTGGGGATGGGACCGGAGGGCTTGTGGCAGAAACTGCCGTGTGTCCACCAAAACCTGTTTCCTCTACCTCCTGAGCACATAGGTAGGCTACATTCCCAGCTTCCCTTAAAAATAGATGTGGCCTTGGGGCACCTGGTGGTTTAGTCGGTTAAGTAACCAACTCTTCATTTTGGCTCTGGTCATGATCTCAGGTCTTTAGATCAAGCCCTGCATCAATCTCTGCAATGGGCATGAAACCTGCTTACGATTGTTTCTCTCCCTCTCCCTCTGCCCCTTCCCTTCTCACGCACACTCTCTAAAAGAAAAAAAAGGAAAGGAAAGGAAAGGAAAGGAAAGGAAAGGAAGGGAAGGGAAGGGAAGGGAAGGGAAGGGAAGGGAAGGGAAGGGAAGGGAAGGGAAGGGAAGGGAAGGGAAGGGAAGGGAAGGAAAGGGAAGGGAAGGGAAGGGAAGGGAAGGAAAGGAAGGGTAGGGAAAAGGGAAAGGGAAAGGGAAGGAAAGTAAAGGAAAAGTGCGTGTGTCTGCATTCTGGCCATTGGAACTGATCGTCTCTAGGTCTGGTCCATCAAACCATTGATGCCATCTTCCACATGGAGACTGGCTATGACTCAGAACACTTGCATCAGGCTCTGCTGTGAGAAATAAAATTCTATGGGGCCCAGCCCCCAGGATTTGGGGATTTATCTTTCCTGGTAGGTAGTTTTATCTCAACTGCTCCAGAAAGTAGCATGACAGCTCAGAACTGAAGGATGCAAAGCCAGAGGAGCAGGCTCAAAGGAGCTGATGTGGGGGGAAAAGTGTGCTTGAGGAGCAGATACTCCCAGAAAGTGAAGGGAAAGGGCACCATGCAGGTCATCACAGGCCACGTCAAAGAAATTGGCTTTATCCTGACACACAGTGGAACCCTTCAAGGATTTTAGGTTTGGAAGATTTTTAAGTTTGGAAGGCATGGTAAAGATGACAAGATTCCATTTTTCATTCTTAAATGATTAGCTGACATAAAGGAATGCACTGGAAGGAGGAAAATGGGTACAGAGTAGAGAAATCAGAGGGGTGACTGCTGAAATGATCCAGGTGTGGAAAGGCATTGGCTCTCTCCCCACCATTAGCTCTATCCACCAGTCAACACTTAACAAGTCAGCCAACGCCCTCCTTCTCCGGCGGGACGCGTGCCCTGTGATTGCTTTAACCACAGTGATTGGTTAAAGGCCTGGGACACAGGTGGCCATGGCCGCACCAGAGGGAAACGTACAGTCACATTCGGGAAACCCAGCAGGGAAGCTCAGGCCCTCCCAGTCTCATGGAACACTGCGCGGTCTCACCTGCGTCTGGGTGTTTCCATGCAGGAACCCATCTCACCAGCCAAGGACTCAGCCTGTCTTTGGACAAAACAATCATCTAACGGAAGCTCTGACATTCATTTCACAGGTGGGCTAGGAAGTGGTTCTTGAGTTGTTGGGGTTGGAAGAAGATCCCCAACCAAAGCTCAAGAACCTCTAACAGAGAAGCACTTCTCCAGCCTTTGTGAGCAATCATGGCTCATGTGATAGCATCTTTTAAAACACTCAGGTGGCAGAGACCCTATAGCAGCAGAGGCACACAGAAATAATGAGAATGATTATAGCTGGGCAGTGGGGAAGGGGGTGGCGGGAAGGGGGGTGGTTAAAATCTCCATATTCAGATCAGCTTTACAGGGCAAGGAGCAGAGAGAGAGAACAAGGTTAGTGGTTCTACTTTTGACAATCTTCTGGTTGTTTGGTTGTTTTATTCAGGAAGCCTGATAGGACCCTGCCAAACCCATCATTATCCCTGCCCTATGGACCCCTGCCTCCTGGGGAGGTCACAGAAAGCATAGTAGCATCTCACTCGCCCTTAATTTTTATTCAATTAAGCATCTGTTAGCAAAAGAACAAACTACTTCCAAAAGGGCAATGTGGCACTGAACTGGAGTGCCACTGTCACAGCCATCAGGGGAAGAGAGCCAACACAGTGTCAGGCAGTGGCTGCAAATCTCAGCCCTGCAGTAAATCAGCCCGGCCGTGAATAAAGCCCTGTATGTTAGTCTGATCACATTACAGTCAATGACATCTCGGAGAACTGGCCATCCCTGCTCCTGCAAAGGCAGGTGTCATGGACTGAATGTCTCTCTCCCCCAGAATTCATATGATAAAGTCCTAATTGCTGATGTGATGGCATTAGGAGGTGGGGCATTTGGGAGGTGATTGGGTTTAGGTGAGGCCATGAGGGTGGGAGCCCACGGTGGAATTGATGCTTATAAGGAGAGACACCAGAGCTCTCTTTCTCTTTACCATGTGAAGAGTCAACAAAAAGGAGGCCATCCACGAATCAGGAGGAGGGCTCTCACCAGGAACCAAATTAGCCAACACCTTGACCTTGGACCTCCCACCTCCAGAACTATGAGAAATAAATGTCTGTTGTCCCCCAGGCTCTGGTATTTTGTTACAGAAGCCTGAGCTAAGACTGTGAATGTCACAGACTAACCAAGGGACCCCTCCTCAATGAGCTATGCCTTGAATTGGGATCAAGTGAAATCTTCTACCCCCGCCATCCATGTGAATCCTCACCTTAAGCACAAACCCTAAATAGCTCCAAGCCCAAACTCTTTCTCCTCTCCACTCCTCCCTTACAATTCTACTAATTTACCCCAACTAATCTTCAGGGTGTATAAAATTTGTTCCTTCAAAGGTTTGACAAGAAGACTACAGGACTTGAGAGTACACGACCCTCTGAAGTTAAAATCTGTCAACCCAAAATAGATGAGCTGTGACAATGCCTCAAGAGGTGGTCTGTCACTGTCACCAAAGGCTGCCACAACCCCCAAGCCTCCCTCAAAGTGCAGGGATGGAGTATAAGGAAGACTAGGAAAAAGAAAGGAGCTAAAAATAGGGGGGAAAGAGACAAATTATTATTCTTTGCAGATGATAGGACTGTCTACTGGGAAATCCCAAAGAATCCACTGAAAAACCGTCAGATATTACGCAGTTCAGTAAGATGAGTAGTTACAGACTTATATACACAGATATCGATAGTTTTCCTAGGTAAAAACAAAACCAAATAGAAAAGCTTTGGGCAAAGAGTCTATTTAGAAGGACAACAAAAACCATGAAATACCTAGAAATAGAATAAAAAGACCTTTGTGAAGAAAACTATAAAACTTCACTGAAAGTCATAAAATGCTGTAAAGTTAATAATATAAACATGTCAATTCTTCCCCCACACAATCCAGTTTATTTATAAATTTAATGTAATTCTGCCTGCCCATGGCATCCTATTCTTTACTTGGATGTCTTGGGTATTCTATTTTTAGATGTCTGTAAGACCCGAATAATTCTCTCTGTTTTTAGCTCCTGTGAATGGGTTTCTGCTCATTGCAACAAAATGACTAACTCAACCTAAGCTACCCTTTGTCTCTCCTGGACACTCAAATCCTCTTGGCACTCTCTTATATCTCTCTCCAAATTGGTTTTTGCCACTTCCTGGAAAAAAAAAAAAGGTAGGGGGGAGTTGCTTTTTTGTGAAGACTTTTTTTCAGATTTACCCGTCACAATACCAGCTTTGACCCCAACGCGGCATCTCTTTCCCGTTAACTAGCCCAGTAACCATGACCATTGGCCCAGACTCATGAGAGAAGGATTCTAATTGGCTGAGTCCATCTCTTGGGTTAGGTGTCCACCGCTGGCCCAACTGGCTGTCACCAAGAGAAGCTGAGTCCCCTGGAAACTCTGCATTGGGTTGATTCAGGAAAGAGCTTGCTACTACTGGATGCGATGATGGCGTCTGCCATCACTGCCTTGCATGTACTGGACACCTACACTCAGCCAGACACTCAAGTACTTTATCTCATTTTAAATTCCTAACATTTTCCCATCCACCTAAGTACACTTGATCGTCACCTTGATGAAAAGGAAACTGCTGCTCCCGTAGGTAACTTCTCTGCAGTCACCCAGCCGACTCAAAGTCAAAGATCAATCCAGTTCCAAGTCTTGAGCTTTGAGTCCTGCCTCCTGGCCTGCCCAAGTGTGGGCAACAGAATCGCGTGTCCCAGGCTGGGATATGGTAATACAGGGCGCCTCCGCAAAGCTGAGTATCTCCTTCTCCTGGGCCTTGCCCAGACCCTTCTCCACTAACCAACCCCAACCACCCACGCTATTTATCTAGTGACTCCCATCAGCTTTCCCATCCTTGCTGGGGTGGCAGTTTCTCAGTGAGACTTGAGTGATTCTCCGAGCTTAGATGAGCTGCCCCCAGCGCGAGAGTTGGCCTCTTCCCCACCAGCCGGCCAACACCTTGACAAGGGATGGCCACAACATCGATACATACACATGGTAGGAGTTCAATAAATATGTGTGAAATGAAATTGAGTTAAACATGCTCCAGCCTGCTGATACTCTATGCATCCCTCCTTGGGCACACTCTGGGGAAGTTCCTTCCCCGGGGATGAACACTGCAGCCCAAGGGAAGAGAAAGCCCCTCTAAGCCCCTTCTCCTTCCTCTGGCTCCATGAGGCTAGAAACTCAACATACCTAATTCCCATGCAGAGTGGGGCGCATTTGGAGTCTTCCACTTGCTGTTAGCTAGAGTTTGACACTCTTATGAATCCACGAGAAACAAAAAACTCATTCCCATGGCTCAAAGGAGGTCAGACATACCCTTGTTCTGTGATCCGGATGAGGGAGGTATATTGGGGCTGTTTGAGGGCCTCTCCAAAAGACAGCCCTCGCCCCTGTCTCCCCCTTCTGCATCAATGGGCCATTATTACTGAAGAGTGTTTCCCATCCTTTTGGAACATTGGGGAAGAACATTCCCTAGATTCTCCAGCCCTGCATGGAGAGTCCCCTCTAGGGGGAGCATCCTCACTGTAAAACCAGATTTGCTTTCAGGTGAGTCAGAGCAGGAGGAAACCCACACCGGCCATGAGGGCCAGACACTCTCAGGAAGGGGGCCACTCCCTTTATGTGACAATATTCAGAGAATGAAGGGACAACGAGGGCACCAGAAGGATGCGACGTAGAGGGAATTCACCTGAATTAGGTTTCCAACTCTCTTTACCTCCATAAAGACTACCGAGCAGCCATACAACTTCCGTGGCATTTGTCCTGCTGTCGGGAGGCTGGCTCTGGAGTGTCCCCTTGACCTGCTGTCCTGTTTGCAGTGGGTCCACAGCTGCCGGGACCTCTAGGAAGCCCTGGCTGTTTGCTGGCAGCAAGGCAATCCTAGTGAGTACTTCTCTAATTAGAAACCCATCAGGGAACCCCAGAAAACGGAATCTCCCCACAAAACACATTAGACACATGTTCAGATGGGGTTTTTGAAACAGTTAATCTTCCCACGGATGCATCTTTTTCGGTCCGGACACTTGCGGCCCCAAACGGGGTCCTGCCGGAGGATCGGCATGGGCTGCACCCCCGCCGTCCCTGGCCCCCTTCCACCACACTTTACATCTGCACTCCCGGGCACAGGTGTGAGCAGCCGCACACACACGGAGCCCTGTCTCTCCTCTGTCCATTCTTCATGCTCCACCTCGAGCCCTAGTTAAGGAGCTGGTGAAGGAAAGAGATCAGGTGCCCCGCAGTAGAACACTGTGCTCTCCATATCATATCAACTTCCATAGCATCTTCTCACGCGGCGAAGCTCAAGCAACAGCAAGATTCAGTGGTTCGGGGCTCCTACCACCGGGGGCCCCAAGGCAAGGACCCAACCCCCTGCTCTTTACTCCACGAGGTATCCTCTCCACGGGACGATCCCCCCTCCCAGCCTGTGGAGCTCCTTCGGGGTGTGTGAAACAATTTACCTGCGAGGTTCTCAGGGGAGGATATTCTCTTGATGGGAGAGAAGCCAGACAGCTTCTCCAAATTGCAGGTTACGGTGAATGATTCTAGCAAGTAGCAAATCCCAGTGTAAGGAGCTCAGGGAGGTTGGGGCGGGGAGGGACCGGAGAACCACGTTCCCTCTGGAGCCATGCAGGTGCAAAGAGAATGGCCTCAGCAGTGGGGGCGTCCCCTTGGACATGTGACACGTGCCCTCCCCTGTCCTGTGCTCCGGGGTGAGTCATAAGTCTCCCCGGGTGACCGGCTCTTTGGTACCCAGGATACAAAGCTCTACTCCCATCATCAAGGAAAATGCATTGCCAGTTGGCAGTTAATACTCTTCAAATGAGGCACGCATGGCCAAGAGTAGATCTCTTGTTCCCAGCAGAAAGGCTTCTTGCAGAAGCACCGTGTTTCAGCTCTACCTCTTAAGAGATCTGCCCCGCAGCCGTCTCTAACACTGGTCACTTCCCGGGTCACTCTAAAGGGAGACACAAAGAAGACACTTGAATCACGCATCGTAACTCCATTTTATTACAACATCAAGGAAAATAGTCAGTTGCAGGAGGAATGATACTAGAGATAAACAGAGATGAAGCCACCCACAGTTGCGTCGTCTACACCTTCCTAGGAGGGAATAAATATCATGGGTCTCTATACATGCATTGCAGGACGAGTGTGCATGTGTGTATTGTGTGCAGATGAATTCT
>CM052898.1:187982704-187998209 GCA_028534135.1 Potos flavus | reverse complement strand
GGAGGGAGGGGCAGCAGGGGCCCTCCGCTGCCGAGAAACAACACATTTTGAAAAATTATTCTCCGTCCGTGCATCCACAATCTAAGTAGCAGACTTCAAATAATTAGCATAAATTCTTTAGAAATTAACAGGCATGTAGTCATCCAGAACATAACAGAGCTATTCCTGGATCCTGTGACAGCCCAAAATCTGATAAAAAGTTTGAACCTCAGCATCATTCAAAAATACATCATATTAACCCCCATGCTTGATCGAAGGAACTCTTAAATATATTGTTTCTGAGTTTATGATGATGTAGAGTCATTGCCTAGAGGTACTGGTAGTAAGTCAGAACACAGGGGCTCGCCCGCACACACACACACACACACACGCATGCACACGCACGCATGCACACACAGTCATTTACATACTTATATGTTATTTTATAGACACAAATTACCTCCCAAGTCCTAATCCTGTAGATCAGAAATTTGCACATAAGCAGTAAATTGGGATATAATTGTCCTGAGTAGGAGTTTGCCTTGATTAGGAGGCACAGCACAGAGCCTACTATAAAAGGATCTAAATTTTAGCACGCCATAAAGAAATAACAGTCATTTAACTTTAAGTATGCCTTGCAGATGGGGTATTATAATACTAAGGTTCTTAGAATGCCCTACGGTCTTTCAGAGTATAATACGAACTTGGAAAAAATTCACATCTGTCCATTGTGTTGCCCTTAATATACTTAAGCTAATTGATACAGGGTAATGTGGGATCCTGGAACTTCTCCGCCCTCTCCTGCACCCGGGTCCCCTATTGGTAAAGGATAGCCAGAGTGGATTTCTGCATAAGGACCCAAACCCAGGCCCTCGAGGCAGGGAAAGCAAAGAGACCGGCAAGAAAAGCAAGCAAAGATTGGAATTTTTTTATCCCTTAAGCCTCAAATTGAATCAAAATATACCCAGAGAAAAAGGCACCTAGTGTTAGGCAGGAGGTCATGTCCTCCCTCGCAAAAAAATACTAAAGATAAATTTGTATACCTAGTTCCAAAAAATGTTGGCATCAAGCATCTATCTTATGAAATGCCAATAAAAAAACAATGCCTGCACCTTCTTTAGAAAGCTGGGGGAAACCCCAGTGGGTCGTGAGTTAGAGCATTCCCCCGGCGGCTGGGCAGGTGCGTGGAATTCCAGCAAGCCGGCCCCGGAGCTCTGAGCTCTAAGCGGTTTCTCATTCCTGCCCACTGGCTCGGGATTTATTGAATGGGGGCTGCTGATGCGGAGAATTGCAATTTTCCGGGTCTTGGCTAAGCGGCGGTAATTAATGAGCAAGGTCAGGCATTAGCGGCAGCAGGAGCGCGGGGGCTGCCTGCATCTCCTGCGTTCTCACACCAGATAAACACACATTTCCCGCTTCTAACTTTCCACACACCAAGTTAGCACCTTTTTGATTCTTACAGCTTTTTCCAAGAGAGAGAAATTCTCTGTTGTCCTAAAAGAGGGGCATTCTGAAGCCCGCCGTCCCCACTGTGCAAAAGGGGCTGTTGTTAATGCACAGCCTGATCAGGTCGGCTGAAGGCATCGGCTTACTTCCAGCTCCTACGTCCTCTGTTTGCACGAGGCTGCTGCTCGGCCCCCTACGTCCGTGCACCTTCCTTATAGAGAAAGACTACGGGCTGGGCCGTTTAGGTAATTACATGGGTGCACGGACGTGCTGCTGAGATCAAATTTTCCCCAAAATTCATTAAGCCCAGGAAGAGAACAAACAAGAAAATAGACATATCATTGAAAATTTTTCTATTGGAGAGGCCAAACGGTTCCTAGCTGTATTGGTCTGCACGGGCTGCGTAACAAATTACCACCAGCAGGCGACTTCAACGACAGAACTGTATTTGCTCGAGATCTGGAGGCTGGAAGTCTGAGATCAAGGTGCAGGCAGAGTTTGTTCCTCTGAAGCCCCTCTCCTGCCTAGGAGACACTTCTCCCCGTGTCCTCCCATGGTCGTCCCTTGTGAGAGTCTGGGTCCTGATCCCTTCGTATAAGAACACCGGTTGTCTTGGATTAAGACCCATGTTAATGACCTCATTTAACCTTCATCACTTCTTTGAAGACCCTGTCTCCAAATACAGTCCCATTCTGGAGAACTAGGGGTTAGTGCTTCAACCTATGAATGTTGGGAGGGGTGGACACAACCCCAAATGCCTACATTTTCCAGGAAAAAAAAAAAAAGACAGATGAGATATGAAGAAAAAGCTTCGCTAGGGAAAGTTCAAATTCAAGTTCCAACTGATTATTCCAACTCAAATTCAAGTTCCAAATTCAAGATCCAACTGAGTGGTCGGATTTGCGTTTCTGGGGTTCAAATGCTCCCCTGTCTTTGAAATGGGGAAGATCATGAATTGAGACTTGGTTTAGAGGGACAAGGACAGAGTGTGCACTAGCCTGCTTTGTCACATATAAAGAACAATTTCAATTACTGCTCCCCGAGACGGTGACAGGCAGACTGGCTCGCCCATTACCCTGTCCCTCCACCAGCTCGCTCCACCACAGATGCCAACCTGCTGGAGGAAATCCATTCCCAGATGTCCTGGAAAGAGGATTCTGCAACCCAGGCTTAGGGCCAGCCGGGCAGGTGCAATGTGGCGGGATCTGAGAAGGCAGAAGTGAGCACTGGGGGTGGCCAGCAAACACAGAAAGACCCCATCTCTGGCAAGCACAGAGGCGGAGGCATGGGATTTCTCTGGGGCAGCTGCGGGGACATCAACCGGTCCATGCCTGGTGTCACGAGCCAGGCAGCCCCAATGGCGGGGATTCTGCTGGAACAACCCGCGTGGTCAGGTGTTTCTGGATGCAGTGTTCCTGGCGGTGCACGGTCCAGGCTGGGTCCTCTGCCTCTCAGAAATTCTGTAGGGTGCTGATACCATGTAAAAACCCCCTTCTACTCAATCTAGCGAGAGCGGATTCTGATGTCTGTGCTACCATCTGCTGCAGGCATGCCTGGTTTAAAAGGGGGGCAGGGGAAGGGCAGGTGTGTTATGTAAGGAAAGGGGGTCATCCCCCGTGTGTTTAGGGATCAGAGAGCAGGCTTTCATTTTATTTGCATAGAAAATTCTTTAGTACTTACTGGAGAATAGCTCAAATCAAAGTAGGTAAAGGAGAACCCTTTCAGAGGCGAGGATAACATACCAAATGTTTCTTTCCCTCTTTTAAGCACATGCAGAGAATGAAAATCCCTTCCCAAGAATCAGCAGCTAACTTCCCTAGCAGCACACCCCTTGGAAAAGCCACAGTTTGCCTTATTTCACTTGCTGACAAAGAAAAACGACTTCAGGCTGATTGGGAGGACAGAGGAAAAAGGAGTCATCCATCGCCTTAGACCAGCCCTCCACGCAAGCCAGCCAGACACGTGGTGCTTGAGAAACTCCATGAGCAGAAATGGATTGTGGTCTAATCTGTTCCTTGCATCCACTTATCGCCCTTTCCTTAGTTATAAACCCAGAGCTAGTTTTCCAGCCTCCTTGCTGTTGGTTATGGCCACACAACTAGGTTCTAGCCAGTATGATGTGGGTGGGAAAAAAGAAATCTTAAAAGAAAGCTGACACTCTGTCGTTTTTTCTTATTCCTACTGGCCTTCTGCTGGCCAGAATGTAGATGCAATGGCTAGTGCTTAAGCAGCCATTTTGGGCCAAATTAAGAGTCTCATGCGATGAATGGCAAAGAGGAATACAGATGCTTGATGCTCCTTATAACTATCCTGACTGCCCTCAACTACCTACCTTTTCTGTGAGAAAGAAATAACTTTATTGTTTAAGCTGTTGTTATTTTAGGATTGCAGCTTCTTATAGATCAACCTCATCTACTTACACATATATTACAATGAGCATATAATTCATTTGAATTCATTTCAGGTTAATAGCAAATTCAAATATATATCACTGTACATTGTATGGCTATATTTTCTGTATGGCTATAGTTTCCTCCCTTTCAATTATATGGTTTTTTTCTTCGGCTATGTACATTTGTCCAATTTCTGATATGGCTGGCCATTTCTTTACAGCACTTAGTACTTTTAAAACGTCAGGGTTTTTAAAGAAATATTTCCTGTATATTCAGTAACCTTTGCCAATCATTACTCTCAGGCTTTCCTACCATGGCTTCTGCCTCCATAGCCTTCCCCTCCCAGCTTTTGAAAGTATATAGCTTGAAATGCTTGAAAATACAGGAAAGAAATGCAAGTTTTCCCTAATCAGGGTGTAGCATCCTCCATTCTTCTCTGGGACCGTTTTTTCCTTCTTTCAGAGCTTTGGAATATTAGCTGTTTTCCCTTTCTCTTATATTACCTGGTTTTACCATTTCGGAAGGGTGAGATCTTCTCGGACTCATCTGCCCCTAGCTGCTAACATTCAAAGTTTCAAAGGATTAAACTCTGAAGATTTCAGCACCATGGAGAATTTTATAAAGTTCTCCAGTATTAAAATGAAAGAAAATGCAGTCATAATAACAGGCCATCTTCAAGAAGCCTCCGAGGACCCCTAGCTCCCCTCGTGAATATAGAAACGTGAGGGTCTTCGCTCCCCTCGCCCATCATTCCAGAGAACTTGCCTTTAGAAGGAAAGGAGGAGTGAAGGTAAATGGACTGCTTTCCAGACTCGATGAGGAAGGAGAGAAAGGCTCATAAGCCTACAGACCAGAGGAGCCTCGGGCTGTGGTGAAGCAGCAGCGTGGCTAGAAAAAGCCTTGCACGCACACCAGAAAGGGACCGACGCTGTGATCAGATGTTGGACTGGGGACCTCTTCTCCCCTGTGCTCTGTGGCACTGCCTGGAGAGGAAAGCCTTCCTCCCGCTGTGTGCCGGCAGCTGGCTTCAGCCCTGGCAGACGTTTCTGTGTTCTCCCTGGACGCCCACGGCAGCTGAGCGGAGGGGCTGCGCTATCTCACCGGACACATTCCCGCCCTGGCTCTCGGCCCTGCGCCTCTATTCCCGGCGGACAGGCGTTTTCCTGTGCGGATTTTCAGGAATTACAAGCTTTCTAAGATGCACAGGACTATTGGGCAGATGCGTCCATTGTATATACAGAATTTGACTTTGGGGGCATTGCTCTGGGTGACACCTCGAAGGGGGGATCTGTGAAGCGACGCAGAGGCAGCTGCATGCCAGGTCCAGCTGCAGTCGGGCTGATGAACACTGCTGCTGCTTAAAGTCTCAGACTCGAGGCTGCACCCAATCTTGATTCCCTAACCGGTCACGCGTCACGTGCCTCCATTCACTCTGCACCTGTCATTCACAGCAAGAAGAAAGAGAGAAGCAGAAGTAGACAGGACTGCTCATGTCACCGACTTCCTGTATTTTAAATATCCTTCGAATGCCCTGAACGTGACCATGCATTCCGTGTCGGAATATCCTAAGGACGGGGATGGCTTTGCACAGAGGTGTGGACCTCTATTGTAAATATGTAGACAAAGTTGTGCATTGGGTTCCAGGAACTGTCAGTTGTGGGTTTAAATTCCACGCAGGCTGGTGTCCTGACCCCACCAGCCTCTGCTTCCACGTTCCTTTGCCTAGGCTCGAAGATCGCTTCTTTATTTTTTTATTTTTTTATTTTTTCAGTGTTCCAAGATTCATTGTTCACGCACCACACCTAGTGCTCCATGCAATATGTGCAAAGATCACTTCTATTTCCTTTTTTAAATGCCACTCTCTTAAGAGCTCATGGCCAAGTACTTGCTGATTTGTTGGAAAGCGCTCCTTAGAGGGACGTCATTTTAAGCTTTGGGTTTGTTATTCTGCTTACCAGAAGGATGGGTTCACACAGTGGTAAAAAGAGAATAAAATCAAATGCCCAGGACAGAATGAGGTTATGTGGGTTGTGGACTCAGCAGGTAAACCACATCTGGTACCCAGGCCCAGAAGGACAAGCCAACAGTAGAGTCTGGGTTTTAGTTTGAAGAATTATTTAATAATAATGTTCCAACAACTAATCTGAAGAAGAAATGGAGTAAGAAGTGCTTTCCCAGGTAGTGGAGAAGTTCTGCGTCTCCAGATATCTCTCCTACTGGTTTCGGTGGGCCAGCGCCTGAGAAAAATTCAGATATGAGCTGTGCTTGGTCTGACAAGCCATCACCACTGTTTAAGCAAGGATTTTTATGTCACACTATGATGGGGGAGCCATCCAACCCCCCCAACACACACACAGAAGTCCTCACAGACCAAAAATAAAGCAGAGTATTTTTATTTCAAGAATTTCAAAAACAGAAAAATTTCAGGTGTCAGGCAACATGATCCAAACTTATTCAGTTTCTAAATAGCCTTTTTTCAAAAAAAAAAAAAATCATTTTTCAAAGGACCGGCATTGAAATAGCATCCCTTGAAGCATTCTGATGATCGACAGAGGTAATAGAAGCATTTCTGTCTGGATCAAAAGTGTAAGCAGTAAGCAAATATCCATTTTGGGTTGCAGTAGCTCAAGGGAACATTAATAGAGGCTGATATCAAGAAACTGATATGGAGGGGGCGCCTGGGTGGCTCAGTGGGTTAAAGCCTCTGCCTTCGGCTCAGGTCATGATCTCAGGGTCCTGGGATCGAGCCCCGCATCGGGCTCTCTGCTCAGCAGGGAGCCTGCTTCCCTCTCTCTCTCTCTGCCTGCCTCTCTCCCTACTTGTGATCTCTCTCTCTCTCTGTCAAATAAATAAATAAAAAAGAAAAAAAAAGAAAGAAACTGATATGGAAAACCAATTTAGGTAGGACGTTCAGGGAAAATGTCTAACATCGGTCCGTTAGAGAATGCAAGTGCTCCCCAGAGCTGAGGCATCCGACCTTTCACTAAAGTCATTTTAAGCTGAACTGAGGAAATGCACACCAGGGATGTATTTCGCCAGCTGCGAACGGCCAGAGCGACCTAAAAGTCCACTTCCGTCCCAGATATGTAATTGGCAAGATGTTACGGTTTTTTTCAACTTCAAGATGTGTGAACAGAATAAGACTCCTCATTTTAACTGCAGGTAGCTCACTGTGTCTTTTAAGACATGATTCTAACCTTCCACCAACTAATCTGGCTCATAATTTCAAAGTTATAGTTCAAATCCTCCACTCATTGCCATCATTTAGAGTGGCGATGGGCTGGGTTTATAGGAAATGCAGAACGAGATATGTTTCAGCAGGTGGGTCAATATTCCTCTGCCAGGATCTGGAGGGGCACTTGTCCGCAGCCCCACACGTGATTCCAGCAGTGCATGGCACCAGAGCATTGCCCAAACCCCCAAGTGAAATGGTTACAAAGTTGCAAAGGATAACTGGAATATATTCTGGGGGCAAAGCCACAGGAACAATTTGATTTCAGGGATAGCAGGAGGGCTGACGGCAACCTCTTTGTGTGCAGGTGTGCACAATTCAGCCATAGGACGCTGCCCACTTCTTTTGTGTTCCTGTGCGGAGTGGACCACTGTTGTCTACACCTGTCCACAGCAAGAGGCCAGCCGCCGGTCAGGCAGCCTTGCGCACACCCGAATGCCTACCACGGAAAATCCATGGAAATAAGCCCTCTGTCCGAGCTCTGCAGGCAGCTGTGTGGAAATGCAGTTCATCCAAATGAAAGAACAAATTTTCCCATTTTGTCGAAATAGTTATATTGGTTATCATAGCCGCTGACAATCCTATCCCGATTCTGCCCGTTGTACTCTCTTTCCCCTCCACTGCCTCCGCCGGGAAATAGCTTCGTATTTCTCCTTTGGTCTCACAGGCAGTATTCCCTCGATGTGTGCAGAACATAAAATCCAAAGAAGTCAAACCTCTAGCGTCCCGGAAGGGACAGACACGGGATCCTAACGCGTCAAAATTCAGCACCAGCCCAGACACAACATTGTCCCACAGCGAGGAATGGGGCCGCAGGTGAACCACTAGCCAATGGCCAAGCCACAAATGGCAGGGACAAGAACGGGATCTCCTCTTCTCCCGCCCCTTGGTGAGCAAACAAAGACGCAGACGTGGCTTTCTTGCCAGACCACACAGCCAGCCGAGCAGGTCCTACGGTCCTGCAAACAGGGCAATAGCCGAAAAGCAAAGAGAAACCTAAAAGCAACTGGCTAAAATGTCAGAATATTATAGAGCTGGGAGCATCGTACCAGCTAATTCATGGATGAACGCAGCAAAAATCCAATGCTAAACATTTCTCTATTTTCTTCTGAAACTCCTGTGAAACAATTACTGAGCGCCGCTACCTGGAGGAACATTTAGAGAACTTTTTGTAGCCAGAAAATGCATTATAATCTACAACACACCTCTTCGGGGGCTGTTTCTGATGACCTAGCCCATTTGCAAAGCACACTGTAAAAACGCTTGCTTTATGGACGGGTGGGAAATTGAATCTCGGTGAGGGCACATCGATTCAAGCTGCCAAAGGGTTTATGTTTGCACTGAAACTCTGAAACTAACATCTAGGGAAGGTCAGAGGCGAGAAGACTCATCGTCTCCATTGTGATTATTAGCACAATGAGTGCTGTGGGTAATGAGTTCTGCCATGCCCAAAGGTCAATCCTGATAGGAAGAGTCTAACATGGGAATTACTTGGCTCGCGTCAGCACCTGGCCAGGAAAGCCTCTCTCTGACATCCAAGGACACTTTGCTTTCTAAGTGAATGCTGGAGCACAGTTCAATTTTCAATTATCTTCAGGGTCTGGTATGGTGGAATGGTAGAAAGAGAAGAAGGCATTTTAGAAATATTGAAGAGTCCCCTTGCCAAGCACAAATATGGCAGCAAGTTTCCATTTCGCATAATCGTAAATTACTGGAAGGAGTATTCTCATAAATGTGAAGGAGGCCATGTCTCTGTCTTCCCATTTCCTACCCCCACTGCCACCCCCTGTCTGGGTCTGTGGAATCAATACATCTTTTAGCCGATCGTTAGTCTACTCAATTCCAGATCCTAATAGGAAAAAGGAAAGTAGCTCCTGGCACAGGAGTTCTCTGGCAAGAACTCAGAGGAATCCCAGATTAGGAGCATACTCTAGTCAGTTTTCTGGTGGAGGGAGATAATTTTCAAAGGAAATATAATTTTTTTTAAATGTCTTATTAAGGGGCACCTGAGTGGCTTAGTGGGTTGAGCCTCTGCCTTTGGCTCAGGTCGTGATCTCAGGGTCCTGGGATCAAGCCCCGCATCGGGCTCTCTGCTCAGTGGGGAGCCTGCTTCCCCCCTCTCTCTGCCTGCCTCTCTGCCTACTTGTGATCTCTCTCTCTCTGTCAAATGGATAGATAAAATCTTTAAAAAAATAATAATAATAAATGTGTCATTAAATTGGATTTAGTGATATGCAAATAATTAGCCTTCTTGATCACGAGCAACAATTTCTGTTAAAAATAGTAACAATATATACACCTTCAAATTAATACTGGAAAAAACAAAATTTATAAATAACTGCATTTCAAATTCAATGATCCCATAATATTGGTTATCCTTCTTTTCTCTTGAACTTTCAGAGTATGGTTTCTTTTAAGGGGGCTTAAGTCCTCATTTCTGTGGGAAATTATCTTCCCCGACATGCCCAAAAGAACAATTCCCCTGGCTGTGTGGGGAAGGAGAGGGAGGGAGATTTTAGTTCTGGTTTGCACTTGATTAAAAGAAAGAGATGGTCATTTCTCCTATTTCTTAGCCAGCTGATCTTGCAGTCACAAGTCTGAAGTTTAAGTCAAGGTTCTGAAACTAAGGACCCCAACCTACCACCTAATCTGTCTCCAGGACAGTGAAGGCAAATTTGAGCATCTCGTGTCTGAAGCGCTGCCCGGAGAGAGCCCGGGGCTGCGTGCCTCCCGGACCAAGTCCTGCGCCCAGGCTGGCAGCTTCTTTTCCAGCCCTCCTGGGCAGCGCCGGGGGTCACTGGCAGCCCTCCTTTTCCCCACTCTTTCTGTGGCTCAGGGCAGCTGGGTGACTCAGCCACAGGCTCCACGGACCACCGGGAGGCAGCTTTTCTGGAAGCTTCGGTTTGCGGCTTCCAGACCCAGATCACTGGAGGGTGCCTGACCACACCCCAAGTAGCCCCAAATCCCAGGAGGCTAAAACTGCAGGCCTCCTTCCTGCCCTGATAAATCTGGCTTCGGGACGGGGTGATGGTGTCTTCTCCGCGCACACACACACCCCCTCTTCCCAGTTGGCCGGGCTGCCATCTGGGTTTTCCTTCAGACCAGGTTGAGACGTGCACGGCTTTGCACGCGTGTGTGCACACACACATTCCTGGCTGCGTTCCTATTAAGTACCCCTCCCCAATCCTCGCTCACCTCCCTTTGCTCCTGAATGAGAGCTGAGAGGGCCACAGGCTTAAACGGACCACCTGGAAAACTCGCGAACCTTCACGGAGCGCCTAACTGCTCTTCCAAAAACAGAGCTGACGGGTTTCTTTCCTTTTAAAACATTAAGCCAACCAATGACGCTACACAGTTAAAAGGATAATAATACATGGTCTGTCTTCCTTCCTTTTTTTCCACCCTTCCTTCCTTCTTTTCTTTTTTGTGCTTTTTTGAAACCAATCCAGAATTTGTATACAAAAATCCCGCCCGCTTTGTCTATGTAAATCTGCCGTCACTCATAGTATAATAAGCTACATTTTTTAATTAGGGAAGACTGAGAGAGGTAGCTGATGACCCAAGTCTCAGCGAGAAAAGTGCATGGGGCAAGGCACAAAGCAAATTTTTTCAAACTTTGCTCCTCGGATTTGCTCTCTGCTTCTCCTAACCATCATTCTGTGGCTTTGGTTGGGTTCCTCCAATGGACGGCACTACAGGCAATCAGAAGACAGAAAGAGAGATCTGGATATTGATTCTCCCGACTCCTTCTCTGCTGGGGTTGCAGATAAAATACAGGCTGCCCATAAATTCAAACTTCAGAAAAAACAATGAAAAAACGTTTAGTATAAGTATGTCCCAAATATTGCATGGGACATGCTTATACTATAATTTTTTTTTTCTTATCTGACACTGAAATTTAACTGCGTGTCCCGTTCTTTTATTTTCTAAAGCTGGCAACCCTACAAGTCTGCACAGTTGCGGCAGCTTAGGTACGCCCATCGACAGAACAACACAGCCCCCGCCGGGCTGCCTCTCCAGACATCGTCCTCTTTGGATTCGGGCCCCTCCCGTCAGACTCTGCCACTGCTAGTCTGAGGTGCCATGTTGTCCTATGTGGCTTTCCCTAAACCCTACACACACGTTTGCAAACAGCCCCTTTGTAGTTAACTCTCCTCGAGCTCCTTGGGGGTGGGGTGCACCCTGCATCCCCTCCCAGGACCGTCCCCGTCCATTTGTCACTAAGGACTTCCGGCCCCGCTCTCCCAGCACTGCTCTTTTAAAAGACCCCCTTACTCGCTCTGAGAGCAATGTCTAGCGCAGAGTAGGTGCCGAGCAAATCCTTTTTGAATGAATGTGCAGAAAACGGCTGGCATTGATACTGTTTGGCAACATCCCTGTTCTGGTTTCTGGTTTTTAAGAACCTAAAGGTCTGCTTCCGGAAGAGATTCCATTCCTGCCAGCAGGAAGAGAAAACAGTCCGGGATGAACTTGAAGGAGGGGTGGAGTGAGAGGAGAAGCCACCGACAGGCTAGTAAAGACGGGAGGTGTGGGTATGTAACAGCCACTGCCGCCAAATTTAACAGCGCAATCACAGCAAGCGGTTATTCCGCCCACCGGGTCTGGAGGTGGATGGGCTCCGCCGGGCGCTTCTTGCACGGAACCTTCTGTGTGTTGCAGCGAGAGGGTCCTGGGGCTGGAGGCGCCCGGGGGGGGATTCACTCATCTGGGAGAGACGGCATCATCCCTGGCTGGCCGGGCATCTCGCCCAGCCGCTGCTCCCCACGGCTAGCCCGCGCTTCCGCACGATAGGACGGGTTCAGGGTATCGGACTCATGCGGCCACTGGCTTCTCCCACAGCAAGCGTTCCCAGGGATAAAAGGTTCAAAGCTGCTGGTTTCTTAAGATCTGGGCGCAGAAACCCCGTGCACCCCCTCTGCTGTGTGCAGCTGCTCTGAGAAGTCGCACCTGCCCTGATGGAAGAGAAGGAGACTTAGAACTCCGTCTCCACGGGCCAAAGACTTTGGAGCCATCTCCAATCCTCTACAAAGGACGATGCAAAACCAGAAATCATACGCCATTACAACGGGCATGCAAAGTGATGCGGGAAGATTCGCCAAGTCCGTTACAAAGTAAAGCAAGTACGGGGCGCCTGGGTGGCTCAGTGGGTTAAAGCCTCTGCCTTCGGCTCAGGTCATGATCTCAGGGTCCTGGGATCAAGCCCCGCATCGGGCTCTCTGCTCAGCAGGGAGTCTGCTTCCCCCTCTCTCTCTGCCTGCCTATATGTGATCTCTCTCTGTCAAATAAATAAATAAAATATTTAAAAAAAAGAAAAACAAAGTAAAGCAAGTACAGAAAGCAGGGAACTTTTGTGCTCCTTATTTGGAAAATTACTTAAATTCAAATTAATTGTTCACACCCGAAAAAGTTTCCAGTTAGCCGCTGTGCTTAACCCAGGACAGCAGTTTAGAAAGTGCGGGAAGAAAATGTATTATACCATGAATGGTGCATACTGAATAGTTTTAAAGAAAAAAGGTTGCATCTGGCGCCCTTATTAGAGCCAGGCAACGTGTATGGGCCCCGCACTCGGCACGGTGAGTTTTGTCCCACTTAATCATGTGTTAACAAGGGGGCCGTGTTTTCATCTTTCCCTGGACCCTGATGCTGGCACTGTGCTTCACCGAGAGTGAAAAGGGCAAGGCGGTGTCAGTCGGAGAACCACCAGGAACGAGTTCGCTAGCTCTTGTCTTCCAGGGCGCGTGGCTGGGGAACAGCAGCTTGCTCACGTGACTCCCCCAAAAAAGCCGGCAAAGCCACCTGCCCTCTGCCTTAGCGACTCGGCCAGTCTGCTACGCTAGGTTTTAGCGCAGGGCCAAAAAACAAAAACAAAAAACCCATTATCGCATTTTGAAGGAACTCTTAAAAAGAGCATTCAGAGCCGAATCTGTTCTCGGCTTGCCTAAGTTAATCAGTCACTTTCCAAAAACAAGGAGAAGAAGCCCACTAAGGAGAGAATAAAAACTGTCCTTGGAAACAAAATAGCGCTGCTTCTTGATTGAATGGTCCAAATTAAGCCAACTAGTCACAATTAATTAGTATTGATCAGAAACTCCCGCTGGTTACTGATGAAGAATGCTGGAAGAAACCGATCCATAGGGTGGAGTGGAATTTACATAAACTCACAACACACCCCAGGCGCTCTCCCCAGAGCCACGTTCTAGAATCTGTGGCAAAGAGCTTTCTTGGGAGACTTCTGCCCTTGGGTCTAAAGCAAGATCTGTGGTGGCCGGACGGATGCCCAGGGAGACAGGCTACAGGGATCTCAAGACTCCCTCTTCCTGCGAGTGGGAGGGCCGGTCCCGCCCGAGACGGAGGTCAGTTTCTGCAGACAGTTCAGCCCCATATCTACCAAGGACACCCTTTCTCAAGAAGGAACATTAGCGTTCCCACATGCCTCTGTAATCCCAGACGAACTCACGAATGTGAAACCTACAAATTTAAACCATCTTATCGGAGAGCCCAGGCTGAGATTCAAGTCGGTTCTCTCTTCGGGAAAGCTGCTTGCTGTGCAAATTAATTCTATAAGTAAAATTACGAGTGTTTCGCATGCTTAAAAGAGCAAAATGTTTTCAAGCACTTGAGAAATATTATTTCCATACGAATAATTGATCAGCAGAATATGGCACGGTCCTGTGTCCCAGTTAAGGCAGGATTCCAGAGAAAAGAAGGATCGCCATTTTCCTGGTCTGAGCTGCTTCTTGGGCTTAAAACGATCTTAAACGGCAATTCTTTCAACCTAATTTATACCTTCAGGTTTCCGCTAAGGCATATGGGCCTTCTCCATATGATATGAAAGAGAATTCTATCTTCGGCTGGTCTAAAGTTATCCAACGTTCAATTTCACAAAGAAGGAAGGAAGGGGTGGAGGGAGAGAGGAAGAAGAAGGAAAATATGGAAAAGCCCATAAATTAGCATATTGCTTCAATGCGTTCACTTTAAAAATTAATGTGGCTGTCTCTGTAATGAGTCTGACATCATATATATTTTCCAGAGGCCGGTTAACCGGTTAACTAAGTGTTTGGGGTGATGGCGCTATTGAGACTCTGGTTTCCGGCTTGGCCAAGATGTAAGGCAGTCAGGCGCATTCTGTTCCATGGGCTCAGACCACACCCCACCCTCGTTGCCCGTTTGCAACAAGACCCCCGGTCCAGAGCCATCTCAGGAGCGAGCGTCCATGGGGACCATCCGGCTGTCTGCCCTGCTGGCCAGATGACCAAAACTTTCCTCCTGTGATTCGTGTGACCTTGGACAAATCACCGATGTCACGAGGAGCTTCGCCTGACACGGCCTCCCTACCCACCTCCCAAGGCTGCCAGGGAATCAAACGGAAGGTTGTGCATGAGAGCATTTTTAAGCAATGCAAATGTGCACAGATGTAGAAACCGACAACTAGGAGCACATACACATCTCCTCTTCTATTGACGACCTTTCAAGCATGTTCACTCCAAAGACTGTGGATTCAAAGCACCATATGTATCCCAACTATGACATGCACACGGAAGTCATCATCACGCCCCAAAAAAATCACTGGTATTACAAAGATTAACAGTAATAAATTTCCTCTAATCCCTAAAATAACCTTCACATCGAATCGACTCACTCGTTGAACACTATTACCCATTGACCAGGTTTGCATGCAGAGCCTGGTGGTTGAAAGGCCTGACTTAATCAGCAATTCCAATTTCATTCTTCCTCCCTCTGGATCGATACCACCAGCAACCTTGCGTGCCCATCCCTTCCCTCTGGAATATAGATCTTCCGAGCGTTGCACGCTGACAGCAAAGAAGGGCATATCCCGCTGTAGTGTTTGAAAGCCGCGTTAGTGTTTTATCACTCTGGTTTGAATTTTTTTTTTTTTTTTTTTTTGCTGGTTCCAAGAGGCCCCAGATGGAGACCAGCGTTGTTTGATTTTTCGCCTCGAAAGCTTCATGTGTCTGAGGTGTCCACGGCGGCGCTCGCCATATGTCAGGCCAGGCGATTTCTGAGCTTCCCGCAGCTCGCAGCTCGATGACACCAGCCGGACACAGATTCAGAGTTTTCTGTCCTGGTGATCGCTGCACACCTGAGAGATTGATAACTTTGGGGAGGTGCTTTTCCCACCGCCAGGTGCGGGCTGTAAACATTCTAGACAGCGTATTTCTGATCCATGTTGCTGCGCGACACCCCGAATTCTTGTTTTCTCCTTTTCAAAGAGGTGTAGCAGAGGATGGCAAGTTCCCACCTCGACTCCCGTTGAGATTTAGGCAGAGTTGGCGTATAGATCTCCACACGGAGCAGAGCCTCACAGATCCCGGCTTCCAGATGCCTGCACACACCAGCCTAGAGGAATGTGGGAACGTCGCAAACCCACCCTGAGGGCTGCGACCTTCTGTCTGTCCGCCCCGGACTCTGGTCTCTCCTACCCCGAATTTGAAGC
>CM052898.1:187935928-187982204 GCA_028534135.1 Potos flavus | reverse complement strand
CTCTTATTTACACAATCACACCCAGATTAATGGTAGTGTCTAAATCTACCTTGAGCACAAATCCTCCATCCCTCTCCCCACCTACTTGATAACAGCAAAACAAAACTTAGTGTGCGTGTGTGTGGTTTCTCAAATCCAAAGGAGAGATAAACTTAAATTTCCATGTGTCTGGGTTTTATTCAAAACAAGGAGAGGCAAGCACCCAGGACATTTTCTCCTATTCATTGTTAGCAATCATATGATCATATCAAAGCAAACCGAACATTATGTGGTCCTAGAATATCCCCACGCCTACTAGAAGTTTCTCAGGCCACCCCCTCTTTCCCAAAGAAGGGGCACACCTACCCAAGCACGGTGGCTGAGTTCCTGCTCAGGCACTCACACCTCGGACAAATTACAACTGCAGTGAGCTCCACAGGTGGTGCAAAATACCACCGTCCTTCTGAACATTTACCCCCAGCCCGGATGGGAGGGGATCCTTTTCTTAAATCAAGTGTATCCATGCCCCCCAACCCCAAAGATAGAGCTTTCTGGAAACAAATACATCGCAGCTCACTAAACAAGAGAAATCCACTCCAGTTTTAGAAATTCAATTTAGCTTGGGTAAGCCTCCAGGCTCTGAAAGTAAGCTCAGCTGGGGCTTTATTATTTGTAAATCTTTCCTTCATGTTGGAGGCCTCCCAGTGGCCACTCTCCTTCTAGTACTTTCTGACTTTCTATGTCAATAAAACCTTTAACTCTTGGAATCTCTCTGAAGAACAAGTGTGAAGACACAGATCGACATCGAGGAAAATCACTGTCTTGCCAAAAACAAACAAACAACAAAAACCTTTTGTTTGTGTCCAAACTGGGGATTGGAGGTGAATAATGGATGGTTGTGTCTGTATTTATTGGAGTTTAACACCACAGATAAGCTATAACTGAAGCTAAGTGAACTATCATTTCACTCGAGGGGGGTAACAAAGTTCTTGGCCTAAACTAATCAAATCATAAAGGTACTTTGTTCATAGAGGAATGAAAATCTCTGAACCAACAAGAGCCTAATGAATTCATCTTTTTAATTAAAAAATAATAATAACCTTAAAATTTCTGAGCAACCTGTCTGGGCTTGCTGGGCTGTGTATCTCGAGGTTGGGATCCCAGAGATTGAGGAAGTCAGGGGCATTCTGGATGTGGAGTGCATAAATATCCTATCTCACATACGTAAACACCACAACAAAAATACCACCAGTAAAAATAATCTTGGAATATCAAGAGCCCAGATTCCCTGTCAATGGCCCTCTTGAGATAATTTTTAATGTAACAAAGCTCCCACAGAGTCAACAATTTAGATCCCTCTGGAGTTTTCATGTATCCGACATGTGTCTTCTGTGATCTGAATTAGAATTCGATGCACTCATAACTCACTGCCACGGTCTTCATTACTTTAAGTGTTAAATGAAGGCCTAAAGTAAATTTGTAATAGTTGAAAAAAGAACACTTTGACTTGTAGACAACTAATGAAATTTGGGAATGATCATTTCATGATTAATTGACTACTACCCAACTCTCCTGACATTTTGATGTTCTATGCTCCATGGTTCCTCTCCCATGGGTCCCTATTCCTTCCACACACGTGGGCAGTTTCATTTGTGCTAACAGGAAATACACATTCAGCTAAAAGATCTCTTGAGACACCTGTGATGACAGAGTAAAATAATTTGAATTTCAATGGGATGTAATAAGAGGTTAAAACAAATTCCCAGATGATATTCTCATATGACAAATTTAAGAACAAGGAATGAAGCGACTTAGATTTTTAGGGAAAATGTCTTTTAGACCTAGTCTTTACCCCAATCACTGTTGGGTTGTTACTGACTTTTGTCTTCATCCATTTTTAGGGGCAAAGCACAAACTCAATGTATAATAAAATGTCATGTGCTTATATCATACGTGAGTAGTTCTTCTGAAATCAAAGGGTAACATGTTACAGTGTCTCTGTTTTATGATTACTGAATAATCTCTAATTCTAAACATCCCTTTTTCTACTCAGAAGTGAGTGTCCTCTAATACCTAGAATTATATAAAGGAAAGCTTTCTCCATGGCATCTTGAATTTTTCTTTCCATTGATTTCCATACCTCCAGAAGAGACACATTTGGTTTTCACTAGAAGGGATCGGGACTGGGCTAAAAGAAATGTCATGCCTCAGAACAGCAGAAAATCGTGTCTCTGCAACAGCTGGTACTTCTGTCTGGTGCAAAGCACAGAGCGTGTAGACACGCTTCGGAGGACCGACGGCGCGGAGGCCAGGGTAGAGCTGAGCGGCAGAGGCAGTGAACACGAGGGGCCCGGTCAGCCCTGAGCCAGGATTCTGCCTGATCTCGAGTCCAGGCTCCTCGCACATGACACGGGAGTCCCACCGGAGCGGCAATGCTCAGAGTGTGGACCAGGTACCCCGGGGGGGCGGCCCTCCTCCGACGAAGCACTCCGATCAGAAGGACTTTTTAGAGTATTAAGGTATGACTTGCTGTTTCCAACCTCGTTCTCTCAGGAGCTCACAGTGGAATTTTCCTGAGCAGATGCGACATGCAACCCCGCAGGATAGAATGCAGAGGTAGCTCCCTGTCTTCTAGTAAAGCCAGACATTAAAGAGATTTGCAAAAAAAACCAAAAAACAAAACAAAAAACACTGCTATCCTTTTGCTAAATAGTTTTGGGGTTTTTTTCCGCTTTGGAAAATGTCATTACTTTTCCATTTAAAAGGTTACTTACATGAACATGTCATGAGTTTATCACTGTATTTTTACTAAATTAATACGTAAATTTTTTAAAAAATGTCTCCCTTTTAATTTCTAATAAAGGAACCGACCCCAAGACCCCATTCTCGGGGTCTTCGAGAATATTTAAGGACGGAAAGACGCCGGAGAGCAAAAGCATGAGGACAGTCCTAGCCGCGGGTCTCTGGGAGGTCTTTTGACTGTAATGATCCTGAGGCTGTGGGGCCAGCGCAAGCCTCTGGAAAGAGATGGCTACAATCCACGACCCAGGGAGACCAGCAAGCTGCTGGGGGGCCCTCTGCCCTCCTGTGTGTGCACAGCTTTCCCGTTGCCCCTCTCTGCTCTCCGACCTCCATGCCGGCAGCCCACCTCGACTCACGCGGAGAAGACAGGAAGGGCCCCCCCACCCCCGCTCCCATAGATCGGGACACACTGACTCCTTCGCATAATGACTTTCACCCCGGGCTCAGCACGCTAACCTTGCCCGATAAGATGGCCCGAAACAGGCAAGTGAGTCAGCAGGCCGCAGAGGAGAATGGCACGGAGGAACATTCCAGTACCCGAGTCTTGCCCAGGCCCCTGCGCAGACCCGGCAGAGGAGCCTGGAGGCCCCCAGGGAGTTTTTGCAGCTGGTGTGGAGAGCAGCATTGCCCACGACAGGAGCAGCGGGCACGGGCACAAATCCCACACAGCACGAAGCACGACCCATTGTTCCGCAAAAGTGGGTTCATCTCGTAATCGGCAAAAAGTAAGAACATCCAGAATCTAACTTCACCGGGAACATACCATAGTCCTCATGCATATGCGTCCGCCCCTTCGCCCCGCTGACGCTGGGGGGCCAGGCTCGCACCCAGCTGGGTGTCCTTCGAGTCCACTCTCTTCCCATTCGCAGTCCCAGCCGGCGCCCCCTCTCCGAGCCTCAGGCCCCATCCACAAATACAGCGATCGCTCCTGCAAGTCAAGGCCGGCGCAGGGACTGGCCCAGGACGCACACGCTCTGGCCTCGAGCACACGCTCGCGCTCGCTGCCGCCACTCCCCGCTCCAGACCCCCCTGGGGCCCGCGCTGTGCTCTGGGTCCTAGGGAGGCCTGCAGCACACTGTGGAGCCTCCCGTCAGGAGCGGAGTGCTTCACAGCTTTCAAAGCACTTATCTCATTTGCTCTCATTTTATCCTCACAACAACTCCGACGATTCTCACCAACCCTAATGAAGAAAGCACAGAACTATATTTGCATTGTAATTATCGCGTCGCCCAAAATGGGAGTCCTCCTTTGGGAAGGAAACTGTTCCTATCACTGCATTTAGCTAGCTTGGTTTTCTTTGTAAAACCGGACCATGGTGCTCACTGTGCATCGCTCAGATCCACGGTAACCCAAAGCACAAACACGTACAGTAAGCTGGTTTGCACAGAAGGTATCACCCCACACCTGCCACGGGCGCGAGGCTGCAGACGTGATACAAGGAGATATTTGGACGACTCGTGTCATCTTACCATTTTCGCCAGATGTCTTGTCTTTTCCGTTGGTTGCCCCAGCACCTTGTCGCTAAAAGCGTAAAAAAAAAAGGGGGGGGAGGGGAAAGAAATTGTTATCAGATATATTCAGGATTATTTGTATCGCTTCTAGAGTTTCAAATATCTGTCACATTATATCACGTTCTATGTTACTTGAGCTCAGATGGTAAAAACATGGTGCTCATGGGACCGGGAAAGGGTCAAGCCCAGAAAGGATCCACTGAAGTCGCACAGACTGCCCCCCTCGCCCACATCCAAGGAGCACCAGATGGGAAGCTATTGTTGATGGAGGAAAACCTCATCTGAAATATGAGGAAAACAGCCAACAGTGAGAAAATGAGAATTGTCGCTTCTGTCAGTGATGGCCCCTACACGGTTATGTTCTCATTCCAATCACAATGTCCAGGTCAAAAGAATGTTAATCAACTACAAAAATATTAGGTTGTAGTCTGAGTTTCTCCTACCGTTGAGTCATCTGTCTGTGATCGCGTAAGCCTACGTCGTGCATTTTCATTTTACCAGGTCGACCAAGAGTTGGAAAATGTTATGGTCAGTCTTGGATCGTGAGGCAAGAGTCCCTGTGAGGTCTTGGGAACTATGTGAAACACATTACACACGTCAACATACAAGCATGCTTCCTCAAAGCTTATCCAACTGCTATCTTTAAATAACATGGTGCTCAGCCAGCTACATGGCAGCTGTCGGAGACTGAACTCTCCGGTGTTCAAACCCGCCATCCTTCCCCACATAATCCATAGAGGAGTTGGGGGGGGGGGGGAGTGAATTTCAGAGACTAAAAGAACAGGGTCGTAGAGTTGAATAAAGTCAAAATTAAACGGAATACAAATGCAAAATAGGAGTGCACTCCACCCTCACTGTCTTTAAATACCTTCAACAGTGACACCTTTCAAATGTCGTGAATGCCTCGTTCCATAAAAGATCACATTTTAGAAACCCGAGGAAATTCAACATGAAAGGTGCACAGGGGAGAAAAGGAGTTCATTTTTTCAGGATTTCTAAGACAGGCGTTTTTTGTGTCAGGTCTAATTTGATGGAGGCAAAATGAAACTGATAGATGTCACAAGGAGACGGTGTCTCGGGTCAGAAAATGATCCCAGCGACAAAGAACTACTCACTGGGAGTATCTCGTTTCAGAATTCTCCGAGACCTTGCAGCTATATTTAAGGGGAAGGCTGAGCACAGTGGGGAACTATCTGAGAGCTTTCTTATTCTGGGGTTGGGGGTCTGGAGTGCTCATCACACATGATTGTTTTATCACCATGATTCTTTCCATCTTCCCTTTGTCATGGCCCTTGGCACAGACGTTCTCATTCAGGTCCTCTCCTGGTCAACTCCAGCCCCACCCTAACAACTTTACCTTCATCAAGCACTCCTGGCTGGGACCCCCCCACTACCCCTCGTCCCACTCCAGACCCAGCACCTTCTTCCAAGCTTTCCTAAGCGTCTGCAAGAATAACAGTCCCTTCCTTCTTTGGCCACATGAAATCAGCATCCCTGCTGCTCAGGCCAGCCCAGGGCCCATCCTCCTCGGGCACAATGGCATTCCCTCTCCCAACATGTCAAGACAGCGTCCCGGTCATCATCCCAAGACCTCTTCAAGCGACAGAGGTTCTCGTGTGAGAAAGCGTATTCCACTCAATATACTTTTAGAATCACAAATACAAAACCTACTCAGCTTATTAGAGCACAGACACATTTTCTTGGAAACTCCCTCTTTCTCTACTGTCTTCATTTTGCCATTAGGAAATGCTAAATAGCCCTCTGAGGATGCGACACGAGATGTTCTGATTGTAACACTCAAGTAACCTCCTCCAGCAAAAGCTGGTGGCGGGCATGCCCGCTACAGAGTCTGCGGAGAAACGAGGAGGACACCGGAGGGAACGAGGCAGAAGCGTGGCTAGAGAGGACTGTCCCCAACCCTAAGCACTTGTCAACAACTCACAGGGTTCTCAGAAGGGAGGCTTCCTTCCCCGGTGATATTAATTAATAAGAAGATAGCATTCCAGAATTTAATAAACTCCCAATAAAAAGGAGCCCAAAGAAAGAGTGAGTACATGATTGTTCTTTCTGAAAATCTCCTACACGCCGCGTATCCATAAAAAGGCAGGATTAGCACTTCGAGGTATAAATTTCAAGGTAATTTTTCTGACAGTCCCGCTGCACCAGGGGCTAACAGGAAAATAACAAAGAATGTGTCTTTCATTTGGTTTCCCAGAACAGAGAGCTCGAAGCAAATGCCATTTGCGCTACAACTTTATTAGAGAGGGCGCCTTTCAACCAAGTTGCAAGATCACGGACAACCCATTCATATTCAATACTCCACTGGCGGCATAGACCACACCTGCTTTCTGGTAAATAAGTGGCTTCGGATCCATTTCTTCCAGCGCTTTGAGCTTAGCATGGAGATTGAGATAGGTCTGATCATCTGTACATGTGTAGGGGTCTACACACATCACTGACACCTATGCCCTTACGGTGCCAGGTTAGACAGAAAATGTGGTGAGCCAGCTCACCGCATGCTGGTCGCAAAATCCACACCTCCTCCGAGAATGAGTGACTGCATGACTTCTCAGTCCTCTATCCTTCCTTGTGCAATCTACTACGAGACCTTGGTGTTCTGGGAGTAGCCACCACTGGATAATGTGAGTGAGGCAACCACCTTAGACACAAAATGTAAGGGGGCACCAAAAAAGCCATTAATTGAGACTAACACTGAATGGGATCACTTATATGTGGGATCTGAAAAAAGCAAGAAGGGAAGGAGGGAGAAGGAGGAAAGAAGAGAGGGAAGAAGGGAGGGAGAGAGGGAAGGAGGCAGGGAAGAAGGGAAAAGGAAGGGAGAAAGGGAGGGAGGGAGACAAACTCATAGAAACAGAGTAGAATGGTGGGGGCTGGGAGTGGGGGAATAGGGAGAGATTGGTAAAAAGGTACAAACGTTCAGCTATACGATGAATAAAGTCTGAGGATCTCATGTACAACATAACTATATTGATAACACTGTTGTATCACTGAAGGTTGCTAAGAGAGTAGAAATTACGTGTTCCCAGCAAAAAACAAAGGTAAGTATGTTAGGTGAGGAATGTGGAAATTAACCCAATGGTGAGAATCCTTCACAATGTGCACGTGTATCAAACCATCACATTGTTCGCTGTAAGTACGTTACAATTTTGTCAATCCTATCTCAATAAAGCTTTAAAAAGACAAAAATAATATCTTAAGGCAATATTTTAAAAAATCAAAAGTACCGTAAAAAGTCATGATAAACAAGAAATCAACATTGTACATGAAGACAGGATCGGCCAGTATTACTGACATTTCCTTTCCCCTCAGGCTCCACGCGGCTCCACGAGGCACTGGTCACACATTCTCCCCAAAGTAAGTAAAAGATTCAAGAAGTTAAGTAATTTCAAGGATTTGGAACATTATTCAAATAAAGTCTTTGAAAACGTCCATTTCCAGCTTTTTCATGGGACACAACGATAGGTTATGAATTTGTGCTGTCATTTTACGAGTTCTAATTCCATGACTTCAGGATACTGTCGTGGAGGGATCTCATCTTTCATCCTTTGCTAGCGATACCTATAAAATTGGGTATGCTAATCGTATGTCAGAGATGAAACCAAATTACCAAAACCTCCTTCTGCATCATCACAAACTCAGAACACCGGTCAGATTAAGTCTCCTTGGAAAATTGTTTGGCCAGCACTCAGTGTCTCATCTTCAGGATGAGATACGGGTCCCATTATCAGGTATTTACTTTTCATTCCAGAAGTTGGAAGAGAATGGAATGTGAAATGAATTCTAGCAGGTTAAATTTCAGGTCCAAATGACAGTCTGAGAACATTTTCTAAAGCTACAGTCACAGCATTCAAATGGAATATTACTCAGCCATCAAAAAGAATGAAATCTTGCCATTGGCAATGATGTGGATGGAACTAGAGAGTATCATGCTAAGCAAAATAAGTCAGTCAGAGAAACACAAACACCGTATGATTTCACTCACATGTGGAATTTAAGAAACAAAACAGATGAACATGGGGAAAGGAAAGGAAAAATAAAATAAGATGAAAACAGAGAGGGAGACAAACCATAAGAGACACTGAACTCTAAGATACAAACAGGGTTGCTGGAGGGGAGGGGGGTGGGGGGATGGCGTAACTGGGGGATGGGCACTAAGGAGGGCACATGATGTAATGAGCACTGGGTGTTAGATGCAACTGATGAATCACTAAATTCTACCCCTGAAACTAAAAATTAATTAATTAAAATAAGTAAATAAATCTGTGTTGTATCTTTATTGATTTGATATTTAATTTAGTGACATGATTTGAGCAGAGCGTCTCCACTTCCGAAGTCCCCATAGGCTTGGGGAACAATGAGCCTTCTCAAGTAAATGTCCCAGGCCATCCCCAAGGTCGCCAGGGTCCCACCTCCTCTCCACCCCTTTTCCCCAGTCTCCCCAAGAGACTCATCCAGTGATGGTGAAAGAGGTTGCTCACTGCCCTGGCAATCAGCCTCTCACTGCTGCCACAGGAAAAAAATACTCCAGTTAAAGAATTTTGATCTCTCCCAGGCTAAGAAATAAAAGATCCTTTACGAAAGCAGATTGTCAAAATTAGGTACATTCACCAATGCACAAGCCCATCTGCAGTGAAGGTTATGGATTCGGTGCCAGACAGACGCCTGGACTCCGCCTGGGGGAGACACTCGTTCCTGGACTATTCACTTTCTCCAGCAAGCCAGGCACTAGACTGGGCCCCGAGAGTCCCCGGGAGAAGGGTCACATTCTCTGACTTAGTTGGGCTCACGACCTGGAGGGACAGACAGAGAATAAACCAATCATCCCCACGAGCTGGGTGAGAGCTTGACCCAAGATGACGAAGATCGGGGCAGAGGTGAGGGACCAGGGCTCGCCAGAGTGAGTGGGAGTCAAGGGGGCTTTTCCATATCTTGATCAGTGGGGGTCACGGCGCCCCCACCCCAGCTGTGCATCGCTGGGGACATCCCTTACTGCAGTCTCTGCTCCCATCCCTGAGAAGGACTGATCATGACCTCTGGCCCTGCCAGCCGCACGTCGGGACCCGGCTGCAAGCAGGCATGCTGCCCCCCGTCCATCAGTGACCAAGTTTTCCAGAGGCGTTGTTACCCCGTGATACCAAGTGGATGCCGTGTCTACATCAAAAGAAGGGAAAGAACTTGTTTGAAGGCATTTTCATTGCATGTGTGTGTGTTTTCTTTTTTAAGCACTTTGCTCTCTGTTTCCAACATCCGGCCTCTCTTGGAGTCTGTCTACCAAGTAGTTGCAGAGATTTGGCAAAAGAAGGAAAGAAAAATCCACCTCATTCCCAGGGTGGCTTGGAAGCTCTTGTTAGCAAGCGCTACTTACCGCCGTCTATCCCCTGGTGATGCATTTTCGCGTAAGTAATTTTTCTCCTCGGTGCTGTCTTCTTTTTGTGCTGTTGTTAATATTCATATTTCCAATGGTTACAGGGTTTCTAGCTCGCCTGAAATGGTAGCGTCGTGACAAGCAGTTTCTCAGATGGCTCCTAAATAAGAGGAAAAACACGAATCTTCCTGTGTGTAGTGTGGGCAGTGCTCGGGGACCACGATGTTTGGAATATTGCAGATTCTTCCCAGAATCGATGCCTTGTCCAGGGGAGACGTGAAGACAGGGATCGTCCCAGAAAATCTCAGTTCACCCTTCCCAGCACTTTTTCCGTGTTTTCCTTTGCTCGCCGTGTTTATAAAGAAATAAAAAGGTGTGTTTCTATGGTATCACATTTAACATGTTATCGACAGCATTTCATGAGTCTCTTGAATGAAATTGCAGACGTTAAATGAACAGTGGAGCTAAACCACGGCTCGGTGAAGTGGGCTGAGCGGCTGGGTCGGCCAGCAGGGACTTGATGACTGCTCGGGGCCACCACGGTCATTGAACCGGGGGCTTCTCGGGAACATCAAAGGCACATCGTTTAAAGCCTCTTCCAAAGCAAAGTCCCTGAGTTTGTCTGAAGAGCAGAAGAGACTTTCCAGCCAACGTGACGTGATAAGGACAGAATAGATTTAATTTCTTGCCACCGATACTTTAAATCACCTGGAATTCTCCATTCCGAAAGCGGAGCATTTTAAAACTGCACTAATTTAATCCCTAAAGGTGTGGAAATTAACGTCAAAAGAGACTTCAGCTGGAAGGGTTTTAAAAAAAAAATGGTTAAAAGAGAAAGTGATGGGATCTTCACAGACAAGGGCACTAAGCTCTGTACTTCTTCCTCATTCCCCTCCCTGTGCTGGCTCTCCCTGCGGAAGGACCCACAGGCCGAAATTCCTCCCCAGATGCTAGATTCTGCCCCTAGCATCTTTAGCCTGACCTTTATGGTAATAGAAATACTCAGCATTGCTGTGGTTTACGCAGACCGTTTACAAAAGGATCCTCATTTTTAGGGATCTGTGCATTGTTTATCTTACTGGAATTCACTTTATACTTTGTCCTACAGCCATATTTTAATTTTTTTTAAAGATGTTATTATTCATTTGAAAGAGAGAGAGAGCACGAGCTGGAGAGCAGCAGCAGGAGAAGGAGAAGCAGAGTCTTTGCTGAGCAGGGAGCCCGATGTGGGACTCGATCCCGGGACTCCAGGATCGTGACCCGAGCCGAGGGGAGATCCTTAACCAACTGAGTCACTCAGGCGTCCTCACACCCGTATTTTTAAATTAGCATCTTTCACCCTTAAAAACCAATTTTCTTCTTTAAATAATACTGTTTTTTTTATTTATAAAATAGGATATGGTCATTATGAAAATTTCAGAAAATAAATGTACAAGGAGGAAAGCATAAAACTACATATGACCCAACGAATCAGGGTTAACCTTTGTTAATAGTTCATGAAATATTCCAGGATATTTCCTTCCCATCTTTTTTCTGTGTGGACGTGCATAAATAGAGCCTGCATTTCATAAAAATGGCCACATGTCACACGTACAGTTTCATAACTGGAATATGCTGGAACTTTAAGAACTTTTAATGGGGTCTGTGCGGATCCTTTAATTTTGTAGATTTGCTTTGTACCTTGTGAGTTCAAAATAGGATGAGTTTGCGTCCTATTAAATTCATTTACAGTAAATACCTCTCAATTTTCAAATCCACATATCTCAAATTGGCCAACACAATCACCTTGCTTTGTTTATTCCACTCAGCTCAGAAAGGAGTCACCATAAGACATGGGTTGCCCTCAGTTCTCCTTGAAAATGGGGGCAGGGAAGGTTCTGAATGGCCCTTCAAATTGGGTGGAGTTCACTGCAACATTTGCAATGTTATTTGTTGAACTATGTGCTCCCAAAATTGAGTACTAACCCCTAGTACTTCGGAAAGTGACCTTATTAGGAGAGCAGGTCCTGACAAAGGTCATTAAGTTCAAGGGAGGTCCTTAGGATGGGCCCTGATTCAGTATGACTGCGGGCCTCATAAAAGGGGAAATGTGGACATAGACGCGCATCGAGGGAAAGCTACGAGGAGAAGATGGTCATCTGTAAGCCAAGGCAAGAGCCTGGAGCAGGTTCTCACTCCTGGCCTCAGAAGGAGCCAGGCTTCCAGGCCTTGACCTTGGACTTGCAGCTTCCAGAACCGTGGGGCAATACACCTCTGTCGATCAAGCCAACCGGCCCGTGGCTCTTGCTTAGGACGGCTCTGGCCGACTAGCGATGCCCACAGCAACATGCTTCTCCACTTAGGCCGAAAACTGGATGCACACAAAGAAAGCTGTGCCACTGGCCTCGTCCAGGATGCCCCGAACTCTGGTCTCGGAGGAGAGCGAGGCCTCCGGTGCCCAGCACACAGGACGGCGTCTTCCTACCGCCCTCGGGCTCCCCGCTCTCGCTGGGGGGTGTGATTCTGTGGGCATGGGCTCAATCCTCTCCTGAACCCCAAACCACGTGGAGGCGGGATGCTGTCTCAGGGCCAGAGGGAAGGTAAGTGTGCAATTTAAAGCCCGTGCCCAGCCCAGAGCCACGCGTGGATGCGGGGGGAGGAGGTGAGGAGCAGCGCCCAGGGCGGCGGCGGGGACCCGTGTCGGCCCAGAGGCACTTTCCTCTTTGCTCTGTGGCAAGGGGGCCCCCCTCACCCTCTCTCCAGAGGGGCCAGAAGAGGCGCCGTAAGCAGGTGGCAGAGTGACCCCTCAGGGAGCAGGACAGAAACCCACTTAAAGACCAGGCGGCTGCTGCTGTCACCCAACGTCCTCTCTGCGGTTTGAGCCTCAGGAGTGATTCACAAAGACCGGAACTGTCCTCACTCTCCTGGTCGTTTCCCTCCGCGGCTAATGCTTCAGTCGTCAGCTACAAAACACCTACACAAGCCTCGGCGAGCGTGATATTCGCAAGCCAGCGCGAATAGCTTACATCATAAATTGGGATTCGCTTTATTTAGGGTTTCACGGTGAAGAATGTAGGCTCTGGAGCTGGGGGTGGAGCGAGGAGCTCACTCTAAAGGCACACGGAGAACTTTATGGGGCGGTACAAAGTCTGTATCTCAGTGATGAGACAGCAATCGTGTCAAAGCTCAACTATAGGGGCGCCTGGGCGGCTCAGCCGGTTAAGCATCTGCCTTCGGCTCAGGTCATGATCCCAGGGTCCTGGGATCGAGCCCCCCATCGGGCTCCCTGCTCAGCGGGGAGCCTGCTTCTCCCTCTCCCACTGACCACTCCCCCTGCCTGCCACTCCCCCTGCTTGCGCTCTCTGTCTCTCTCTCTCTCTGTCTAATACATAAATAAAAAATCTTTAAAAAAATTTTTTAAAAACTCAACTATAAACTGAACAAGGTAGCTTTTACTATCTGCAAATTATACTTTTATAAACACGACCCCAAAAAGAAAGAAAGACAAAAGAAAAGTAAGGGAAGTCTCCCGCGATCCTGGAATCGGACTGTCCAGACTCTCCCAGTCCTGCCCCTTAGCCGCTGTGTGACCCTGCACAGGTCACTTGGCTTCTCTGGGCCTCAGTTTCTGCTTCCATGAAGCCAGGACAATACATCTCCTTCATGAGGCTGCGAGAATGACGCATGATGCAAACGGTCCCAGTGCCCGGGCCTGGTCCCTAAAAGGAATCAGAAGGCAAAGTAATGGGAAACCAGGCTTCGAAAGAGGTCTGCCTCTCGCTTTTCCGTTGTGTCCCATTCGCAGTAGATTAAGGCACTGAAAGCACATGGGGCTCAGCAGTTTGGGGACCAGGAGGAACCCCAGCACTCACATGTGACCAAATGACCCTGAACTAGTGATTTTGACTCCTCAGAGCTTGGCTTCTTCATCTGCTCAGTTTCTTCTCCATGAAGGATTAAAATAAATTAAATCTAATTAAATTAAGTCAAATTACATTACATTACATTAAATTAAACCTGTAGCTCACATGACTATTACGAGAACGTAAAGAGAGAATATTGGGATTTGTGATGATTTTTTTTCCACAAAGTTGGTAGTCTCTACTTGTTAGCTATTATTAATTTCAGATGGGCCTCTAATCCCAGCGTGGATGTGTTTTGTGTGTTGATACAAAGGGCAGCTTGTATTTTTTTCCAGAAAGAGAAGACGTGGGAAGAGGGTAGCATGGTGACCAGCGGTAGAGGGGGGAAGGCAGCCGGGAGACGAGGGCCGTCCTGCAGCCCCGTGTGTGCCACGAATCCATCTGCTGAGACCCGCACGGCTGAGGTTGAGAAGGAAGCATCAGCCAATGCACAGCCCCTCCACTGACCCCAGCAAGGGCAGAACTAGCCTGCCCTGAGAGGTCCTGGGAAGCCCCATGGATCTATAAGGTTCCAGAACGATCCATGAATGTGGACATCATCGTTCACCTTCCACATCTCATCTGCATCCAAAAAAACGCTTCTCCGAATGCCCCCCTTCCTTCTTTGCCCTCCTAACGTTGTGGCGATTGCTCAGAATATCTTCAGAATAAAGGTCGTCGGGGTAAAGAGCAGATGCTTCCTCCGACAGCTGCTGGGACCCAACGAGAGACAAGAGCAGGCTCTCAAAGACGCAGAGACCCCAACGTGTCCTGTTTCCCAGAGTGTACCCAGAAGATACCAGAGCCACGCAGAGCAGAAAGGACGGCAGAGATTTGCTCTGCTCCCCACCCCAGGAGCTAGAGCCAGTCAGCCCAAAGCCATGGGAAAGAAGGAGGCGGAAAAGCATCCATAAAAGGTAAACATAAAGTCAGACACTGAGATGAGCCTCTAAACTAAGTCGTTAAAGGACAAATCGACCTCGCACGGATGATGAGAGGGAAAAACCAACAGGCATGGCCAGTTTTCTAGAACGAAATGAGAGCTGGACGGCATTACTGTGAAACACCAAGCCTGCCCATCCGTCCTCTAGTCATATTATTTTTAGGGCACTTTTATATTTCAAAGGCCAGAGAAGCTGATGTGAGGCCACGCAGTCCACATTCCCCAGATTCCAGAGGCCCCAGAGAAAGACCTCTTTGCTTTGCTTTCAGCACTAAACACTGGCATTTCATTCCTCCCTCCGTTCCCCAGGTCGGCTAGTAAAGCGCAGTGCCGGGTGTAATCAAGTGAAGTCCGAAAACCACAGAACGGAAGTGCCCTCGTAGCCGCGAGAATCTTGCCCTGCCGAGCCCTGAGCGGCCACCCTTCCCGGGCCCTGAATGGCCACGCGCCACGGCCACACGATTCCACCACGGTTGAGCCCACCATGACGCAGGGCTGCACTCAGCTTCCTCGTCAAGGGAACACAGCAGGATGCAGGGGAGGGAAGAGCCTCGGCCAGACCCACTGTTAGCCAAGAGAAGCCCCATTTAGGGCTGAGGGAGAGATCACGCTCCTGGGTCTGGCAAAACCTTCCCTTCTTTGCACCAAGGCAGCAGGCTCCGTCTCTGCAAAGCAGCAGTGGAACGCTTCTGTAGCAACAAGCCTAGGACGTGGAAAGGACAATTATTCCCATTTGATGGGTACGAAATTCGAGGCACAGAGGGAGAGATGTGGTGACTTGCCCAGGGATTTACAGCGGCTCATCTGGAAGGGACGGAGTGTGAAGACAGGCAGACTGGTCTGGGCGACGGCACACCTGCGGCTTCACCTTGCCTATCGAGAGGGCGCAGTGTTGGCCTGGAAGATGGAAGAGCTGACTTCAATGACCTCCTCTGCCGTCCACGGCACAGATATCTTATGCCTCGACCCATCTGGTGGTGCCCAAAATTCTGTGTGTGACAATGCATTGACAGTTTCAGGGGAAAGTTGGGGTGAACACACTTCATGGGATCTCCGGGAACCCCGGTCACCACCATGCAGTGTTCAGCCCATTCGGACCCCAGACCTGCAGGTGTGTTTCCCGTGCCTGCGAGAACGGGGCTCAGGGACTGTGTGGACAGCTCTGATTCTGTAATTCCCTCTGCCTGGGTGTCCCAATTTATTTCTCGCACGTTGAACTAGTTCCGCGGACCCCTCTGCGCACGCCCTCCTAGGGAAGCTGAGGCTCCGGGCTCGTGTGCGGACTCCTTGTGATAAAGCTCAGGCGGTAACCTGGCACGGCACGCTCCTCGGCATGCTTCTCCCCGAGGCTGCAGAAACCGGAGGCTTTCTTTTTTGGTAATGAAGAGGCAGCCAGCTTTTCTCCCCCACTCCACTAAAACGAAAATAGCTTCAGAACACGTAGAAGTCTGAGGTTGCGTACTTCTGGAAGAAAGGGGATTGCTTTGTCACAAATCAGCTGTCACGGCTCAAGGGGTGAAGGGAGACAGATTAGAGGACCAGAGGAAGCCGGACGGGCCGTCGGATCGGCTGCACGCCGGGGAGGTGAAAATTCTGGCCATCTCCCCACTGAAGACGAAATGCGCGCACACCCAGCACCGGCACCAGCACCGTCTATGAGCTCGGTCTCACGCTCGACCTCCTTCCACAGTGGATACTGGCTTCCCTGTCTTATTTCCAAGTCCCTCCAAAATCCAGAGCCGTGTAATCTGCTGGAAAGCAAACCCAGCTGTAACTTAGGTCAAGGTCGCCTTCCTGGGTCGGGGCCGATCAAACAGCTGACGCTCAGCTCAGGCACGGCTTTGTATCTGCACATCCTGACCGGGGCTCCCGCTCTGAGGAGGACCCTTTACTTCCCAAGCACGAAACGTCTCTTTAACCGAGCAAGCCTCATACACCTGCTCTCCGTGTCCCTTCCCCTCCAGGGAAGAACGCGTGATGTAGGAGGCACCCCCGCTCGAGCCGGCCGCCCCCCACGTCCATCTGAATCAACAGCCAGCACTCCGAAAAGTCGTTTTGAATCGGAGTGCAGGGAATTTTCCACACTGGGGTCACCGTTTTGCATTTTTATGGTCTTTAAGAAATGTATGCTTTCCAAGTGCTTTCTAATCAAAGTTATTCCTCCAACCTCGCGGCAGTCCTGCGGGGTCTGCCCGTATCGCCTGGTTTCTTGGACCAGCATATTGCTAGGTGGGCTTGCTCAGAGCCAGCCTCGCCGCTCCCTCCGACTCAGCGGGGAGACCCTCCCCACCTGCTGCCGTGGGCAGGCATGGGCCATTCTGACAACCTCCTCCGGGTAAGGGAGGAAGAGATAAAAGGCCCCCGACATTGCCAAGGGATAACAATGTTTCATCAGAGCACACGCGCTCTCTCTCGCTCGCTCGCTCGCTCTCCACTAAAAAAGCAATCAGGAAGCCCTCAGCTTCACCCACGGCCAGCCTCCTGGCCCCGTGACCTGTGCAGTCACACAGGGCCACTGGCTCGGAAAGCCACAAGCTTGGTTTAATGCTCTGTCATCGTGGTTTTGAAATTCTTTTTATTTTTTTTACATTCTGGAGGAAAGGTTGTTTTAGTTTTGGTTTTTTTGTCAGAGAGAGAGAGAGAGAGAGCACACGAGTGGGGGCAAGGGTAGAGGGAGAAGCAAGCTCTCCATTGAGCAAAGAGCCCGATCGAGTCCTTGGACTTGATCCAAGGACCCCGGGATCATGACCGGAGCCGAAGGCAGACGCTTAACCGACTGAGCCACCCAGGCATCCCGGTCTTGAAATTCTTAATAATGTTTTCCATGGAGCCCCCGCATGTCTGTTTTTCCCTGGGGCCCCACACACGTGCCACTGTCCTGCCCCACCCTCCAAACGCGGGCTTCCCCAGGACCGCCCAGCTCTGTCTGAGCCTCTGTCACCCCAAAAGGCATTTCATGAGGAAGCGGGCAGGAGCAAACAAAGACAGAGCTGCTGCTTGTCTTGAAATCGCCTCATTTCTGGTGGAGATCTGCCTGACTCCTTAGTCCCTGTCTTGCTTCCTTGTTGAAATATGCGAGGGACCCGGGAGCGAGAGTAGGGGGGTCCCCTGATGTTACAGCAGGACGCTGCCTTTATGTGTTCGTCGTGTAAGAATTCAAAGTCCTCATCCCAAATTCAATGGTCAGGGAGTTCTCGCGTGAATTTCAGCCAAATCTGGCTCTCAGCAAGAACGTGGCCAAAAAAGGGTAGCGTAGAAATTCACTAAAGAGCGCCCCCAGAATGAATCCTCCTTAAAGATGGGACAGATTAAATCTGGATGAAAAGATAACAGTAAACTCGCAGGAGGTATTTGGTGGAGGGATTTGACAAATTGCTACATCTATTTTAAGAAGTTATCTTCCCGAATAGGTAAAATAGCCCACATTTCTGAGGTATAGAACATTGCCAGAAATAATATTTGCGATGTGGCGCTATATTATCTCTATATTTTGACAGGACTTATGCATATGTGAGAACAGAGTTATAAATATAGGGATGAGCCCATGCCTTGAATAAACTCTAAAGAGAAGAAGCCGCTAACGATGGTGAGGGAGCCACCAGGGGCTCTGAGATACAATGCTAGCCGTGATATTTTGCCCCGAACAGACGCTAATACGCTTACAGAAGGAGGGCTACAGGCATATCTGAATTCACTTAGCCATTTCTCACAAGTAGAACGGGAAACTTTTAAAATGCAACAACATGCACAATTTGCACAATTCCAAAAGTCTTCTTGACGATACATGTGTAATCTGCTTCCAGTGTACTAAAGAGACGACTCACTGAACACTTTTAAAGGAAGACATGATAATTTAATAGAACCCAAATATTCATTAATAAGGATGGGAAAATGTCTGACACATTTAAAGCAATTTGTATCACTAGGCAAGTGGTAGAAATCAAATATAGTATCATCATACTCGGACTTGAAGATTGCTAAATTGTCATGTGGTTCTAAAATTCATGAATTTTCAGACTAACCATTAGCCATGGTGGTCATTCCTCAGTCAATACATACTGAGACCCAACTTCTGGAAGCATTGATTCCATGGGAAAGGTTCCCTCAACACTTCCTTTGTCTCCTTCTTGCAACAATGGTACTAGTCAGTGTTTCCACTAGTTTATACAGTGACTAGATGTGAAGTCAGGTTAATTTTAGATGATTCTGTCTCCCTGGCTAGCCTCTAAGCTCTTTGAGGGGTACGGACCATGTCTTCTTCATTCGCCCAGCACAGCATAGAACACGTATGGATTCCCCATCCACATGGGTTGAAGGGCATGTACCAGGGAGAGGAAAAGTGTAGAAGACACAGTCTCTGTCTTTTAAGGGTTCCTAATCTAGAAGGCAGAAGGGAACGTAGCTGACAAAATATGTGAATACCGATGGTACACGCAACGGTTTTGACCAAAGGGCTGCCATTCCCTGAACAAAGGTTTTTTTAAGAGTTCTATCTGAGGGGTTCGGATACTCTTTCTTACTCAAACAGAGATGAGGGTAAGGCAAGAAATGAAAGTGGGTTGATGTAAAGACAAAGTCAAGGAAACTGCCAGGCGAGGCAGGAGAAGACGGTCAACCTCGATCTCAATGAAGGACTTCATGGCAGTCATGCGCCAACGCTCACCAACCTCTCCTTATGTTATTGGGACAAGAGGTGAGGTTCAGAGTGCACACCTGAACCTCTGGAAATAAAGTGGAAGACCTGGGGGAGGAAAGAATGACTTTGTCGAGACTTCTGTAGCTGCTCTTTTTTTACTCAAGGCTAAGAAAAAAAAAATCCAGGACAATATTGTTTTTCATAGATTTCACGTCTAAGTCCCAAATGGAATTGGGGCAGGTGTAGAAGAAATTGGGTTGTATCCAGCATATGACAGAAAATGAGAAATTTAATAGGAAAGGAAATGTGTGAGTGAAACCTACACTGGCTTTTCCTCAAGAAGCTCTGTGATTTTGAACAAAATTTGCCTTCCGGCACTCAGCTCCCGATTTTAAAATGACTACTTTGAATGAAATGACAACTGTGGTCTCCTTCAATTCTGTGAATTCTAAGTAGAACCATAGAATGACAGTTTTTTCCTAGGTCAGTGGTCTTTAAGCAAGGTGACTACACCCCAGGAAGGGGCAGGACCACCACGTTCAGCTGCACAGGTTGTGCACAGCACAACCCCAGAGGGCAGCACTAATACAGACTACAGCAAGAATGGCATCAATGGAACTGTAAGGTCCTTAAGCTCTCACAACCAGGCATGGTGAAGGATACTTTAAAATTTCTATGTATATCTTTCTAGGTTCAAGAATCAATAAGAACGAAATAAGGTTTTGTCAATAGCTACTATCGGGATTGATACCAACATTGTCACTTGGTGAGTAGGAAAGAATGGGAGTCCCACGACTCTTGACTTGCTCTCAGAATATCACCATGTGCCGCACTGCAGTTCCTTGAGCTCCAAGAGGAGGATTTATAGATTACGTAATCTACCTTTAACAAAGCTAATCTCCCCACTAAGTAGAAAAGTGACTTTTTTTAAAAAGTCCTGCATAGTGACCTGCCATGACATGGAAGTGTAACCAGCCAGGCACAGAAGGACAAATACTGAGTCCACGTATATGAGGTCCCTGGAGTCATCAGATCCACAGAGACAGAAAGTGGAGTGGTCATCCGGCGAAGGGGGGTTGGGAGAGGGGACTTGTTGTCTAACGGGTGTAGAATTTCAGTTTTGCAAGAGGGACCAGTTCTGGAGGTCTATTTCATAATAACGTAAATACACGTAACACTACTGAATTATACACTTAAAAATGGGTAAGATGGCAAATTTTACGGTCTGTTTTTTACCCCAATTAAAAAAAAACATGCATAAAATTTCACGGATTGCAAAGAATACAAATCGCGTCAGCAAAAGCAACAAGGAAGCAATGGGAGTACGGTCTAACCCGGATACCACTGCCGGCACTTCTTCATGAGCACCAACACGAGCTCCTAACCCACAGCCACCGGACCGGAAGAAGTGCAGTTCCCGAGACTACGTGACCAATTCATGGCATCGGAGATTTCTCTGCGTATCAAACAAGCATCAGGAAATGTGAAGAAACAAAGCCGAGGTGCACTTTGCCATTTTGCCAAGCTCAGGAAAAGAAAAGTGATATTTTTCTCATAATCCCTGATGAAAGAGGGATGTTACTTAATAAGGAAATTGTATGTGTCAGAATCTTCCGTTTAAAAACAGGTATGGGGGGACACCTGGCTGGCTTGGTCGGTGGAGCGTGCGACTCTTGATCTCAGGGTTGTGAGTTCAAGCTCCATTTGGGTGTACAGATTACTTAAAAATTTTAAAAAGTAATAAAACAAAAACGGGTATAATATCTTTTTTGAAAAGATTTTATTTATTTGAGAGCGAGGGAGATCGAGAGAGAAAGCACGAGCAGGCTGAAGGGCAGAGGGAGAAGAAGACTCCTTGCTGAGCAGGGAGCCCGATGTGGGGCTCGATCCTGGGACTCCGGGATCATGACCTGAGCCGAAGGCAGATGCTTAACCAACACAGCCACCCAGGTGCCCCTGTATGACATCTTAATTAATTTTTAAATAGTGGCACTTAGCCTCTGAAGAACATAAAGTATATTGGCTAAAAAAAAAAAAATCTTGGGGAGAAAGAGAGAACACATTTCCTTGTTTTATTTTTACTGTCTTGTTTGGTCAAGACAATTGTTGATGAGTCTTGTCAACCGCTGGGGTCCTCTTTTCAGGTTTGTATAAAATCGAAATAACCGATCACTTTGTTAGAACCTTCGCCAAGCCTGTGCGGCGTTATGAGGACAGATGGAATTTCTTTGCCGTGCCGCTACTCCACAGTTTGGATTGTAATAGCAGGAAAAGCGTAATCTCCAGCCAATCCAGGTACGACCTCAGCTATCAAATAGCTTCCAAATAGTCATAACCAAATACTTAAAAACTAACATTCAAAAGGCATTCTAGACCATTGGGTAAAGGATCAAAGTACAGAAGACTTAAGATATTTCAGTCTTGGCAAAGCCCGTGACTGCCCTCAAACCGGGAGCAGAAACCTTCCGGGGAAAAAGATTCCCCTGTTCTCTAGTTTAGTTCCATGATAACATGAAAATTGCCTCATTTCAATATTTCTATCAATTCACACTTTTTGGCTGCTTTTCCCCTCGATGCTCTGCAGGGGAGTTTTCAATTCGTGGATGATTACCTACCTGCTTTATGATTCTAATTTGTCTTCTTTTTATTTATAAGGTGGCCGTTTAAGAGTAAAATACAAAATAATGGCATTTAGTGGGTGATTGATTTTTCCGCGGGCAATGGTATAAATATGGCCAAGCGGTTCCCTTTCAGAAATGGAATGAGAAGTCATTCGGTGAGATTCTGAAGCATAAATTTCGGGCTATTTGCAAGGCACAAACAATATTCAAGCAGATTGATTTCTGGAATGTGTCACTTACACTGAATCGTTCCTGTGAAACAGCCCAGAAATGGATGTTGGATTTATAGGTCTGGGCCACTGGCAGGTGTGGCGAGCTCCCCGGGTTTACGGCACAAAACAATGATCTGTAGAATACTCTGATATCCATGCTCGAAAGGCAGCTGTACCACATCGAATGGAAAATATTTCTCTCCTTATTACTTGTACCTCACTTCGTTCCAAAGATGGGATGAAGAATGGTCAACGGTCGCTACCCGGGGATAACAGGAACGTAGACAGAGGCTGTTGGACCGCACGAGAGCAGAGTCACCCAATTCAGGGTCTCGTTTCCCCGGAAAACACAGGCAAATGCACCCCTTTTTGGCATGTGAATTGTCATATATTTCTATGTCAAATATAAATTAACTTAATCTATTTATATGTGTAACTATAAATTAAAACATTTGGTTAATTAATATAAGCACCAACGGTTAATTTTTAAATACGAATTAAAATATTTGAATATGCAACTTGCTTTCTGTATGCGAGATACACTTTGCCTTCAACAATATACCAGGATTTGCAGTGCGGTGGACCGTGATTCCGAGTTATCTCACTAAAGATCTGCTCAGGCTCTCTCTGATCCCCCCGCCCCCAAGCACAGTTAAATTGGTTTTCTATTTCAATGCAGCAAATCGTTTTGTAGTAGGGCATTCACGGGCCCTGCCTCTCTGGCTCTAGCTCCTTTCGTTTGAATTTCACAGAGCTTATCTGAAGTGAAATAGTCCCAGTGGAGACAACCCCGAACTATAGAATAAGAATTCTCTGTCCCTCCCTTGGCTCCCCTGTTCTCGTTGACATTTTTCCAAATGTCAAGAGTTTTTTCTGTCCAGATTCTCCCCCGTTTTTTTCATTCTTTGCCTGCCGGCAAAGCATTTATTTTGCATATGTAACAATGTAATGTATCCATTTCCGACTTCAAAGATTTAAATGACAAACCCAGGTTTCAAACCAGGAGTAAAAAAACAAAAGCGAGAACTTTTCTTCTCCAAACCTGTCTGGACCACAAATCTCAACATTTAGAAGAGGGTGGCGGGTCTGTTGGTCCCATTAACTGATAAATCCACAAAATCCACCTATTCGTGCCATAAAGGAATATTAGCAAGTGCCAGACCAGGAGCCAGGTCTTCTGGGCGATGTAAAGTCGCTCCTGCCCTAAGGAAGGTCACGGCCATATGCCAATAGGACCATAGGCCAATAAATAAAATGCAATCCGCAGTACTTTCTATGTTCTGGATGTTTGTGTTTCTTCAAAATTGATGTGCTGAATCCTCATCCCCAAACCGAAGGCATTAGGAGGTGGGGACTTTGGGAGGTGCTTAGGTCATGTGGGGGGAGCTACCACCAATGAGACTCGGGCTCTCCCAGAAAAGACCCCAAGCTGCTCCCCTGTCCCTTCTTCCACCATATGAGGACACAGAAAGGAGAGGGCTCTCTGTGAACCAGGAAGAGGGTTCTCACCCAACCAAGCCGGTCCCTGAACTCAGACTTACAGCCTTGGGAACCGTGAGCAATAAATGTCTATGGTTTACAAGGCACTCGACTGTGGCACTTTCTTATAGCAACCCAAACAGACGAAGACAATAACAGCCTGAGCTTAAGGGGCGCCTGGGTGGCTCAGTGGGTTAAAGCCTCTGCCTTCGGCTCAGGTCATGATCTCAGGGTCCTGGGATCGAGCCCCGCTTCGGGCTCTCTGCTCAGCGGGGAGCCTGCTTCCCCCTCTCTCTGCCTGCCTCTCAGCCTACTTGTGATCTCTGTCAAATAAATAAATAAAATCTTAAAAAAAAAAAAAAAAAAACAGCCGGAGCTTGGATCCTGTAATTTGTAAAACCATCAGGTAAATATAACATAGATCTGTGTGTATGCATCCTCTAAAGTCCTTCTTCCTCTCCCCCCGCCCCCAGCAAGAAGCCCTTTCTAGAAAGCCATTCTAAATTAATGAAAAGCCCCAGACTTGGGCTCCTGATATTATTCAAGTGTTCCGATAATATGGGGAGCCCAGAAGGACAGAGCCGAGGACTGAAGGACCACAGACAAACCGTGTATGCTTTCCCCCTGTGCCAACACCTCTAATGAAACACTGAGGCAGAAATTATCACCTTAAAAATAACGCAGAAACCATATTCATCATAAATTCAAGGCACTTTCCCTGACCAAAAAAAAATATTTCTTTTTCATCTTGATCACACTATTCAACTAAACCTTTAATAAAATCAAGTGTGAGTCATTTCTTCAATTTTTTTTTTTCCTGAAAAATAAAATACATCTTGCATTCTGTCGTTCTTAGAATTCAAAAGAGGAAAACAGTGAGACTTCTTAATCGCACGCCATTCGTTAACGAAATGCGGGATCCGGGGAGCAAATTGTATGGCACTCCATTACAACTGTCAACCCAGCAAATACATTTCCAGGCTGAATTGTGACCTCCTCCCACTCCAGAAAAGTTGAACTGAGAACCCACGTTGGAACTGATGTCTTTCTAGACCTAACATCCCCAGGCGGAGCAGAGAAAGCGCCTAACCTGGTATGATCCAGTAAAACCATGTGGATCTCACTGGATCTTCCTATGTCCCTGTAGCTGGTCCACCCCCAAACGAGGTTAAAATTACAGAAGAAATTGAATTGTCCTTTGGCCTTCTGTTGCTAGGCCTTTGTAGCCAGTTGTAAAATCCATTTTATGCAGATACCCTCAGAATCTGTGCTTAACTGGTCTAAACCACACAGTTCTCTGCAAACCGGATCACCTGTCCATTATAAGCATTTGCTATAGTTCACTATGACGTCATATTGAATCACATGACTACGATCATTCTCATTTCAGTTCGGTTTCCTACAATTTGTCTTAGCAACGGGTTTCCCCGATGACTGACTAGGTAAGTCCCAAGCAAGGGTCATAGGATATTTTTTAACCAATGGCTACTTTTGAAAAAAAAAAAAAATCCTGTCCTTCCTATGCCCCCACTCAAGACTTAAGAGAGCTAACCCTCCCCTTGCAAATCTCTCTCCAAACAATGTTGTTCGCTGTTCTCCTCCTTCTTTAGAGAGTTAATGTGCAGCCAGTAGCTTCTGATGCTGTGCTAAGGACAAGCGTGTGGGTCTAAAGATTTTCCCTTAAATATCCTCGGTGTGTTCCCACCATGCCTCTGACAGGCACGGTCCTTTTGTGGGCAGTGTCTGGAGGGGAGACAGGCTCGCAACCCTCGTGTGGAATTGCAACATCCCATCCAAGCCTGTGCAAGAAAAGAGCGGTGACAGGAATACACTTTCTCGAAGGGGTCTCAGGTCTAATTACTAGCTGCCGACCGAGGCATTATTCAAACGGAGCTCCCCCCTCCCTCTCCCAAATAGGGTGATAGTGGGTGTCATTTTTTAAATTGATTCTCCAAATGTGTGCCTTTGTTGCATTAAAATTTTGCTCCTGGCTCTCCTAAATAAGTTCTTTTGAAGAGCAACTTAAAAACTCACACCTGCATGAGAAAATGAGACTGACTGTCCTCGTTCATGGGACTCGTATTTGGTGGCTCAACTAGGGGAGACTTTTTCTTCTCCTGAGCAGGAGTCCAGTTGCAGAGAGAAGAGAAGGACTTTGGAAACTTCAGCCTTGGTGGTTAGGATTTCTGATCCAGCGAATACACCTTCACCTGCATTTTGATTCCTACTAAATTATCTCCAGGCCCATCTGACATACTTTAATCCTGAAATGTAAGTTGGACACGCCCACAAAGCCCCTCCACTCTCTCGGTGCCCTAAATTTGGACTTGACTTTCCTCACTATACTGGAGCTGCTCTTTTCAATCACCATGCCCCCAAAAAGCCTTGTCACGGGGGACAGAGATGACACTGCGTCGTGGGGTCACCACGTTGAAAGCCAGCTTAGTCCCCAAGTCCCCACCCCTCACTGCCTTCCCCCTAAAAGCTAGAAGAGCTGGAGGAGTAGGGCCCACCCAGGGAGCGCTTGGCTCTTTGGGGGCCTCTCCCTCCCGGTCCGGCTCCAGCCCAGCCCAAAGGAGCAGCTGTGACCTGGGGGATTTCTGCCGCGGACCCCAAACCCCGCCAGCCGGAGCAGGCGCTATTCGCCCGCCAGACTCAAACAAACCCCGAAGTCGGAGGAAAGCCTGACAGAATCCATTGCTTTGGCCCTCTGCGGCAACTAGTTACATGCGTAAGTAAACGATCATCTGAAATCCGTCCCTGCCTGAGAGCTTTCAAAACAAGAAGCCACGTGTAATTCATCCAACTAAGGGAAAGCTTTGGGGTGGGGAGAGGTTCACTGCTCTACCCAGGAAGGAACTTCTGTTCGACTTTATTAAATGTTTTAAGCAGATTTAAGTTTTAGTGAAAGGACGAATTCCCATTCTCTGGGGGACACACACCCGGAAACGTGGGGACCCGCCAGAGAGCTGGTCCCCCAGCTGGTGGCCAGAGGACTAGGGCTGCATGCGATGGGGGCACAAGGGGGGGCTGGTGCAGGAGGGACAGGAGGGGAGAAAGGTGGAGGAGGGAGCCGAAAGGGCTGTGATGGGAGCAAAGGGAGACCAAAGCGTCAGATGTGCCTCCTGCAGCGTTTTATCAACGTTCAAGGAAGCTTTTGCAGCGGCCTGCTAATGTGTCTGCGGGAATGCGGGGCGGGGGGAGGCAGGGCACGACCGCAGAGCTGCCCTAATTTCGCATTCAGCAGAAACGAGGTTGTGACCCTAATCGCGGGCTGAGCTCTGGGATGTTCGCTCCCTCCCTGGGGACCCACAGGCAGGTGACCCCTGCTGAGGCGAGGCATTCTGGAAAGCTCCTGTGTGTGATGCCGGCCACCAGCCCCGGCTGAAGATGGGGCGAGAGCCCGACGGGAGCCGCCAGGAGCGCCGTCATTCCAGAAGATCCCAGAGCAGCGAACTATGGAAGAAAGGCCCCCAGTGCTCTATTTTCTGACTCCTCTATGAAACTGTTAATTTGTGTACTTACAGACCCACGCTCCCCAGCCACCGCTTCCCGTCGGGAGCAGGGCGAGCTGACACAGGGTAGAAGCCTCTGAAATCTCACGGAGCCGCGCAGAAAGCCGCGGGACCCAGAGGCCGGGCCTCCTTGCCTTGCCTCTGCTCCAGGCCCCAGCTCCTGTTCCTCCCCTCCTTCGGTGGCACCCAGGGCTCGGAGAGCGCCATACCCTCTCTGGACCCCGAGACCCACCCGGCGGCCGGCCGCCAGCCTGAGTCCTGCCCGTCACTAGCCTCCACCATGGAACCCGCTGACCTTGAACTTCTTTGGGCCTCAGTGTCCCCGTCTGTCAATCGGGAATAATACTAGCACCTACCTCACAGGATTGGGGGAGGCAAATGAGATAACACGAGCGGAGCACTAGATGCGGAGCTGGGGGCTGAGAATGGGCAAAAGGGCGACGCACGGGCATTTCTGGAGCTCCCGGCCGCCCGCATCCATGGGGGTGGGGGGGGTAGGCACCCAGCCTGCCCTCTCCCTCCCACACTCCCTTGTCCTCGCTCTGTCCCAAACCCCATTCCCAAACCGTATCTGCTTCCCCCCTTCTTCCTGTCGTGTAAAAAGTCACTCATCAGAGAGAGAGAGAAATGTAGTGAAAGCACGTCTTATTTCTGAAGTTAATTTTACTCTAGACTTCCAAAAAAAAGGATCACCCATCTGTCAAAAAAAAAAAAAAAAATGAGAGAGACTACAAAAGGTCTTTTAAAGTAATTATTTAAGTGCTGACCCAAAGGACATGAAAATGGACTTGTCTGGGTCATGGAGCTGAATTGGGGGGGGGTTTGTACACCCCCAAACCTGCTTCATTGAAAAGAAAGAGAACAGGATCTTTTTAAAATAAAATGAGCTACCGGTCTGCCCCAACAAGATCTCTTCTTTAGAAACATTCAGAGAAGGGACTGGCAGAGGAACGTGGTAGCTGGTCTTCCGCGCAGGAGGAAGACCCTCCTGTCTTCAGCCCCGTCCCCACAGGCAGGCTTGTCCCGGTCCCCGCGATCGGCCTGATGAACTGCACGGAGAGTTCGTGCGTCCACACGGCCGCCCGTGAAATCCCTCCCCGGCTTCTCTCCCCAGCCCGACCGGCGCGAGATGGCCTTCCTGCCAACAGTCCGCAAGCAATGCCCCAAAGCAAACGCGTGAGGACACGCGGGGAGCCGCGCAAGCCCCCCGAGACGCCAAGACCACCGTCGGCTTTCTCTCAGGAGGTCTCACACCCCAAGCCCTTTCCAAAGTCACGATGAAATCGGAAGCACACCATGGATCCCTTTCTCTTTCTAAGGCAAATGTTTTAAAAAGTTGCACACTCAACCAGGTCTGCACCTGCCGTGCCAACCAAGACGTCAGTAGTGTCAGCCCTCAAAGCAACTAGTTACAGGGCTGATCCGCGCTTCGCCGCCCCCCGGAAACCCTTCCCGTTTTCCGAGACCGGCCGTGGCCCCGTCCCTTCTCGCCCCCAGGTCTCCCCCTGCGAGTCCCAGAGCCACTCACCTCACTCATGTTGCTCTAACGCGGCAGCTGCGGGATCGCTGCGCTCGGCACCGTGCTCAGCACCCACGACGCTGCTCCGGGTCGCTCTTCCACCGGGCCTGGCTTTTCTCTTAAAAAGGGCTGCCCGATGGCATCATGCCTCCCGTAAGCCAATGAGATTCCTTCACCTGTGCGCACTCCTCGCAGGCATCTGAGAGCGTGCGGGGCCCCCTAGTGGAAAGAAGCGGAACGCCGGCTAGCTCTCCGCTCCTAATTCTGCCAGGGAGAGGAGGAACCGCTGGATTTTTTTTTTTTTTTAATTTTTGTTTAAAGATTTTATTTATTTATTTGACAGAGAGAGAGAGAGAGAGATCACAAGCAGGAAGAGAGGCAGGCAGAGAGAGAGGAGGAAGCAGGCTCCCCGCTGAGCAGAGAGCCCGATGTGGGGCTCGATCCCAGGACCCTGAGATCATGACCTGAGCCGAAGGCAGAGGCTTTAACCCACTGAGCCACCAGGCGCCCTGATTTTTTTTTTTTAAAGGTCAGAGTCAGAGGTACAAAGATCATCATGGGTTTGCCGCCATTGTTTATTAATTCAAGGGCACAGGACTTAGATTCATGGAAAATACATTTTCCATGTCGTGGAAAGAAGGTTTGTTTTTCCAAGGAAGGCCAGTTCTGGAAACAGCAGCCCATGCTCTCCTCCTAGAGCTGCAACCTTCCCTGTTCTTCGGGGCACAAACCTCAGGCTTTCAGGGGAACGTTTTCCACTGCCTCCCACCCCGCGCCCAAATCTGCCAGTCTGCTTTACCCTGGGGACTTCTTCCCTCGGCGAGAGGTCGTATCAGCTCTGGGACGTGGACTTGGAGAGTCACGCTGTGGCGAGAGAGAAGGTCCCCAGCCCTACCTGTGTTGTCACAAGCTCGCCAGCGTTGGGAAGAGAATGTGGGCAGGACCCAGGGCCCTGCTAAGGGCTTCATTGCTGCAGCCCGCAGCCTCTCTGTAAAGGGGTTCCGTCCTTCTGCCTGGACTCAGGAGACCCCAAAGAGTCTTCCCGGCACCCTTGAAGTGAAGCCTTGACTTTCACAGCCAGGATCCTGCCCGAAGAAGAGCATGCGGTCCGAGCCACGGCCCATCTCCTTGGCCCAACCCTCCTGCAAGTTGCCAGCTCCGCTCAGCCTCAGGTTCAAGGCGAGCTTCGGCTGGAGAACAGTGAGGCCCCATCATGGATACTCCAAACGATGACTGGTAACTCCTCAAAGGACCTACGGGGACATAAGCATATCCAAGTGACAGCTACCAAATAGCTTCTGTGGGTAAATACGTGAGAAAGTGGGTCATCGTTACTCGGATGCCCCACCCCCAGGGGCCTCGCCCATCCCCCACGCGGGGACACTTAGTAGGCAGCTGCGGGATGAACGGGCATTGAGCTCAGGGGGTCATAAAGGCTATAGAGGAGAAGATAGACGTCATTGGCAGAATGGTGTCCCCTCCAAAATTCGTATATTGAGGTTCTAACTCCCAGTAACTCAGAGGGTGACTGTACAGAGATGCGGTCTTAGAAGAGGTGTGTGCGCTAAAATACGGTCACATGGGTAGATCCCAATCCAGTAGGACTGGCATCCGTATAAGAAAAATAGATTAGGACACAGACCCATTATGGAAAGAGGACCCCCGCGAAGACACAGGGAGACGATGGCCATCTATAAGCCAAGGAGAAAGGCCTCAGGAGAAACCAACCCTCGATCTTCCAGCTTCCAGCCTCCAGAACCACGAGAAAATAAATTTCTATCGTTGAAACCACCTGGCCTGTGGCACTTCGGTAGGGCGGCCCCAGCAAACTAATACGGACGCCATAGCGAGTGCCGGAGAAGAACTTCTAGGGGAGGCACAGAAGGATCTTAAGTCGAACTTGATCAGTATTTGCCACGTGCCGTGCACCCTAGCCCTGCTGATTTCCACGGGATACCTTTCGGAGCACTGTTATCTCCTACTGAGGAGTCGGGGACCTGTCTGTCTCAAAGACAGGCAAAGGTGAGCGTGGTCGCAGAGAGAGAACCGGGCAGCCGTGGGCAATCGGCACCCGTGGGTTACACGGGATGCATCCGGGGGTGCACGCCTCACAGTCCCGGTTCCACGTCTGCTCGGGGGCCAGCCGCACGGACACTCGGGCCCTGAGCGCTCCTTCCATCATTCCCCAGCAGGTGGGCCTCTGGACCACACCTCCCAGCCCACCCATCTCCCTGAGGGAGTGGCGCCCCCACAAGACCAGCCATCAGAGGAAGGGTCGCAAAGACTCCCTGGACCTCATCTTGGAATCCCAAGGGACAACGATGGTAAGCGGATGGTCTTTAAACCTTTCCAGGTGGTTCAGAGGAGCAGTCAAGTTTGAGAATCATTGCTTGAAACAGTGGTAAAACACACAGGCACGCACACGCACGTACACCTGGCTCACTCCTTCCAAGCTTCCCAGGGTCCTTCCTGCCTCTCGCCCATTCTCCGCCCTCTACCTCCTTCTAGAATCCATGTGGCCCTATCATATGACTCATCGTAGCCAAACACTATATGACGTGGTAGATGGAGTCCTGAACCAAAAGCCTGGAACTTGAGTCCTTGACATGAACGATGGTTTTCCGTGTGACCTTGGCAAAGCCTCTCCATTCTTCAGTGTCTCATCTCCACTGGTGATATAGAAACAGTAAAGTCTTGCATCTGCCAACCTAAGCAAAAACATATACAGCAAATAGATTGAGCCAAGAAATAAATTTTGAAAGAATGTCAGGAGAATTAGATCTATAGCTTCATATATTAAATCTTGGGGACTACTAACCTTGCTGAATTAAAATACAGACATGGGGTTCTATAATTTATGAAATACATATATATAATATGGATAGGTCATTTTCATCTTCTTGGGAGTGTGATCCTGCCTGAAGGTGCAGACGTGAGCCAAGCAATCTTTCACAACCCTCCTTTAGGGTTATTTATAGGGCTACTATGTATGGATGACCTGGGGCTTTCCATCAGACTTTTATACCAAATGCATCATTTATGTATAATTTCAGGGAGTGTGGGGGCTTTTAAAACATCCACCTCTTGCTTCGTTTTCCCACCTTGGCTTCTCTACTGCTCTGCGAGCCGCCACGTGCAGACACAGCGCAAGCCTCATCCCGGAGCGTGGAAGGGCTTGGACCAAGGGAGGATGTGGTCATCCTCCTAGAATGGAGGCATCATGGCCCGATGTCAGTGGCTAGACCGCCCCTTCCTGCCTTCACTGCCCTCCAAACAGAAGCCCCCTGAAGTCCCTGGGTGTCTATGAAGCCCCGACCCCAAAAGGCTCAGCATTCCCCACCCTAAAGGGGGGCCCCAGTAGGCTCCTGCCTTTGATCCCCCACCTTGCTTCCTGCTGCCTTTAATTTTAATCCCCTTTACAGAGTCTAGCTTTCTGCCAACCTCTGGATGTCACATGGCGCAGAGCCAGGAAGCCACTCGTAACATCCACAGATGCGGAAATGCAGCATAATTCTACAGACCTCTCCCAGCAGCACCTGTTTATTCCAACGGCTGATTCAGGTGTGTGCTCTCGTGCACAAGTCTTGTCTCACTCCTCCGGGACCTTAAGCCTCATGAAAGAGGGTGAGGGCATCCCATCCTCTTCTCTGTGCCATCGCCCATGCGGGCACTGGGTTAGCTCTCAAAATCACTTCCAAACAGGTAAGCTTTCTACCGGCCACTGAGTGTAGAGCCTGCTGGATAAAGAAAGCTCTTTTTTTTTTTTTTCTATACAATGAAAAGGTTCAGCTTCTAAAGCCAACAGATAAGAATTTTCCCTTTTAAAAATGAGAAAAGAGGGGCGTCTGGGTGGCTCAGTCAGTTAAGCATCTGCCTTCAACTCAAGTCATGATCCCGGGGTCCTGGGATCAAGTCCCACATCGGGCTCCCTGCTCAGCGGGGAGCCTGCTTCTCCTTCTCCCTCTGCCTCCCCACTCATGTGCTCTCTCTCTCGCTATCTCTGTCATTATCTCTGTGTCTCTCTCAAATAAATAAAAATCTTTTTTTAAAAGCAAATTTCTAAAAAATAAATAAGAAAAAAATAAGAAAAGAGGGTATTTCAACAATCTCTACGTTGTCAGATTTTAAGCCAGCTTTTTAAAACAGTAGTGTAATAAATGGACTTGTTTTAATGCTGGATGACTGTGTTTTGTTGACTTTTCAAAGGAAAAATAGATTAACAGACATATTAGGCTGTGGCTTCCCAAGGTTTTAGCAAATAATATTATACAGCGGCTGTTCTACCTCAGGCTTGTCATTCGTGTCCCACGCGCGTGTGTCCCCATCTCTTCTGTCACCGTTAACTGGGCACTCTGCATAACGGATGTGCACGTTTTATTGTTTCTCGGAGGTATGGAAAATTCGTTATCCCCAAGCACTCTCCCTCCTTCTCCCTCTCTCCCTCCCCCTCTACGTCTCATACTCTCCTAAAACAACTGGCGTTTCCAGATGCAATTTCCACCCCACCTCGGCACTCTGGGAGGCCATGTTTTCTGTAAAAAGTCACCAGGCACGAGGAGCGGAGAGGGGAGGGGATGGTGTGGGAGACAGACACAGGCGGGTCCGATCTACCTGCCATGGTTCAGGGGCCCTGTCTTGTCTCCCTTCCAACGTCAAGGGCTACAGTCTTACCGGAAGCTGCTACTGTTCTTCGGGCTTAAATTACTCCCTGTTTATGGAGGAAAAGGTCACCTTATAACCTGCAGTCCCTTTTAGCTCAATTAAAGGTCCAAGGCTCTCCTGGGGATAAGATCTGCCTGGAGAGTTCCCAGAGCCGTGTGTCACCCTCTGCAGCTCCCTCTTTGATGAAAAGGTCAGCGGTGTTTGCATTCAGAGAGCCCCGTCTCTGACTCCTCGATTCCGGGCCTGTCGCTAAAGGCCACACCAGGAGCCCGCTGATGGGGATCTCTGCTCTCTGCAGCCACGACAGCTCTTAGAATGGTGTTTTGTTGAGTTTTTAATCACTTTCCCTGCATTCACGTCCTACACAGGTGAACTCCTCCAATTCACTCTTCAGCAACTCCTCCCAAAATTTCAAATCAATGATTCTGCAGAGCCAGCCCACGGGTCTGGTAGTATTAGGCTGACTAGTGTCCCCCCAAATTCACCTTTTGAGGGCCTAACTCCCGATGTGGCCATATGTGGGATGGGGCCTTTAATGAGGTCATGAAAGTTCACTGAGGTCCTAAGGGTGGGGCCCTACTCCACTAGGGCTGGTGTTTCCATAAGAAGAGGAGGAGACACTAAAGATACACAGGCAGAGAGAAAGCCACGTGAGGACAGGGGGAGTAGGCGGCATCCCCAAGCCAAGGAGAGAGTCCTCCGAAGAAACCAGCCCTGCTGGCTCCTTGATGTTGGCCTTCCAGCCTCCAGAACTGGGAGGAATAAATGTCTGTGGTCTCCCTCCATGGCAGCCTGGGACTGGGACATCTGGCCTGTGGCCGAGGTTCTCTCTAGAGGACACTCTAGTGGAGCCCCCAGGCCCCCACACTCCCTGGACCGAAGCGCTCGTTCCCAGGGTGCTGGGTGTTGGTGATGGACTCAGCCCTCAGCTCGGTTCTCCCGGGGAAGCCGTTCGCAGCCAAAGGGCCCTGCTCGCTTGAAGTCGTCATGCATTCAGGCGGCCGTCCACACTCGGTTCTGTCGGCTCCATGTCCACAAAGGGACCGCTCTGCAGGGTCATCCATTGTAGCTGTAACGCTTCCGGTTGGGTCAACTGAGGCATTCATTCTGCCAGAATCACAGCCCAAACCCCCCTCTGCCCAGGGAGCCACTGGAGAAATAGGTGGGAAAGACAATTATAAGGACAATGGAGTGAGAAGGCTGTTGCCGGGAGGTCAAGGCCATGGAGCAAAGCAAGGCAAGGCTGAGAGCGATTAACCAGGAACTGGAGACTAAGTGTGAAACCCAGGGCCTCTCGAGCAGCCTGAGGAATTCTCGTGTCTTACAGGATCACAGGGGAAGGGAGGGGAAAATGAAACAAGACGAAACCAGAGAGGGAGACGAACCGTAGGAGACTCTTGGTCTCAGGAAACAAACTGAGGGTTGCTGGAGGAGAGGAGGGGTGGGGTGGGAGGGATGGGGTGGCTGGGTTATGGACATGGGGAGGGTATGTGCTATGGTGAGTGCTGTGAATTGTGTAAGCCTGATGATTCACAGACCTGTACCCCTGAAACAAATAATACATGTTAAATAAAATAAAATAAAATAATCTGAAACTAGGGAAAAAAAAAAAAGGAAATTCTTATGTCTTATGGCTAGAGCAGAAAAAGCTGAGGAACAGTCCCAAGACTAACCACAGTGTAGCCAAACCCCAGAGAAGGCAAGCCCTCCTAATCAATGCCAAAGTCAGGGTCTGGCCTGGAGGAGAAAGATCCTGAGTCATGGGTAGACGCATATGACTATCTTGAACCTCAGATCCCCCTGATCACTCCGGGCCTGCAGCACCGGCCCCCTCCTCCTTGCTGAAGGCTGATGCTCTCGGTACTTGAAGATGATGTAGAGGCTTCTGTCTTACAAAAAAGTACATGCCTGTCCCAGATCTGCCCACCTCCCCTCCTGACTGCCAGACTCCTACCTGGAATTAAATCACTGTATAAGCTGGCCCAAGTGTTGAGCATTCCCTTCCCTGGTAAGGGAAGAACCCAAAAGAAGCTGCAGGGCTTGGCCAACATGGCTTGGCAGAAGCCAAGAGGAGAATGCGTATGGGGCTGGTTCTGAGTGTTGGATCAAGGCCGAAAGCCACAGGTGGGCGCAGGAAATAAAGTTGGACAAGAGAAAGTTGGTTGATACAAGACTTCTATCTTATGATACAACCCTTACCGTTCCAGGCGAGACCCCAAGAGATGGTTCCAACGAGCTGCTAGGATAGATTTGGAACCTGGCTGAAAGTGGTGGACCACACCGAGAGAAGTAGAAATGCCAGAACTTCTATGGCAAAAAGTGGAGGAAGAGGGCATCGAAAGGTCCAGAGATGAGGTGCATGCTAGAGTGGATATACCATATAATTCTGGAAAAATTCTCAATGAGGGCATTGCCTTCACCAAAGCAGCAAGGAATGTGCTGCTGAGAGCGATTGCAGCATCACTGGGTGGCTCAGTGGTATCTATCTTCCTCAGGCCAGGACCAGTGGTAAGGGAAGTCAATACAGAGCCAGGCCTCCTGAGAGCAACAGGGATGATAGGATCCAGAAATAAGAGAGGCCAAGTGGCAACAGTCAACCACTGAAAGCATGTAGGTGCAATAATCAAAATGAGTGGGAAGGTCTGAGGGGAGGCAGTGGGCTCGACTCACAGAGCGCTGTGTTGATAGATATTAATTGAACAAGTGTCCATAGATACAGAGTAGAGGGGCACCAACAACACCAACAAGGACCTTGCTCAGTCCATACTAGTGGTTCTCAAAGGGGTGCAAGGGGATTCCCAAACCCAGGGGACACTGGCAATGGCTGCAGACATTTTGGGTTGTCACAACTGTGAGGAAATATTTGTGAGTGTCTCAACATCGGGTCAGGGAGAGTCTTATGACACCTCGTATGTAGAGACCAGAGTCATTGCTAAATTTCCTACAATATTACGAACAGTCTCCTGCAACGAAGAATCATCTGCAGCAAAATGAGCTGAGGATGAGAAACCCAAATCTATACGAACACATCTATACAAAGGTCTACACGAATCTGTACAAGAAACTGAAGGTGAACAATCAAGAGGCTGAGGTAGGCATCCCAGTAAAAAGTCAAGATTCCCTGCCCAATTTGCACTCTCAACCAGTCTTCAGAGTCAGAAGCAATCCCCTGAAAAGGGAGCCAGGCCTCCAGGGAAAAGGACCCACCAACATCATAGACGTAGTATGTAGTATTGCCTTTCCCAGTTATTCCTCAGAAGGGTTCATCACCATTTTCTTGAATAACTGTACAATAAGAAAGAGAACGCCCCCCAAAACTAGAGGACTATTGAATACAGGGTGCAGGTGGAAACTGGGAACTCAAAACACCAGCCTCTCTGTCCGAGTGGGGGTATAAGGAAGCTGAGTACTCATGGATTCCTGTACAACAAAATATGGGTCCACCGGAAATAGACTTACTGGGCTGTTGGTAGAATCTCCACAATGGATCCATGACCTGTGGAGTAAGAGCCTTCATTGTGGGGAAAGCCAAATAAAAACTCTGGTACTGCCCCCGCCTCTGCCAAAATGCTCATAAAAACCAGCATCACAGACCAGTGGAAGAGTGGATGTCAGCTCCACCCTTCAAGAGCAAAAGGATGGCAGGTTAGTGGTTTCCAACTTATCTTTACTTAGTTCACCAGCTTGGTCCCTACAGAAGCCAGACAGACCCTGGAAGACGTCAGTAGAGTTGCACGATCCCAACCAGATAGCAGCCCAAATTGCAGCTGCTGTGCCAGACATGATATCTCTACCAGAGGAGATTAACGTAGCCTCAGGTACATAATGTGTGGACATTGATCCGGCAAATGTGTCCTCTTCCGTCTTTATTAAGAAGGAGGATCAGAAGGTGTGAGCCCCTGATAAGACAACGTCCCTCAAGGAGATCAGCCAGCCCTTTGGGTGCAAGCTGAACCCTTTAGACCCCTTCTACCGTGGAAGAGACAGTAATTCGCCTTCACTGGAATAGGCATATATTCTGGTATGAGTTTCCTTTGCTGCCCATTGGCCTCTATTATCCTATTCCAGCACCACTGTCTGGAGTCTTCAAGAGTATCTGATGCACAGACACAGAATATTGCACAACATCACCTTGGACAGAGTCCCATCTCACGCCAGCCAAGGTTCGCTAGAGGGCTGGAATGGGTATACCCTGTAAGTCTGAAAAACACAGTGAGGCCATTGCTTTCACCAGGGGGCGCCAGGGAGACCAAGATTTCCAAGACTGGCCAGCAGAGAGGTCACTGCAGTGAGAGAGCCCCAGAGGGTTCCCCTGTGTCTTGGACTGAATACTGATCTGCGCAAAAAGTACTCTCTGAAGCCAAAGTGGAGGCAACTTCCCAATGCTGGGGAGAGAGCCCCTGGACAATTCCTGGAGATCTCACAGAATTGGAAATCGTTCCTGTTCCCACTAACCGAAATGGTGTGACCTTGAAATACACAGGCATTGGATTGAAGCCCTGCCTTAGGAAGAGGGTTCGATTAGTCCCAGAATAAAGGCTGCTCTTGGCTTGCATCCCACAATATGGCATTCATGATGCCAGGCATCCAAAAATTACCAGGCACGCAAAAAAAGGAGGAAAATACGATCCATTCATTTCATGGAAATGAATTGCAGAGATGGTGGATTTGGTGGCCCCTCTTTCATATATCCCCAGTCTACGATCCTATACCCAGGATTCTGCAAACCACAGTTCAATTTGGCCAGTCACTCCCTTGCATAATCAGCCAAGACAGAACACGGTAGGTCAGGATTCTGCGAGGCTGGAGGAGGTAGGACAGATGTGTTCCTTCCTGTTTCCTTCTTACTCCTTCCTGTTTGATCCCTGTTCCCACTGGTGGCAGCACTTCTTACCTCCAGACTGGATCTAGTTAGTGGTTTTCCCCAACATTTGCAGAATCAGCCTCACCACACTCCCCCCGGAGACACCAGAAGTCTAAACGTCAGCTCCCTGAGGTCCTTCCTTTAAGCTTCTGAATTTTAATTTAATCCCAAATTCTTCCCTTTGTTCCCCAGCCCCAGGGGCGGTAGCTACCTTCAACCGCCACCTCCGTGACACCTTAATATTCTCTTTTTGCCCCTTCGGTCAGCCATTCAGCAACTTTAGACCTCATTATCAACTGCTCCATGAATCTTGTCTGTGACTTCTGCCTCCCCATGACCCTACCGGCATAGCCCCTGATGGAGGTGCCTTATTACATTTCATTCTCACGAAATTGAATAAGATAGGCAATTTTATTAACCTCGTTTTTTTCAAAGAACATGCAGTTCAGAGAAGTTAGTAATTTGCCCCGAGTCCCACAGTTAGTAACCGTGAAGTCTTAATTTTAGAAAGAAGCAATCTGGCTCTAAAATTTGTGTGCTTGACTGCATAGCAGCATGCATGATAATGTGCTTGGACCCACTGACGTCCAAGGAACTGACCATTCGGGGGCTGGAAAGGGATCAGGAGGATTCATAAATACCAGTGTCAGTCCATGATCGCGACAGTGGCCCAGAGAAGACAAGATGGGTTGCATTGGAGGAAACGAGTCTCGCATCTCATCGTCTATGTGAGAATCTCCAAGTGATCTGGAAATAAAAACACCTGAGAAATGGGTTATGTAGCTGTTGTTACCCACAATATTGACTTCCAATTCCCTGAATTCAGACAATTCAACTCTTTTCGCTCAATAAAAAGTTTGTATAGGGATCAAATTTTAAAATGTATTTCTTCTTGGGTGTATTAACATGGTGGACACCGCTGTTTTTGTTCTTCCACTCCTTGACAGAATCTTTCCTGTACTAGGGGTTATGCTGCACAAACAGGACAAAGATTTGGGGTGTGTGTGTGTGTGCGTCTCAGGTGGAAGCTAGGGCAAGGGGTAGACAGAAAGTAAACAATCACAATGTATTCCCAGTGGCACCTTCTGCAGCACTAAATTGTACAGCATTTAAGTAGGTCATGAAAGAAGAATTTATATATGGTCACCACTCTTCGGACCTAATGCGTATGTCAATAGAATGCTGGGAAATTGTGCTAATATCTTTCCAAATGAAAGCGAAAATGATGTCCAAAATCAATCTGCAAAACCTTCATGTCATTTGGGTTCTTTCAAGGCTATAAAACATTAGCATAGAGAGTGATAAGTTCATTCCATTTCATATGAATGCTTGCTTTAAATAATTTCAAATATTAAGTCATGCTGAAAAAACTATTACCAATATTGTAAAATTAGGGAAAATCTCAGTCAATTAAACTCAGGGAACTAAAAGTCTTTGGAAAAATTTAATTCCCTAATTAAGCAGCTGGGGGTGGGGGGCAGCAAGCAAAATGTTCCATCGGAGCAGTCTGAGTTACTAGCCTCATAAATGAGATATTTTCACAGAAGTATAATTGTGGTGAATGAAGCTTAAAAATGCATAAATGCCATCATATATTTGGATCCCAAAAAGCAAGGTCATTTTCATCATGTAGAGAAATTGACCAGAAAAAGCCTTTACTCCTTTCTGAGAAATACCTTCTACAGAGGCGCATGGGTGACTCAGTCAGTTAAGCGTCTGACTCTCGATTTCGGCTCAGGTCATGATCTAAGGGTCGTGAGATCGAGCCCTGCCTCAGGCTCCACACTCAGCGGGGAATCTGCTTGAGATTCTCTCTCTCCCTCTGCCCCTCCTCCCACCTCTCTTTCCCTAAAAAAAGGGGGGAAAAGTAGATTCTGCAACCATGTACCTACAAGTCAAAAACATTTTGGCTGATAACTTTCCATTCAGTGACCCTATTTTGGCCTGAACAATAAGAGTCAGAATGTCATCTACAGCAACATCTTTACCCAAAACACTGTAGTATGGACAAGCCCGCTGCCCAGTCCTGCAGGAACATATACGCCTTAACTCTAACAATACTGCCTTTAATAAGATCCTTGGAGACAAGTGATGCTTCAGGGTCCTGTGCATCCTTTGATCTCCAGTGCCATGGAAAAATACCTAGAACTACAAAAGGTATTTGAACTACTGGAAGAGTAGCCAGAAACATGTGAGAAGATCAGCCGAGGGCGGTAGAGATATAGGGAATAGGCGAATAGCTACAGGAAGGGGCTTTATCCCTGGGAGAAGGGAGGGGCCCAGCAGTGGGGAGGGACAGTGGCTCTGTGGCAGGCCAGTGACACTCACCATATGTCGTTTGGCATAGGAGGACTAAGGACCAGAGGAGATGGGTGGAGTCAAGACACAGTAAGGGAGGAGCCAGTAGAAGTTTCCCTGAAGTTCTCCCAAAGAACTGTTGAATGCAGGAGACAGAGAAGCCCAGAGCCAAGGAATAGAAATGGCCTGAGATTATGAGTTGGTGAGTCATGTTTCAAACGAGAGGAGGTCAGCTGGTTGGAGTCAGGAGGCCAGGTTGCATCTCACGGCAGAGAAGGGAAGTAATTCTGGACATTGGCTGAAGAGGAAGAGCTGCATCTTATGAGACCCCGGTTGACTTATTACACACGGAGAATTCTTACAGATGGAAACTGGGCTGAACTAACCAGTTAACTACGAGGGAATCCATGGGTACTAGGACCAGCAGCCTGAGAGCTGACCCAAGGCACATCTGCCAGGAATACACCTTCGGTTAGCGGCCATTGTCCCTTTCCAGTTGAATGCCTGGTGTGGTCATTGCATCGGACCAGCATATCACTGGGGTCCCTCACCTCAAGAAGCCAGGAAAACCAGAGTACAGTTCCCAGAGTGGACAAGAAGGAGTATTTCTCTCCTTCGAGAGCAAGAACTGAACTCAACTTTACCAAGACAGAAACCAGGAGACTTCGTAAAGGGCTGGGGGCGCTAAAAAGAGACACCGAGCGGTATGAAATGGGGTTGGTCCATGTGACTGGGCCACTGGGATTTTTTCATTGGTGCTTGTTCGCGGAGAAACAAACTTCACATACCTTCAGGACGGAGGGCCTTGGTATAGGTTAGGGCAGGGCGTCCACTAAAGTTAAGCCCCTACCCTCCCGCAGGGACTGGGAGTGAGAGCAAAGAGTTATCTCCTTGAATGTGGCTCCAGGACACCTGTGGGGCCCTTGAGAAGGCAGCTCTGTGTGAGAGAAGACTGATATCGCAAAGGGGCAGGGAAGGAATTTATGAATGGCAAGCTTTCTCAAGCAACACTCTAGCAGGAGGTCCAAGGCCTGTCTGCCCATCGCCGGGCTTTGGGAGCCTTGAGCTTTCTCAGACAGGACTTAAGAGGGTGCAGTCCTCATCCTAGGGACACAGCCTTGAGCTGTTAGAAACTACGTTAGTGTTTGTTCAAATCTCTTAGTGCGGCCTGGGAAGGGAAATCATCTGTGCTGAGTCTGTACTTTTTATAATCCAAGATTGAGGCTGAGTTGAAAAAAGGGCTCAGGAGGCTTGACTAGAGTTTGATCAAGGATCACATCTGTGTCAGGTTGCACCACCTTCTCCCTGAGCCTCGCCGCCCTCTCCCTGGGCCTCGCCGCCCTCTCCCTGGGCCTCGCCGTCCTCTCCCTGGGCCTCGCCGTGCTCTCCCTGGGCTTCACCGCCCTCTCCCTGGGCCTCGCCATCCTCTCCCTGGGCCTCACCGTCCTCTCCATGAACTGTCTTAGTGAGATCCTGGGGGACCTTTGTGATCATGCTGGGCCCATGAGGATAATCCAAGGAAAATCTTCCCACCTCAAAATCTTTAACTTAATTACATCTGCATAGTCCCTTTGCCATGCAGGGTAACATATTCGCATGTCCTGTGAATTAAGACACAGACATATTTGTGGAAGTCATTATTCTATTGAACTCTCTCTCTCTCTCTCTCTTTTTCACACACACACACACACACACACACACACACACTGCCATCATTGGACTTTGCACCAGGAGAAATCCTGACCCTACTCAGTAGGCTGGGCTCTTGCCCCCCTGAGGTGTGAATAAAGATAAATGAGTGAACCCTGGGGCAAATAATACATTATACGTTAATAAAAAAAAAAAAAGATAAATGAGTGAAGTGGGTTCAGACACAAATAATCCAGACTGAAGCCTGGGGCGCATCCAGGCCTTCGCTGGAGCTGGATTACAGTCCGAAACATTAGAAGTTACCTAGAACCCTGATGAGTCACCCAGACAGGCGACTCCAGGAAATTCTCAGACAAAGAGTTTCCCCCAAGGGCCTGATGAGCTGAGAATCTGATTTCCATTGTGCAACAGGCACATTCCGTTTTTCTTAATAAAATGAAGTATATTCTTTTTCCATAATGATGGGATCCAATACTTGTAATTATAAACATCAAAGAAGAGTGGTGTAGGTATCTACTGCTGTCATCGTTCCTTTCAGCATCTGAAGATGGGATTTTTTTCACACATAATTCTATCAATCGATGTTGGAACTATTATTTCCAAGTAGCTCAGTGACTTTGATGAAGACAGAACCTTGAAGATAATTAAGCTGGGATACTTAAGCAGTGATGATCTGAACACAAGGAAAAGAGCTGCTCTTATTACCCACAAAAAAATCCGCGGGATAAAAAGCATTCATACGCAATAGTTATTCGATGTGGAAAAACCCATATTCTTACTTGGAAATGAAGTTCGATTATTATAATGCATTTCCATTATATGAAAACTAGCTGCACAATAAATAGGCGAATATTGGATAAATTTCCAGACAAATAACAAGACCAATTTCAAAGAAGGATTTCAAGGGGGGGAAAAAAATGTCTTTAAATTGGGAAACAAGGAAATTTTCCTTTGGAAATTGTTGAATTAATAACAGCTGCCAGTTTCGCAGGTAATTTGCCTTTTTCATTATGGAAAATTCACCTTGAACAATGAAAGCTAAGTTTTTTGACTCTAAAAATATTAACCTCCTGTGGAGTCATATTAAGATGAGCATCTTCTCATTTGCATGAAGTAGAACTTTATTTTCTAAAGAGGGAGTCTGGAGCATGGCTCACCGTTCACGTTCTATCGTGTGTGTGCAAAGCCAGAGCAGATATCACTCTTGTTAGGCTTATCTTCGTTTCAAAACTAGCAGCCTGGGGGCAAATCCTGACCATCCTCAAAAAGGGGCTGGTCGGAAAGCCTATCAGCCACACACAGAAAGAAACTCTCACCTTTGAAAGCTCAGATTCTATTGTCTGAAGAAACCTGGCATTCATCCGGACCATGTCCCCGGAAAGAAAGCGATTGGCATTAGAGCAGAATGATCGATCACTGTTAGGACCTCCCCACACTTTGCAGGACACTGAGTACCCTTGTTCTACTCAGTAAAGGCCAAAAAGCCCCCCTTCCCAGTTGAACTGCATCCTGTTGAAAAGCCTTGAATTTTAGTCCAAGCTTTTTGGAACACACAGGCGCGGGTCCTGAGCCCCAGAGCAAGGTAAAAACAGCACAAGCTATTTAGAATAAGACTGCGGGCTCTGCCAGCCTACCAGCCACGCAGCCTGAAGCAAATACCATAACCTCCCTCAAACCGTGGCTCTTCACCATCCAAGAGGCAAATTAAATGATACCTCCCCCCCCCTTAGATGTATTGTGAGGATTAGATGAAATCAGGTATTTTGTTGAACCGTATAGAAAATGTCCAGTTTTATACATCCAACACTGGAGTATCTGCAATTTCCCAGGGTTCGAACCAACATTTCAGGGCTTTAGCAAGGTGCTTGGCACATAATAAGAGCCAATAAATGGTAACGATGAATCCTACAAGGATTTAAAGTAAACTTGGATGGCGCAAAATACAATAAAAAAAATAACTTCTAAGTAAGAACATTGTTTGTTCCTCCTGACCCCCGACCTTGGACAGAGCACAGGACGTGTCATTCAGACAAGATATAAACAATGGCGGGAAGAAAGTATCCTTTGGGGAAATTTGAAACACCATCTGTCACAGCTCATGGCAACTGGAAGGGCAAAAAAGAGGTATCATCCCAATGGAGACTTAGAGCGTGGTGGCCAGCTGTCCTCCACTTATGGAAGATGCTGGAGAAAGCTGTCATCTGCGGTGACTCATCGGTCATCCTCAGGAAGACAAAGCAAAGCTTTCCTCTCCTCTCCAGCAAGCAGGATGCGGGGCTGGGATTGGTAGCTCAAGGGCTTATGGACACGGACAAGCCTTTCCCATTTAATTTTTTCAACCTTACCTTTTGTATAATTTCGCATAAAAGAAATAACTTTTATTGCAAGCTCCCCAAGTCCCCAAGCTGTCACTTGCAAACCGATGCCACCCCCGGCCCACCAACTGGCCACGGGTCAAGAAAGCACAGAAGCATCAACTGACTGGGTGCGGCACAAGAATTTTCCTTGGCACTTTCCACTGGCAGCTAACTTTAAATTAAAAGGTAAAAAAGACATTAATTATCAGTTAACAAATTTCAATCTCTATTCAGACAAGGGAATTAATGTGTTTAAAAAAGGCCTCAATAATTATTTCTTGCAGCTTAGAAAGGGTGATGATAAAAGTATACCTCTGCCTCCACTTTTCCTTTCTAGTTTCAAGACACTTGGTGCAAGGGCAGCCGTTCCCAACACCTGTTCGCCAGGGCTCTAGATTTAGGGGCTGTCGTTCCAAATAACTTCAGGAGGAAAGGCACCTAACCCCGGGGGGAAAAGGAAGCTGCTGGCAAGCTGGTCACCTTTGGAAGTTGAGTCCTGCCCAAGATCCCCTTCTAGACTGTTCTCTCCAGAAGTTTGTGCCTGCTTCGCCCCCGACAGAGCCTGGCTCTCCAAATGCAATTAGGAATGGCTTGTGCGGCTCACCTCCAAGTCAAGATGGATTTCCTGCACACTCAAAAATCTCGAAGAAAAACATTCCCTGGTGGGAAAACAGGGGGGTTCTCCTCTCTCATGACCTTACGGTTCTCACTGGCAGAGCTTCCCGGTGAAGAAAAATGCTTTTCCACTGCTCTCATGGAGTTCTTTATACCTTGTCACTTCTCTCCCAAAACCTTCTTCTAGAATAGCCTCCCACTTTTTTTCCGGGATAGCCATTTTCTTCCCTTCCTTTCTTGGAAGGGAAATTGAACTGGTAACTCTCACTTGATAAGAGTAAGTCAGTCAGCCACTGGGAACGGAAAGTAGAAGGGGGTCAAAAGCTTTCAGCTCCTCAGATTAAATAGTGCTCCCAGAGAGCAATGCCAGATGGGGCCACATGCTGGGAGGCCAGCAGCCCCATGCATAAATTAAAATCTCAGTTAAATATAGCTAAAACATTTTTTTCATTTGATAGACCCTAACGCAGGCTGCTTTTTAGCTCCTCTATTGGACCACAAGCACATGTTGAGGTCGCAGAACCGAGGACTCCCCAAGGCTCACACCTTATAGACCAAAGGGCTGAGGAGGAGGCTTTGCAAAGGTAAAGAGAAATGATGACCCACTCTGGTCAAAACACTTTACCCTCTGCCCCCACCGTGCTGCCCCCCTTCTCTCTAGCCTCCCCTGCCACTCCCCCGATCTTTTTTTCTCTCTGGCTCCCAAATATCCTAGTGTTGAAGGTGGATTTGGGGACACCCGAACCCAACCACAGATTTCCTCTCCCACTCGGTGGAGCCACACCGTAAGACAAGCGACCCGCCTTCCGTCCCCACCCCCAACACACACACGCAACAGGTGTAAACAAAAACTTCATTAATTCAGGCAGGACTGGAGCAGCAGGGAAAGAGAGAAAGGAGAGAGAGAGGGAGGGAAGAAGAAGAAGGAAAGGAGAGAGAACAGAAGCAGGAGTCTCCTCGAGAACTGACATGCTATTCCTCCAGGATATACTGGCCGGGGGGAAAAGCGTGCTGCCTTTTATCTAAGAAGGGGAGTAAGACCGTGTATGCGTATGCCCCCCAGGCTCCCTCCAGCACTCTGTCCAATCCCCTGTCGACGTCCCCCCCTGGCTGAGGGTCAGTGCACTCCAGAGGGCTGAGTGGGCAGAAGAGAGTGTGGAGCGGACATTGAGGGCAAGTGGAGAATCACGGCACAAGGCAGGTAGGAGACGGGATGGGCGGAAACATTTCCGTGTGCGCCTTTCACATTGCTTTGCAAATTTTGAGTCTTGCCAATGTATTTCCTATTCAAAAAAAGAATATAAAGTAAAATTTAAATATTCAAATACGTCAATCATTGGGACACA